>JAZEWU010000039.1:6075595-6102756 GCA_036362915.1 Geotria australis
CCATGTATCCCCTTGCATTTTCCTTTTACACTTTGTAAAAAGACTGAACGTGTTAGTCTCGTGTTAAGCTATTATCGATCACAGTCTTCATATGTCCATACGTCTGGGTGCATGCAAGTGTAAGACAAACATTCAACTACCATTAAGTGCAAACGACCCAGGCATTAGTGCAAAGAGATGAGGTTTGCTTGTAAATACAAATCTTTCTAATTTGCTCGTGTGTTACATTAAAGCACGATATTAATGATTGCCAGGGGTGGTGATGCCGCCTGGTAAGGCCTTCCGCCTCCACCCCACGGGGGTGGCCTGTGACGCGGTGATGCTCATGGCCTCGGTTTTTGTGACCAAGCCGCACGGAACTGGCCAGGCCCGGGCCCATCCTGCTCACTGCTCGCGGCTGTGTGAATGCATAGCCGGTCACCATTCTGCTGGCTTCAAACTCATCACAGAAATGATACGGTCTTGTTTGACTTTTTTGATTTGTTCTTTAGAACTCACTTAAACACATGTCCCTCGGATACACGAAGGTTGGCGTCACCACCCTAGGTTTAACGGGGTGGGGATCTATGGCTCCAATCATCGCCTGAGCTGCCCTGCCCCGTCGTCCGGAGCTAGACGCTCACTTATCCACACAGTCCTCTCCCGATCACGCTTCACAAGAGGGATGACCGTGTAATTGGGAGTGAATCACTTTGAAGACCGTTAATGATGTACGCAATTCAATTAGTGATCCCGTAGCTATTAGAAGAAGAAAAAAAAGCAGGCTAATAATGTCATGATCAATACTGTCAATTGAGTTTTGTTCATGTACTACATTTAAAATCATGGTGTGAATCAATACAATTATAATGCTTTGTTCATTATCCAGCACTCATTTGGCAGCCAGACAGAGGCACTGGCATAAGTGTCGGACAGAGGCAGTGTTGGCTGATGAGCTTGCGAAGGAAGCGCCGTGTTGGTACAGCAAGGTGCGGTCTTACAGAAGGCAGGCGAGGGGTCACGGCAGCAGACAAGCGTGGATCATTGTGCATTATAGCTGGGTGTCAATTACAGCAGTACCACGTGCTATACAGAGGCTCTGTCTATCACGGGCGGCTGCAGCCCGTGACAGCGCAGTGTTCTCCGCTAGTGAGGTGCCGCATGCAGAAGGAATGCGCCGTCCGTTATAGGAGAGTATCGGCCGCTCTTTGAATCTCCGCCCGCCGTGGCGCGACGTGGCCGCGGCGTCGGGCGGAGGCGGCGCCGGTCCGCTACAGGAAGGTGTCGTCGGCAGACGGTGCGTACGAGAAGCCCAGGAACGCGTCCCCGGCGGCCACCACGCTGCTGCTCACAATGGCCGGATCGGGCGACCGGCCCACCGAGTTGGGCACCGGCTCCCGCACGAACTCCGGGTCGAAGTGGCGCAGGTCCGACGGCCCCGCCTGAACCACGCGGGGGGGGTGGGGCACGGACCGCGCGGCGCCGCGTTACAAACACGCTGACGGTCGAATCAAACGCTGCGGCCAAACGCTCACGGCACGGGGGAATGTGTCGTCTTACTCGAGATGAAGGATGAAGACTTGAGGCCAAGAGCTCGCCCATCAGGGCTTAGAAAGCCCTGGTGAAGTTGAGTGCAAGTCTCAGCGAAACGTCGGTACCATCTTTTAAGGTGAGTGCTGTGTGTGCTCGCTCGTTTTCTCCAACATATCGACGGGTGCACTGCACTAACACACTTTATCACATGACCTAAAACTCATAAACAGAGCTTCACTATGGATAACATTGGTCATGAAAGCCTTCGAGTTAATTTTTATGGATGGATGGATGGATGGAAAAACGACAGCCTGGGTTGTCCCGAACGCTGGTGCCGCACGTACCACATCCGGGTTGTACGGCGGCGTGATGCGCCTGGCGTACAGGTCGTCCCAGTTGATGGAGGAGAAGAAAACGTGGTTCTTGATCTCCAGCTACATCGACGACACCGAGACGAGAGGACGGCCGTTCATCTCAATCTCAGCCGCAGCAGCAACAGCGACAGCACAGCCACACGCCCAGAGGTGCGGTGTCGGCGGTGATGAGGTCGTGGCGTGGTGAGGTAGCCGACGAGGTGTACATGGTGGCGGGGTGTGAATTGTGAGGCGGTGGCGAGGATGCTGAGCCGTGTAGGTGGTGGTGAGATGCTGTGGAGGAACAACGTACAAAGTCTGCGACGGCCCCCAAGCGCAGGTGCTTCTCCTTGTGCAGGAGCCGGTCCAGAACGTCGCGTGCGGGCGCTGCCAGGCCCGGCCGGAAACGCACGGGCCGGTGCAGGATGCTGTCGTACATCTCTGACGTGTTGCGGCTGTAGAACGGGGGCTGGGCGGGTGGGTGGGGTGGGGGGGGGAGGTGGGGACACGGGGACAACATGTAAACTCCACACAGAAAGGCTCCAGAGCCGGGATTCAAACCTGGGACGTTCTTGCCGTGACGCGGGAGTGCTACTCACCGCGGCACCGCGCTGCCCTGTATCCGGGCCAATCGTTGACATTGTATGCATCGCATGATCGTTGATAAAAAAACACAGGATTATGAGCGGCGCGGCGGAGGCGGCGGTGCAGGCAGCTCTCACCAGGCCGTGGATCATCTCGTACAGTACCGAGCCCAGGCACCACCAGTCCACCGTACGGTCGTACGGCAGCTTCTGCAGAACTTCGGGCGCGAGGTACTGCAACCGACACAACGGGCAGAGATCAATCACACGCTATGCCGGGCATCGCCATTGCTAGCGTACGGTGTTTAATAATAATAATAATCTATATTTATAACACGTGGCACATATTCATTCAATGTCGAAGGAATCACTGGGGGAGAACACACAAACTTCACACAGAAAGGCGACCGAGGCGGGAATCGAACCACCTCGGGCAAGACCACTCTTCGTGTGACGCGCAGATGTTACCACTGAGCCACCCTGCCGCCCAGCGGCGAGTGTGGATTGGAACGTTTCCGTACACAGGAGTTGGATACGTGTATCGTGTGTGTCGCTCTCGCTGGACGGTGTGGAGGCCCTGACACCCACCTCTGGGGTTCCACAGAACGTGGAGGTGGTGTCCTTGGGCTCGATGCCTTCTTTGCACAGCCCAAAGTCCGTCAGCACAATGTGGCCCTAAAGGCAGGATGACACACACATCATGAACCTCCACTGTACAGGCATATCTCGCTTTAAGGCGCTTCGCTTTAGAGCGCTTCATTAATACGGCGCTGTTCAATTATATTCATGTTTATTATCTTCGGCGCTCCTCATATACTTGTCCTGACTAAATTTCCCCCAATGCCCTGAGATGTTGTAACTTGCTTACCCCTCCCCGCTGGACAAATGTTATAAAGATCTACATAGCTCGAGGGTTCCTTCCAGCTTGAAAAAAAGACTGACTGACTGATAAACGACCTACAGCTCATAGTAAAATTCCACATTCACTGGGCAGGTCCCATCGCATCCTAAACAAACCTGAGCTGGAATGAGTGATGGTGACGATCGTGACTCATGGTGTCTTAGTGAGGCTTAATTAGTGTAATATGATGTGTCGATTTAATAGATAATTTGCAACACGCGTTCATCTTCCCTTATAAAAATTTTTTACAAACTGATAAATACCTTTGAGTCAAGGAGGATGTTCTCTGGCTTGAGGTCTCTGTGGAATTTAAGGGAATCAGATGACATTCATTTAATGTCAACATTATGTCAGCAGTCCACGTAGAACGACAACTGCTGTCCATTGCTGCGTCCATTCTAAACGTGTGAGTGTAACGTGCCACGCGCACGTTAGCGAGCGTGGGGCGATGTTTGCGAAGCGATGCGGGTGGAGCAGTATGCACACAGTGGTGCGTGGGCAGCGGCGTGGGGAGCGGTGTGCGGAAGAGCGACGCTCACAACAGCGAGCCGAGCGCCGGGTCGGCTAAAACTCAGGCACGGTGGCGAGCACAGGTGATGCCCAAGCCAATCGTCTCAGTCAGGCAGCCAACGGCACCTGGGTCTGTCCCGTGACCTCCTGTCAGCGAGCTTTCGACACTCTGCGTGGCCCAAGGTGCACGTGGCCTGGCACAGGCGCCGCGGTGACGTCACCGCCACTCAGTGGCGAACGGGGGTTGTTGCTGCCGTTGTTGGGGAGCGGCGTGCGGCGCGTGCGGTGCGTGCGGCGCGTGCGGCGCGTGCGGCGCGCACCTGTACACGATGTTGAGCGAGTGTAGGTGTCCGATGGCGCTGGCGATCTCTGCCGCGTAGAAGCGAGCTCTCTGCTCCGAGAAGCATCGCTCCCTTTGCAGGTGCAGGAACAGCTGTTGGCACAGACAAAGACAAAGATCCCCCGGAAAGTCTTAACAGACTGTAGGGGCAAGTGCCGTTAGCGAGCACCTATGAAGGCCGACACGGCACACGAGCGGGTGGGCGGCTAGCACCACATCCGGCCGCCTTTGTCTCCCTAGTAGCAATGTTTACGCACCGCACTAAGTACCCATTTTGAGGCTGAGTCGACCTCGGGGAGGCCCAGGACTGGTTTACATAATTGTTACTGATCATGGCCATGAGCTGGGGGTCAAGGTAGAAGCGTTCACGTCGCGACCCCTGTCAGGTGATACTTGGTGTTGCCTGCGAATTCTACCAAACACTTCGAAGCCAAGCTGAAAGACAACGATGTCCAGAAGCTGCCCATCGTGCTTCGAAGAATCGCAAAGAAGAAGAAGCTGGAATTGAACTCAGGTCACCGAGTTATAACGTTTATTACTTGTATTAACCAAGACGAAGATTCCTCCATACAGCCCCGGACAGGCTGTAGGGCCAAGTGCAGCAAGTGAGTACCTATTAAGGCTGAAATGGCACATGATGGGCTTACATGGCCTGCACCATTTCCTGGCTGTTTATCCCTCTCCAGTGCTAACTTTCACACCCCACACCAGGTCCTCGTCGTATCAAGCCGAATGAGGTGCAGACTTCACTTGGCAAAGATGTCAACCGAGGCCTGGAACCATACCCAGGTCACCGGGACCGAGTCGCAGCGCGCTAACCGCTGCGCCACCGCTCCCACGGCGGCACCCGGACACACGTGTCCTCGCTGTCTGTTTATCGCTCCTGGTTGTTGCGTACATACGTCACCATCCAAGTTCCGACCGTGCTATGTACAGTAAACGAATCTCACGAGGCAGAGGAATGCTGCGGAACCTCCCGCCGTCAGCAGCCCCGCGCCGCGCTCCGGGACGACTGACGACGGTATCGCCGCGGATCTATTTCCAGGATCACTTCCCATGGGGCGGCACCGCCGAGCCGCCCAGCCGCCCCGCGGTCGGGGTCGCGGCGGTCACCGCACACACCCGGTCACGGGAGGTCGCCTCCGCGCGCGCAACGCGGGGCACGGGGACTGCGCGCGTACCTCTCCTCCGTTGACGTAGTCCAGGATGAAGTAGAGCTTGTCCGCCGTCTGGAAGGAGAAGTGCAGCCCCACCAGGAAGGGGTGCTTGACATTCTTCAGCAGCACATTGCGTTCCGCCATGATGTGCTTTTGCTGCGAAGGTACAGAGCGTCCACAGGGGGTGAGGAACGCGGACGCGCGCTGCTCCCCGCGGGCGGGCCCTCGGGCCGCCGCCGTCGGGACGAGGCGCTGGGTGCGATCGGCCGCGCCTCACCTCTCTGCGCTTGAGGATGGCCGACTTCTGCAGGACTTTGACCGCGTAAAACTTGCCGTCGGTTTTGTGTTTCGCGAGCAGCACCTGGCGCGCGAGCACGCGGCACAAACGGACGAGCGCGACGCGTGAGACGGGACACGCTGCGCGACACGAGGCGGCGGCGCGGGAGCCGAGCGGGACGGAGACGGTGGCCGGGGGGGACACGACGCAACCGCTTAATCCTGTGCAGGGTCGCGGTGAGCTGGCGCCTATCCCGGCAGACGCAGGGCGTGAGGCAGGGCTATACCGAGGATAGGACACCAGTTCATCACAGGGCACCGGGGGAAACCAAAACAAGATCACTATAAATCCCCGTCTCGTTCGCGAGGGAATATTCTCTCAACAGGGTAATATGCGCCTCACAGCAAAAAGTACCGGGGTTCGAATCCCGACTCGGTGGGCCTTTCTGTGTCGAGTTTGCATGTTCTCCCCGTGTCCGCGTGGGTTTTCGCCGGGGACTTCAGTTTCCTCCCACAGTCCAAAGACACGCGGTTTAGAGACGCGAAGCCTCCGAACTCACCTTTCCAAAACTGCCTTTGCCGATCACTTTAAGGAAGTCAAAGTCCGTGGTCTTGGCTCTGCAAAGCGAACAGGAACAACGTTAACATTGTTTGCCGGAGGCCCGCCAAGAAAACGGCGACGCAACGTGGCCGCGCCTCCGCGTTGGCAAGTGGAGGTTTGCGTCCGGTTGTCGTGTCCGGTTGTCGCGTCGGGGACCCTGTGTCGGTGTCACCGGCTGGGTGTCGGTGGGATAAGTGCTGCGCCGGGTGAACGCGTGCTGCTCGGTTTTGTGTCCGCGCCTATCGGGTTTGTACGGGCGTACCCCGGAGTTACGTCACCGGAGGTTCCAGACCGATGCCGTGACTCGAAAAATGTCCGCAAGTCGAAGCGCTACATCTGTTTTACTTATCCGAACATTTACTGCGCTGCGATCGTCGTATACGTGCACGACTGACGTGAATGAAGCGTTTGTCACTAAAAGATACACTGTCGGCCTTATTTTGCAAAAAAAGTGTAAGCGTACTAATGCCGCTAAAGAGCCGTAACTCCGAAGCAAGCGCCGCAACTTCGCGGAACGGTGGCAGTTCAAAATGTGCGTAAGTCCGAAGTGCTGCAAGTCAAGGAGCCGTAACTCGGGGTATGACTATATTGACTATGAGCACTTTTTTACGAGTATACAGATCATGTCAAAAATATATACGAGGTTATATCTTTTCTGGCAATGATACAAGTGTTAAGATCTTTGACACAAGCATGTGTGTGTGTGGCTTCTTGCAAACTGGACCCTTTGCAAAAAGGTGTCCATTTGGTGTTTCTAAGATCTTAACACTCGTCTCATTGCCAGAAAGGGGGTCAAGGTAGAAGCGTTCACGTCGCGACCCCTGTCAGGTAATACTTGGTGTTGCCTGCGAATTCTACCAAACACTTCAAAGCCAAGCTGAAAGACAAAGATGTCCAGAAGCTGCCCATCGTGCTTTGAAGAATCGCAAAGAAGAAGATTGCCAGAAAAGGTAAAATCTTGTATATCTTTGACATTATCAGGATTTGAATTGTGTTCACGTGATAAATACTCACTGTGGGTTTGCAGACGGACCAAGGTTTATAGTGTCGGAGTCATTATTCTGCAAAAAAAACAAATTCATGTTTTACTCTACTCCACGTACTACGACACGCTCGGATGGAGGGCAAACTGCCAACCAGGTAGCGGCGCTACTCACGTGAGCGTGTTTACACGTTTAGAGGTCATCCACACGGCCTGTCGCTAAAGCCCGCACACTGTAGCATGGCTCCTTTACCCTGTACAGACTTCCTTTCCCTACATATCGTGTTTAGTCTCTTGAGTGAGAACATACCCTTTTCCCATCAGTTGTGTTTCTATGCTGCGTATAAACACCGGCACCTTCAGCCTGGCACTGCGGTCACATCTGTGCCTCAAAGAAAACATATCCTCCCCGATGCGGTTTTATTCCTGCCTCGGGCGCCTGTTTGGAGTTTGCGTGTCCTCTCGCCCCCTGTTCTGCGTGGGTTTCCTACGAGTTCTCCGGTTTCCTCCCACAACTAAAAAACAATAATTGGCCAATAACATCATAATATACAGGAAGCAGTGTCTGGCGGGTTGGCACTGGCTAACCGTGTGGCTTGACTTCCGCCCTCTACAGGTGGACTAGCGCCTCTGAGTCGTTCCCGCTTCGAATGAACACCTGCGAAATTGAATGAACATGTGCCACGTGACCCTCGGGTGAAAGGCGCTCAATAAAATGCTCTTATTATTATAATATTATAATTATTATTCAATAGCAGACGATAGAGCTGGATGCAGCTCCGCCACTGTGGCTCAACAACTTTTATGAAATCCTAATTGAAAATCCTGATTTAAAATCGTGTGTTTGTTGTCGCAGGAATCCCGTAAAGAGCTTGCACGCTCACTGGGCATTTTCTGCTGTAATAATAAACATCTATCTATCTATATGAAGCACTTTACATAGAGACACAGAGGCCTGGCGTGGGATGCTCAGATCACACGGGCCCGATTCACGGAGCCTTTTGTTTCCTGTGCAACTTCCATACAAGTAATATCAATGACCGACTGGTTCAAGTTTATCACCATCAGCATCTTCACGAGAGTACGACGCGTACGCTGACCGGAGGGGTCACGGTTTGTGTTGTTGAATCACGTGCTTTAGAGGCACTGAAACCTTGATAAAAACTCTCGCTGCGAATGGAGCGTTTAATGTCCTCGTTCCGAGCGCGGGGGGGGGACGGGCCGAGGGCACGCCGTCCGCTCGGCGTTCCGAACATTCCCGCGGCCACGCCGCCCACACGCCCCTCGTGAGCCCTGTTCACGCGGCCATTCTATTTCCGTCTCCGTCGATGAAAATGAAAACATTCACGACTCACGGACGGCGGCTACAATGAATCGGATTAGAAACCTCCAGTAGTGGAACGGCCCGGAGAGCTCTGACGGTCTGTGAGCACCTTTTTGCCAGAGTACAGATAATGTAAAAAAACGCACGTTGTGTGTTACCTGGCAATGAGACAAGTGGTGTTAAGATCTTAAAAACACCAAATGGACAATTTTGCAAACACCGAGACTAGGCTATATAGAAAGCTGTCCCTGGTGTGGGCCAATCAGTTTCAAGGACAATGCATATATTATCAAAGCATTTTGTTTGCATGTTTTTGCCACAAGCACGCGTGGCTTCCTGCAAACTATACTCTTTGCAAAAATGCGTCCAATTGGTGTTTTCAACATCCGAACACCTGTCTCATTGCCAGAAAAGGTGAGACCTCGTATCTTTTCTGACATCATCTCCGACACTCTTGTTTAGAAGTGACATGCTATGCAAAGTAAGCTCACCGTTTGACAAAACAAACCTACTTGCCGCCGCGGCACGTCCTCGCCCGCGCACGACCCACCGATACGGCCGACGCCCGGTTCGGCCGAATAACCAGTTTGGCGCGGGCTGGCGCGCGGGCCGGTGCAGTCGCGCCAGCCAGGGCGGCGGTGCGGCCGACACGCGGCGGCGGGACCTACCAGGTTGTGGTTGGAGTTGGTCTGCGCGGCCGGCTGCGAGCGCTTCTTTCCGCGGTGGTCCATCTGGAGGAAGGCCTGCACGTCCGGGCTGCGCGCCACGCACAAACGCAAGGATTCGCCCGCGTGAACTCAACGGAGCGGAGGGTCGGGTGCCGGGAGCGAGCGCGCGCGCGCCCAAAGATACGCAAAGATGGGCAGCGGTGCCTCGGCGGTTAGCGCGCCGGGCTCACGAAACTGGCGATGACCCGAGTTCGAGTCCTGCTCGCGGCCAACACCAGTGACGGTTTTCTGAACCGGCCCTGGGTCGACTCAGCCTCACATAAGTACCTGGTGCGGCGTGTGCGGACATTGCCGCTAGGGAGACAAAGGCGGTCGGGCGTGGTGCTGGGCCACCCGCCCGATCGTGTGCCGTGTCGCCCTCCATAGGTGCCACTCGCTAACGGCGCTTGACCCTACTGTCTGCGAAGGCTATACGGGGGATCTTTGGCGCGCCCGGCCACGCACGCCCACGTGCGGCACGCGGGCAGCGACAAACACGTGGTGCCGATGCGAAGGGGCCGGTAACCGGGCGCTGTTGGCAAGCCCGCATTGACGCCCGCACTGTGCGCAAGCAGGTGGGTGACCAGGACGACACCCAGCGGCCTTTGTCTCCCCAGTGCTGATGGTTGCACACCGCGTACGGTGCTCATTTAGGGCTGAGTCGACATTAGGGGAGGCCCAGGACCGGTTCGGATATTTACCAATGATGTTGGCTGTGGCTTAAAATCAAACTTAGGTGGCTGGAAACCGGCCTTAAATTTAATTCTAACAGAAGCAAAAACTGACTTTTGAAAGAAGACGTCAAGCGCTGAATACTCAAGGCCAGCATTATCATTAATTGCGGTAGACAATGGCAAGATCGGACTTTAAAGGGTTCAAAGTACTTCAAAGAAAACGAAGACCACAAAAGGACCTGAGAGGAGAGGATGTGCTGATAGATAGATGGTTATTATTACAGCAGAAAAATACCCAGTGACCTTGCAAGCTCTTTACAAGATCACAGGAGTGCGGCCGAAACGGTGCAGCTACTTTCAACATGAGACGAACACACAGAACGTGTGTTCAACGCGCTGCAGATTTTTACCGCAACACGTCTCAGCGAAACCATTCGGAACGCCTGACGATGCCTCCAACGTGGGAGGAGAGACGGAGATTGCTCGACACGGCTATCCCAAAAGAACAGCTCTGAAGATCAACCAACATGAATAGAGCCTTCTTCTTCTTCTTTGCGATTCTTCGAAGCGCGATGTTAAATTACAGTTTCCCATTTTCTTACACAGCCCCTTGCATTTTCATTGAACTCCGCAAGGTCTTTTGAGCTGCAGAGGTTGGGTAGTAGAGCACAGACAAGGCAGTGTTCCATAGTATGGTCTGCTTCTCCACATTCACAGGTGGTTGGTATTTGCCTGCGACATTCACAGGTGGTTGGTATTTGCCTGCGAATTCTACCAAACACTTCGAGGCCGAGCTGAAAGACAACGATGTCCAGAGGCTGACCATCGTGCTTCGAAGAATCGCAAAGAAGAAGATAGTATGGTCTGCTTCTCCACATTCACAGCCTTGAAACCTATATCAATACAGCGATTAAACTTCCATACCGATATAGGTTTTCACGGCTCGATTTCCAATCGCGAGGGAGAGCGCTCGACACGGCTATCCCGAAAGAAAAGCCCTTAAGAGCAACAATGATTAAACTGCTGTTAAGCAGCGTAGGGGAACCACAGTGGACCGGAAACACTCACTTTAAAACGCAAAACATGATGTAGCCAAGTGGCTTTGGTGAACGAGCACTGGGCCAGCCCTGCAGGAATCCTGGGTTCGTATCCGGGCAGCCACCCATGATACAGCTGGGTTTTCGAGTTTAGCGACCGGTCACCAACAAGTGTACAAACCCCCATCGTATTAAACGTGGGTTTGCGTTCAATCGAGATAAACTCGAGTTCAGAAATTTAAATGTAATTTTTATTCTGGTGACAAAGACTCGTCACAGGGCATATCGAGTGTGGGCCCCTAGTGTGGATTAACAGGCCTACCACAGTGACTGGAAGTGGCCCCGAAGGGCCATCTCCGGTCATTCCCTGCCAGGGTGGTGCGCTGCCCACTGAGTGGTATTTCATCTCATCGCATGACCTAGAGGCCGACCCAGGACACGCTGTTGGGATTATATCCTTCGGCTGGCCTGGCAACGCCTGGGAATCCCCCAGGAAGAGCTGGAATCTGTTGCTGAGGAAAGGGATGTCTGGTCCACTCTCCTTGGACTGCTGCCAACGCGACCCCCTCACCAGGATGAGCGGTTTAGAAAATGGATGGATGGATGACATGACGCACAACTGGCCTTTGAGACTAAAACGCAACCCCAAAACAAGCGTCAATCCGATTTTAAAGAGCGGTGAGGACAAACACGACGACCTAAGCTCCCCTTAAGAGTTACGTGGCGTTAATGCGTGGCTGTGGGGGATAACGCCGAGGGCAGCAAACACCTGGCCAATTTCCCCACGCACCGCCTTCAGCGTGGGAGCGCGACAGCCCCGCGGGGGGCCGGGCACCGCCGCCACACGGGCACGGCACCCGGACACCCTGAGCGCCGGGAGCAACTCGACACGATTCTGAAGGAGGCAACGCAACTGCAGGCAACGGGGCCCAACTCGGCAACTCGACTCGACGGCGTGAGGTCTCCGTGCGAGTCGGCCCGCTGCAAAAGATCAAACAAAAATGTTGCCGATTTTCCGTTCTCTGTCGTTGTCGGCGTGCCGTTCCTCTCCGCAGCCGTGTACAGCGCTTTGTGACCCTCGGGTGAGAGGCGCTCTATAACTGCTATAACAGAGCGCCTTTCACCGACGGCAAGTTCGACCGACAGCAGACGTTCAACGAGACGGCGACACGGCACGGCGCACAACACTCACGTGCTCATGGCTGGCCCGCGGTGTTTTCTCGCGGCTGCCCGGTCGGTCTACGGTGGAGGAGTGAGTATCGCTGGGCGCGGGGTTGTGACCGGCGCCGGCCACCCGCGGGTGGTGGGAGGGCGGCCGGGCGAGTCGGGCGGGCGGGACATGAGAGCGTGGGCTGACTCAGCGGGCCAGAGGGCAATGCCGGGCAGGGCTGCGAGGGGGGAGGGGGTGCACGGCTAGGAGCCACCGGGTGGTTGGGTTCACGCCGGTTCCCGCGAACTGCGCGGCGGTCGGTATGACGAGGGAAGGAAGCCCCGCGTGCCGTGCTTCTTCTTCTTTGCGATTCTTCGAAGCAGCACGATGGTCAGCCTCTGGACATCGTTGTCTTTCAGCTCCTGGGCCTCGAAGTGTTTGGTAGAATTCGCAGGCGATACCGAGTACGTGCTGCCCGCTGTGTTTGTGAGCGCGTCAGGCCGCTCGCTCCTCGGCCTGTGGAGGAGGTTCGTGAAGGACGCTACTGGGCACTTGGAGGCAGTCGTCCTCCAGCAACAGCAACAGAGGGCGGAGGAGCGACGCTCACAACAGTGAGCCGAGCGCCGGGCGGATAAAACTCAGCAATCTGGCACGATGGTAGGGGGTAGCACAGGTGGTGCCCCAGCCAGTCATCTTAGTCAGGAAGCCAATGGCACCTGGGTCTGTCCCGTGACCTCCTCTCAGCAAGCCTTCGACACTCTGCGTGGCCTCAAGGTGCACCTGGCCTGGCACAGGCGCCGTGGTGACGTCAGCGCCACTTAGTGGTGAACGACGGTTGTTCTTGCGCTCACTGTGTGTGAGTGGAGCGTTCGCACACTGTGCTGTGAACCCGACCACCTGGGTTAAATTCCCAACCAGGACAAACACTGTGGCGAATCCTATCTGAACCGGTTTGTATCTGCAGTTAACAATTCGTATTTCAACTTCTCAAACTAGTTTTAGCCCCTCTATGTCACCTCGGCCGTAACCCGTGGTGTCATACTCATCCCCGTCAGCAGTCAGTGTGAAACAAAGGCGCCAGTGCGACCCCCAGGTGTCAATGCCAGGGCAGCTGTGTGATACGTGGCCGAGTGAGTAAGCGAGTGTGCGAGTCAGTCGGTTTATTTTGGGGAAGCTCTTGTTCTATGGTGACCCGGCCAAGCGGCTGATAGGAGGGACACTGTTACTACGTGGGAAGGGAGGGTTTACAAGGGCCACGCAGAACAAAGCCGGGACATTTGATAAACATGATACATTAGAATAGTACCGTAATATAGAGCAGGAAAATAATAACAACCGAAACTATGGGCACGGGAAACCTAGAGAGAAATCCAGAATAACCACGCTAAACACGCGAGCAGCTGTCTTTCTGTGTGGAGTTTGCGTGTTCTCCCCGTGTCCGCGTGGGTTTTCGCCGGGCACTCCGGTTTCCTCCCACGGTCCAAAGACATACTGCTGCAGAGGTTAATTGGCCTGCTGACTAAATTTCCCCCGGTGCCCTGTGATGGCCTGGTGTTCCGTCCTAGGTATAGCCCTGCCTTACGCACTGTGCCTGCCGGGATAGGCTGCGGCTCACCGCGACCCTGTACAGGATTAAACGGTTTACGACAATGAAGAAATTAATATAAAATTGAATAACAGCACGGATTACAATTGGCGATAATTTCTTGAATTTACAGTCTTTCCAACAGTGACACTTTAAGGTTCCAGGCAGGAGAGGCGTCACCGCGGGATGCCTCGACACAGATCGCAACGGTCGGCTCGTGACACTGGGCCGATCGACCGGTTCATTCCAGAAGCCAGGCACTGAAACTGCGAAGGCACTCCGCTCATTCGGAGTTCTAAATTGCACAATCGAACAACAACTATAATCAATCGGTGGCCTGTCTTGAACTTGCGCGGTTTGCCGAAGGAGCCAGCAAGCTCGAGATGCGTGCGCCCGCGCGTCCGCGTACATGTGTGTGTAATTACGTAGGCAAGCACAAAAACAGAACAGCAGCAACTCCCCCCCCCGCCCCCATCGGCCACGTCTGGGGTGAGCGCGGAATGTTATTACAAACCGGCGCTAATTAACGCCATAACTGGGACCCCTCGGAGCCCCAGGCGGTCTAGACCCATCTCGCGGGACAATGGAGCCCCATTGTGAGCAGAGTGACACGTGTGCGGCGCTAGCGAGGGGAGATCGGGTGGCCAGGCCTGGTCCTCCACACGGACACCATCACCGCCACCAGCACCAGCGCCACCAGCACCAGCGCCACCGGCCCGCTTGGGGCCCGCGTCGTGAACAGTGCCGAGCACGACGGTGCCGGGACGCGCTTCCACGCGTTGTGTCCCGCACAGGGAGGTTCACAACAGTATTTTTTTGTATCTTTTCAATTTTATCAACGATTCTATCCAAAGTGTACGACTATAATAATTCATCCATCCATTGTCAGAGACCGCTTAATCCTGTACATGGTCGCGGTGAGCCGGAGCCTATCCCGGCAGACCCACGGCGCAAGGCCAATTGACCTATGCAGCAATATGTCTTTGGACTGTGGGAGGAATCCGGAGTGCCCGGAGAAAACCCACGCGAACACGGGGAGAACATGCAAACTCCACACAGAAGGGCCCGCAAGCTGGGATTCGAACCTGGTCCCTTCTTGGTGTGAGGCGGCAGCGCTACTCACCACACCACCGTGCTGCCCAATCATAAAATTACAATTTATAACGCACACATTAATTCAATGTCGAAGGTATTCATTCGAAGAGAGAACAACTCAGGATTCACTTCATTTGTCCTCTTCTCCCCCATTCCTGGGGTTCTGTTACGGTCACATCCGTCTGCTGCCACGTTTTAAGAACGCGTTCCCTCTCGTGTGTGTGTTTCCTGCATTAGGGGATCATTTCCTCGCGTGGAGGCATTAGCCTTCATTAAGATTTCTGCTAATAATGAGCACGCGTTACACGAATCAAGCGACGCATTGATGAAGGCATCAAGCGATGTTACCAAATGGCAACAATCCACAGGGTTATTACCGGAGGATTATTTATTATATCACGTATTTGCCCGGGGCTGCACGGTGGCGCAGCAAGTAGCGCTGCCGCCTTACAGCAAGAAGGGTCCCGGGTTCGAATCCCGGCTCGGGTGCCTTGCTGTGTGGCGTCTGCATGTTCTCCCCGTGTCCGCGTGGGTTTTCGCCGGGCACTCTAGTTTCCTCCCACAGTCCAAAGACACGCTGCTGCAGAGGTTCATTGGCCTGAGGACTGTATTGCCCCCGGTGCCCTGTGATGGACTGGCGTCCTATCCTTGGTATAGCCCTGCCTTGCGCCCTGTGTCTGCCGCTATAGGCTCACCGCGACCCTGTACAGGATTAAGCGGTTTCTGACGATGGGATGAGACGTATTTTCCCAGGCCACGGTTTATGAGCACCTGGCCGTAGCCTACAGGAGCCAGAACGTGCCGTTGTGTTTGGGGGTCACTCGAGTTGCGGCCTGCCCTCGCCTACTTAGGCCCACGGTGCCAACTCGGGCACCGAGGAATCGAGTCTCCGTGGAGACGCTGAACAGTACCGCGTGGGACCCACCAGCCGAGCGTCCAACGAAGCGTCGACGGATTCTGTCGAGACGGGGCGGGGTGTCGCCTGAACGCGCGCGGCGTGACAAGGCTCGGGGTGGTGTCGGCGTGACACGGCGCGCGGCCGCGTACTCACTGTTGACAGACGTGTGGGTCCGAGATTACCCTCTGGATGAAGCTGTTCAGTCCGTTTCTCCGCTGCTTGATGAAAACTGTAACGAGAGAAACGCGGCCGGCGTCACGCGACGTCGCTCGGTCTCGCCATCGCCGCGTTGCGAGAGCCTGCGTTTAACGTCAAAATACGAATTCTCGCGACTGTTATGTGCGTGATTTTACACGTGAGATCACTCCCGTGAGGGTTGAGGGAGCCTTCACTGACCGAGAATAGCCGCAAAAGCACTCGGCGATTCCGAGCGAGCTTCATCAATATCCGCACTCCCTCCCACTGTCACCATGACCGGCCTCCCGTTCTCCACCCAAGCCCCCTTCCCTCCCTCACTCCCTCCCTCCTCACACTTATCGGCAGTCCAACAAGCAACGTTTCACGAACGTCAAGTCCACAAACAATCTGTTGATAGTAACACACGCAGCTGAACCTCAATGTTTGCTGCTGCTTCTGTCTCTGAAGTGCGACACTCGTTACGCCTGCTAGCCGTGCCCGGGCCCCCGCCCCCCACACCAGGTGTGTGTCGTGCGTGATAGAAGCTCGGCCCGGCACGGGCGCCCGGCTGAAACCGGCCGAGCGCCGCCGCCGCCGCCACCGAGAGGACGCGCTGAGGGCGAGGTCCCGTGACCGCGAGAGACGAGAGCGGGCCGGATCACGGCTCCGGCTGCGCCGGCCTCGCCGAGGATCGCAGCGAGACGCTCGCGGGACCCGCGTGGGACCCGCGTGGGACGGACTCGGGGGCAAACCGCGATGTCAGTCGAGCTGATTGACGGTTGCTCTTCGGAGCCGTTCTTTCGGGATAGCCGTGTCACCGAGCGCTCTCGCGACGTTTCGCCTCCCACATTGAAAGCATCATGATGATGCTTCCAATTAGCAAAATTATCGGCAAAATCAACCATCAAGGCTGATTTTGCTGATAAGACCCAGAAGGTGAAAACCGGTCCAAAGTTTGGTTGGTTAAGCAGATGCAGCCGGATAATGTTGGTCTAGGGAGCCCACAGGCTCACGCACTAACACACTGCTTTAGTCTTTGTGGCGCAATGAACAAAGGTGTCGTTATTTTTTTCCTACCCATAATGCCTCCATAACGATGTAAAATTTGTTTTATATACAGGGTGTCGCAGTGAAATAGCGCAGGACAATGCATATATCATAGCATTGTTTTGCATGTTTTTACCACAAGCATGTGTGGCTTCTTGCAAACTGGACCCTTTGCAAAAATGTGTCCATTTAGTGTGGTTTTTTTTTTTTAGATCGTAACACTTGGCTAATTGCCTGAAAAGGGTAAAACCTTGTATATTGTTTACATTAGCGCGGGGGTTCTCAACATTTTGCAGCTCAAGGCCCACTTGGTTCCACTCGGGTCTGGTGTCCACGGTCCGCCAGGGTCACGGACACCTGGTGGCAACCCCGTTGCGGCGCCCGTGGGTGGGTTGCTGCTGAACTATGGACGCGGCCCATTGGCGGTGCGGCCAGTTTTAACTTGACCGTCGGCTAACCCGAGCCAGCGGCAAAACAAAGCCGACCCGGCAGCAAAACAAACCTGAGGCAATGCTTCCCCACAAACAGCGACGCACTCACATCTCTTGCACCTGTTAGGTTTTCTTCAATATTTCACTCGGCTACCGTACAGTGGTCCCTCGCTTTATGATGGCCTCACAATACGATGAAATCACTTTACGATGTATGCTCTATAGTACAGTGGTTCTTAACCTTATTGGAGGTACTGAACCCTGCGAGCTTCATCAGTGCATTCACCGAACCCTTCGTAATTGGATAAATAATAAAAATATATATATTTTGAAAAACATTATACATTCATATTTTTACATTACATTTTATATTGTTATCGTAATTTATCTTTTAATAAACTAGTTTATCATGGTAATTTATTTTGTGTAACAAATTTGTACTAAGCAACCAAATATTTGTAATCTAACACGGCGAAGAAAAATTGTGTGTTGCCAAATTGTCGGCAGCCGATTTTTTGACGCCCGACAAAAACGGCCCGACATTGCTCGTGTGAACCGGGCTATACTGTGTGTGTCTTGACCCCTGCCGAACCCCTGAGACTGACTCAACGAACCCCTGGGGTTCGATCGAACCCAGGTTAAGAACCACTGCTCTATAAGAACATTAGTATCAGGTAACGATCAAATTTCACTTTACGACACGTGGTACGCTATGGCTGCGCGTGAGCGTGGGTGGCGCGGCGGCCAATCGGCGACGCAAACGCACGCCGCTCGGGTAACTTCTCAACCAACAGCAGCGCGATTTAATGTTTACATCTCAACGTCCAAGGTCTTGGAACGCATTACCATAAAACCATGTACAGTATCACTGGTAATAATAATAATAATTTAAATTTATATAGCTGTCACTTTACGATGGTTTCACATTACGATACGTGTTTTGTAACGGATTCATATCGTAAACCGAGGGACCACTGTATTTTGCAACCCGATAGATTCAGTTATGCAATTATTGGTTTAACGGAACCACTGGGCGATATAAATGTTCTCTCGCTTAGCATAGATTATTAATGACCATCAACAATTTACTTCAAGAAAGGTAACAAAAAGTTAAATACAGGGAGTTCCTGGGTTACGAACGAGTTCCGTTTTTAAGTCTGTAAGTCGAATTTGCATGTAAGTCGGAACTATTACGTACGGTTCACATCTAGCGTCAATTAGTCAAATGTTTGTCTTAGCGTACAGTATATATTTTACCTAAAACATCTTAAATATAATAATACAGTAGTAATAATAATAAACCGCTGAATACGCGCAGTGTTTCGAGCGTCGCGCAAAGTAGTCCGCCGTTCGTTAGTACGAACCATTGTACGTAACTCATTCATTCATTCATTTTCAGAAACCGCTTAATCCTATACAGGGTCGCGATTTTTTAAATAATAGGCTTTACGGAGGTCGGTACGTAAGTACGGGCGTTCGTAACCCGGGGAATGCCTGTAGTCCACTGTGAAACCTCGATTTGTAATGTCGTGCTGCGTTACCGCGCAGTCTGTGCTTTGTTTGCTTTATGCCCCCGATCATGAATAAACATCGTAACCGCCTTCAGTCGCCAGAACAGAGGGTAACCACGAAAAACAACACACAACTAATTCTGAAATCACTTCAATAAGACATCGAAATTATCACTTTTCGCTGTTCAACTAAAACAAATCTCAATTCTCATTCATGTGAAAAACTTCGAAAATTATTTTTCTCCCAGATCTGGGAACAGAGGCCGAAGAGAGCGAAACATCATAATTACCGTGCGCGTGTTTGGTCTTCTTCTTCTTTGCGATTCTTCGAAGCACGATGGTCAGCCTCTGGACATCGTTGTCTTTCAGCTCGGCGTGTTTGGTGAAGCCCTAGCTACACGAGCAGAGACGCCGGCAGTCGGAGGGTAAACCTGGTGTATCTCCTGCCGAGTAGCTGCACCTTCGATTTAAATCCGGGGTCGGAGGCACTCGATTCACGCCTCTGATGCAGACATCAATCAGCCCCCCTTAGCCACTAACAGCCACCAATAGCCACCGAGCCACTCGGCTCTACTAGCAATCAATTCGACCGAGAAAAAAGTCGTCAAATATAAATAGATTTCAGGGCTGAGACGGCGAACAACTCGTCCACGATCTGAGAAAACAGGTCGGACGGCTGTGCCGAGCGCGGAACCACATTCCCTTACGTAACCGCGCCGCCCTCCGTTCACCACGCCGACTCGATCCACCAAACACTTTGCGGCAAACGAACCTGGCCTGCGGTTTAAATTGCCCCCGGGTGCCCGATTATACCCATCCTGGGTATAACCCCGCCTTGCGCCCTGTGTCTGCCGGGATAGGCTCCGGCTCACCGCAACAGGATCGAGCGGTTTCTGACGACGAGATGAGATGAACCTCGGACACTCACCGCGAGTCGAGCGCAAAGACGAACCGCCTTCACCTTAGCATCGCCGTCCGGTAAACAGACGCGCGTTTTGTCGACACTCGAACAAATGAGACCGGTTTTGTTGATTACCACGGAGAGAACTGCTCCGCTCCGAGTGGCGCAGCAGAGCCGAGTGGAATGTGCAGATTTGTGAGTGCTGTTATCACGATCACGCAATAATGGAATGGCGCAATGCGATTAGCGGCAGCGCGCACCCCCCCTGCGCGCCTCTCAGCACCCCGGCACAACGCCACCAGCGCCACCAATCCACGGCACAACGCGACCAACGCCAACCCACGACACAACGCGACCAAAGCCAAGAACAGCTCAGCCTCCCGGCGGCCCCAGACAGCAGAGCGCGGTGCCGTTAATCATTAGCTTGGTCCCGCACGAGGCGCGCATTAAGCGATGCCCGCTGGGTCACGAGCAAAAGAGGGCCCGCGTGCAGTGGGCCCTCGGGGAAGTGGGCCCTCGGGGGACATCCGTGGGCGGCTGACCGCGAGCATTTCCGACAAACACTGCCGGCGGGTTCCGACGCCGGTCTGTTTACTCTGCCTACCTCTACACCAGTGGTCTCAGCCCCTTCTAAAACACAAGATCTATTTCATTCAATCATTGTGTAGAAACCGCTTAATCCTGTGCAGGGTTGCGGTGAGCCGGAGCCTATCCCGGCAGACACAGGGTGCAAGGCAGGGCTATATCCTGGATGGGACGCCAGTCCATCGCAGGGCACCGGGGGCAATTTAGACCGCAGGCCAATTAACCTATG
This sequence comes from Geotria australis, assembly GCA_036362915.1. Classification (NCBI taxonomy): domain Eukaryota; kingdom Metazoa; phylum Chordata; class Hyperoartia; order Petromyzontiformes; family Geotriidae; genus Geotria; species Geotria australis. The sequence goes on from JAZEWU010000039.1 coordinate 6,096,163, forward strand.
CGGCAGCATATCTTTGGACTGTGAGAGGAAACCGGAGTGCCCGGCGAAAACCCACACAGACACGGGGAGAACATACAAACGCCACACAGAAAGACACCTGAGCCGGGATAAGGCAGTCCCCGGGTTACGAACGCCCGACTTACGAACGGCCGTACTTACGTACCGACCTCCGTAAAGCCTATTACTGTATTTCAAAAAATCGAGTAACATACAATGGTTCGTACTAACGAACGGGAGGACAACTTTTCGCGACGCTCAAAACACTGCGCGTTTTCAGCGGTGTATTATTATTACTGTATTATTAAATGTAAGATGTTTTAGGTAAAATATATACTATATACTAAGACAAACATTTGACTAATTGACGCTAGATGTGAACCGTACGTACGTAACTGTTCCGACTTCCAAGCAAATTCGACTTACAGACAGACTTAAAAACGGAACTCGTTCGTAACCCGGGGGACTGCCAGACATCACACCCCTGTCCCATATTGATCTTTCCTGCGTAAACAAACAAAAGTAACTTTTTTATTAAACCATCAACCACCATCAAACCACTGCCCAGCCGTTTACATGCGAAAACATCACATGGCCCGTGTTGATGTGTCTGTGGGACTAACGGCGACTGAGGTATCGCGTGGCAGCTGCATTCGGGGGCACGGTGTCAGTGGGTTCAGCACAGTTCAGCCCAACTCGGCCCGAGTTTCCAACTGAAATTGGCGAAGCTCTGCTGACATTCATTCGTTCGTTGTCAGAAACCGCTTAATCCCGTACAGGGTTGCGGTGAGCCGGAGCCTATCCCGGCAGACATAGAGCGCAAGGCAGGGCTATACCGAGGATGGGTCTCCAGTCCATCATAGGACACCGGGGGCAATTTATTCAGCAGGCCAATTAACCCACGCGGATGATTAGAAACATATTTTAGCGATATCCCTCCACCAACGTCCTGAGAGTTGTTGGCCAACAGGCGAACATAGCCTTAACAGACTGTGGGGTCAAGTGCTGTTCGCGAGCACTGACGACACAGCAGACGAGAAGTGGGTGACCAGCCCCACGCCCGGCCGCCTTTGTCTCCCTAGTGGCGAAGTTTACACACCACACTAGTTACTCATTTGAGGCTGAGTCGATTTAAGGGAGACCCACGACCGGTTCAGAAAATCGTCAGTGGTGTTGGCTGTGAGCGGGATTTGAACCCGGGTCGCCAGGTTTGTAGCCCGGCGCGCTAACCGCTGAGCCACCGCTCGCGCACGGACACACAAGCGTGTAAGAGCAACGTGGACTCCTCACCTCCGTCCAGAGTGTTTCCAAAGATGCTTTTCGACGGAAGTTTCACATTCAGCTCTGGAAACTGCTTCTTCAGCTGCGCCGCCGGCAATAGAGAAGACAATCAATACCAGTCGGTGGATAGACACACGTCGACTCGAATGGGGGCACAGGCAGACTGAAGTTCACCGTCCTCCGCAGTGGCACAGTTACACAGCCTGTACGCAGCACGACCGCAAAACCGGGCGTCGTGCCGGGTCTCGACGGCGATGGGCCAGTTTGCAAGAAGCCACACACGTGCTTGTGGCAACAAACAAACCGTGCAAACAGGTGTCTAGTTGGTGTTTTTAAGATCTTCACACTTGTCTCATTGCCAGAAAAGGTAAAATATTGTATCATGTTTACATTATCTGAACACTGTCAAAAAGGTGTTCAAAGATGTGTTCACTAACGTTTGTTGTATCGTTCGTTTGTTGTGTCGCGGGAATCCCACTTCCAGAGCTTAAAATCTCACTGGATATTTTCTGCTGTTATAATAAACATCTGGGCGGCACGGTGGCGTAGTGGGTAGCGCTTCCGCCTCACAGCAAGAAGGTCCCGGGTTCGAATCTCGGCTCGGGGTGCCTTTCTGTGTGGAGTTTGCATGTTCTCCCCGTGTCCGCGTGGGTTTTCGCCGGGCACTCCGGTTTCCTCCCACCGTCCAAAGACATGCTGCCAGGTTAATTGGCGTACTGACTAAAATTTCCCCAGGCGCCCTGCGATGGACTGGCGTCCCATCCTCGGTGTTCCCCTGCCTTGCGCCCTGTGTCTGCCGGGATAGGCTCCGGCTCACCGCGACCCTGTATAGGATTAAGCGGTTTCTGAAAATGAATGAATGAATGAATAATAAACATCTATCAACTAGTGCGCAATATTCTGCGCGGCGGTTCACCCGCAATCCGGTGCAAATGAGCGTCACTAGCGCATGCCGAAGTGGCACGGTGAGGTCATCGCTTATCATTGTACAGTGTCGCGGTGATCCGGAGCCTATCCCGGCAGACACATGGCGCAAGGCAGGGCTATACCCATGATGGGACGCCAGTCCATCACGGGGCACCGTTTGCAATTTAGTCTGCAGGCCAATTAACCTATGCAGCGGACACGGGGAAACCATGCAAACTCCACACAGAAAGGCACCCGAGCCGGACGGTGAGGTGGCACGGTGAGTGGCACCATGGAAGGCACAGCTGCTGCGTTGGCCAGCCATATCTGCGATTTAATCCATAACACCTGCATCGCTCCCATGACGTCTATGCAGCTTTTAGCGGAGATCGCAAGAGAATCGGTACATGGGAATCGATCCACCTCCCCGGTGGCCGTAAATCGTCGGCTGCGATGGACCCACTGCAGGAAGGAGGCTGCGGTGCGTACCACGGTGTGGAGGTTGCTGAACTCGGTGTGCTTGTGGAGAACGGACCAGGAGGAGCCTTCTTGTGTCACCACCACTTTAAACACCTGCCACCGCAAGACAAACAAAGACAAAGATCTCCCACGTAGCCTTAACAGATGTTTGGGTGAAGTGCTGTTAGCGAGCAGCTATGAAGCTCGGCACGAAACCTGCCCCTTACATTATCAACATTAGGAACCAGGCAAGTTTCTGGTTCCTAATGTTGTATATGCCAACACCGGGGTCTGAGAGAAACGGCATTTCGATCCTCTATATGTCCTGTACATATAGCAGAATTGACAATAAAGTTAAATTGAATTGGTCATGTAAGGGGCTGGTGTCGTGATTTGCACGTAATCACGACACAAACCACACGTGCTCGGTGATGAGGCATCACGCTGAAGGCGTTCGGAGCTGACCGCCGAGCCACCCTCGTTGCGCTACAGCTCCGAGGTCACTTCCCACGTGGTGGGTCTCTGCAGCTCAACAAGCGCTAGACACAAGAAGATGGTCATGAGCGCCTGCCAGACACGTTGTGTCGGTAGACAGATAGACGTGTTATTATTACAGCAGAAAATACCGGATGAGCTTGCAAGCTCTGGAAGCGGGATTTCCTGCGCTACAAGAACAACGCACGAATTAGCCAGCACACACAATGTCTAAAATCAGAATGTAATACAACGAATTTAGCACAATTACAACATTTGTTGTGTCGAAGGCATCCTATAAGGAGCTTGCAAGCTCACTGGGTATTGTCTGCTGTAATAATACAATTCTAGCTATATGATCATTGTTCTTCGGAGCTGTTCTTTCGGGATAGCCGTGTCGAGCGATTTCCCTCTCTCCTTTGCGACGTTTTCGCCTCCCACGTTGCAAGCATCATCAGGCGTTAAACGTCGGAAGGGAAAAATGGAGATCTCTCGACACGGCTATCCCGAAAGAAGCGCTTTAGAAAATGGATGGATGAATCCTAATGTCATTGTCACCAATCCACCGTGGTGCAGCTCTCAGACAGCAAGGGTACAGTACCTGACAAAATCATGGTGCTGAGAGTCCACGACTGTTTATAAGTCACGTCTGTTACTTCTACATTTAGTTTCCTCATTTGACGGTAAGTTTCATATTATTCATCGGCAGCCATCGTCTATGCCACTGCTGGATGAGCCGCCCCCCGCGTTTCACCTCCCGCGTTGGAAGCGTCAACAAAACGCCTGAAGAGGCTTCCAAAGTGAGAGGCGAAACGTCGCAAGGGACAGAGGGAGAGTGCTCGACACGGCTATCCTAAAAGAACAACTCTGAAGAGCAACCATCAGCAATCTCACCTGTAGATCTGTCTCGCGACCTGCTCTGCCCAAGCAAACTTACTCGCTTGAAGCTAAGTCACTACCTTCAAAGACCAACCTTACATCTCAGTTAGAATTAAAATGTCTGCCTAGTTGTGATTGCAAATCTTGACTCGTGTTTAAGATGTCGCACTTGTTCCCTCTCAATGTTGAATAAGCTACCTAAAATAAGTTTTTTGTGTAAAAAAAATTTTGTTTGGTTAATTTGTTATTTTTATATTTTAAATTATTTTCATTGATTTTTGTCAATTCGCACGTCTGTTGTGTCGAAGCAATCCCGTGAAGAGCTTGCAAACTCACTGGGTATTTTCTATCAGTTCTGCTGTCGTTTCACAACACGGGGCGATGTTGCTGCTCTTGGCAACTGTGCATTGCTGTATGATAGCTGATTGTAGGTGGGTTACTGAGTCCATGACCGAAACATTCTTGGCACGTCTGGCCCTGTGAAACTTTGTACTCTCGGCTGTTAACATTTGCCGAGTCCAATAAATCGGACTCTTTGCCAGTGGCTTCGTCTTCAGTGGTCACCCGTAGATGTGTGGGGCTTCGCACGGAGGAATTTTTGTTATGGTTGCACAAAACAGTCAAATTAAAACCCACGGAACTGAGTTCACTGCGGCAACACACACAGAGGTTACGGTGTTTACAGTCGGTCAGGCCAAGGCAGAGCCAGCGTGCATCATATACCGTGCGTCACCATGCTTGCGGTCACCCTCTTGCAAATCGCGCAGTGCAGTCAGAACCTGCTCACCTGGGTTCGAATCCCATCCACGGCGAAGAAATGACATCCCGTTGGGAGACATTAATTCAGCGTTAAGTTGACTCGACATTATTGTTGTTGTTATCATTGTACTGATGTAGGTTTTCACGGCTCGATTCATGATGGTCGCTCTTCAGAGCTGTTCTTTCGGGATGCGCCGTGTCACTGAACGCTCTCCCTCGCAACGTTTCACTCGACGCGGCTATCCCGAAAGAACAGCTCTGAAGAGCAACCACCATTACGATCACTGTTATATTTAATTTCCCATATCAAAGAGCGCTCTGTCGCGCTCTGAGTCACCGCGTCTCAATCAATCACCACCTCAACACGCGTAGCCCTTAAACGAGGGCAAGACTGAATCGCGTTAAGAACGTAATCCTGCGTCACTTGTGTGCATACCAGGTACCCGGCGGACACGAACGCGTGGCACATATTCATTGAATTTCGACGGTATTCATTTGAAGCGAGAACGACTCAGAGGCGCGAGAAAATCGCAGAGGCGGAGGAGGCAGCCAGGTGATTTGCCGGTGCCAACATATTGCCACACACTGCGTCCTGTATATTATGACGTTATCGGCAAATTGTCACTAGGGAGACAAAGGTGGCCGGGCACGGTGCCGGCAACGCACCCCCTCGTGCGCCGTGTCGGCCTTCATCGGCGCTCGCTGACGGCACTCGACCGTAAGGTCTGTTGAGGCTACACGGGGGGCATCTCTGTCTTCGTTTCCGCGGCCAACCGGCGCACCCCGACAGATATCCGGCGAGAAGCCGAGCGGCGAGACGCGGCTCGCGGGACCTACCGTGTGGCGCTTGCTGCCTTCGCACACCTCCTCCGTGCTGTGGATCTCGGCGGCGAGGCCCATGGCGCGCGTGGCCACCGGCGACCGGGGACGGTGTGCGCCGCCCGCCCGCCCGCCCGCCCGCCCGCGGGGAGGCAGGGAGGAGCGTGGGGAGTGCCCGCCGGTGCCCGACCTGGCGGGCCGCGACCTTTGGCCGGCCGAGGCGGCCGCGCTGCGCATCGGGTAGAGACCGCACGTCGCGTTTACGACGCGCCGCCTCCGTCGCCGCGAGCCACCGCGTAACCGCCGCTCGAGGCCGCCTGAAGCCGATGCCGTCACTCGCGGAATCACAAACGGCGCGTCGAGCCGCTGCACACGGGCAAATGTCATCGCCCCACCTGTGTAGCGGACAAGCTTGGTGTCCCTGGCTGCCACTCCTTTCGGCTTTACTTACCGCGTACACTTCTGAAACGCTCGCCGTGCGCGGGGCTGTTCTTTCGGGATAGCCGTGTCGAGCGATCTCCCTCTCTCCCTCGCGACGACGTTGGAAGCATCGTCAACGTGGAAGGCGAAACGTCGTGAGGGAGAGAGGGACATCGCTCGACACGGCTATGCCGGAAAAACAGCTCTGAAGGTAGAAGCGTTCACGTCGCGATCCCTGTCAGGTAATAACTTGGTGTTGCCTGCGAATTCTACCAAACACTTCGAGGCCCAGGAGCTGAAAGACAACGATGTCCAGAGACTGACCATCGTGCTTCGAAGAATCGCAAAGAAGAAGAAGCGGCTCGAAGTATGAGAATTCTGCAATTGTTTAATTTAGATTGGCGCTGTTTCCCCCCCATGTCTGTCTCTCTGTCTTCTTGTCTCTGTGTCCCTGTGTCTCCCCCTGTCGCTCAACCTCCCTCCCTGTGTCTCCCTGGCTCTCCCTTTCTCTCTCTGTCTCTCCCTCGCTCTCCCTGTCTCTCCCTCGCTCTCCCTGTCTCTCCCTCGCTCTCCCTGTCTCTCCCTCTCTCTCCCTGTCTC
>JAZEWU010000039.1:6103256-6120959 GCA_036362915.1 Geotria australis
GGTTTATTGTACTGCGTGTGTTGTCTTCCCAGTCAGTGAGCCCATGGCCCCTGGCTGTGTCCCGTGACCTGCCAGCAAGCCTTCGACATTTCGCGTGATAGCCTCGGCGTGCACCTGGCCTGGCACAAGCGCCGTGGTGGCATCACCGCCACTCAGTGGCGAATGGTGGTTTTTGTTTTTGTCGTCTTCACAAAGTGTCCGCCATTTCAGGGCAGGACACACTTTACAGTCACCCCTAGGGGAGCCTTGGCCGGGTCAGAGGTCGGCGCCCATTACCGGACTCAAACTGAACAAACTGGATGACCTCAGGGAAATGGAGGCGACCTTTGCCCAGCATTGAGAAGGCAGAGGGCCGACAGGCCGATGGCTCTTTGGTCTTTATGCGAGTCTTAAATTAAAGATAAGATACCTTTGTATTGACGTAGGTTTTCACGGCTCGATTCAGGATGGTTGCTTTTCAGAGCTGTCCTTTCGGGATAGCCGTGTCGAAATATTCTGGCTAACTCCAAAGAACAGCTCTGAACAGCAACCATAATACGGAGACCTTTGCCCAGCAGTCGAAACTGACAATAAATATTGATGGCTGCTCTTCAAATCCGTTCTTTCGTGTCGAGCCATCCCGAAAGAACAGCTCTGAAAGAGCAACCATCATGAATCGAGCCGTGATAACCTACATCGGTAAACAACGACCATTGTTGATCGGAGAGGTGGGGTGGAGGCGGCTATCATCCAGCAGTGGATGGACCATGGGATTGTTGATGATCAACCCTCCCAGCACGAGAATATACGACGAAATCACGCGCCAACACAAACTGTCTAGCCCGCGGTTTGGTTTCTGGGCAAGATGCAGACCACGGCAAACAGGGACACAGCCACTCCCAACCACACTGTATCAACGTGTTCCAACATCCCCACCAAAGCCAAAATTCCCCCAAATAGCTTTAACAGACTGGAGGGTCAAGCTTCTATGAAGGTCGATACGGCACACGAGGAGGCGGGTGACCAGCACCACGCCCAGCCGCCTTTGTCTCCCTAGTGGCAATGTTTACACACCGCACTAGGTACTCATTTCAGGCCGAGTCGACCTAGGGGAAGCCCAGGGATTTTTTCAGAATATCGTCACTGGTGTTGGCCCCGAGTGGGATTCGAACTCGGGTGGCCAGGTTTGTCGCCCAGCGCGCTAACCACTGCGGGCTACCGCTCCTCGCGAGCCGCTGGCCACCACCAATAGCCACGCTCACTCCACTGCTGGATGAAAGCCTGCCTCCCCAATCCCAAGAGGCGTTTGTCCACTTAAGAGAGTGTGGTTGAGGAGGGACCAATGTCTTTCAACCCTGATGACGCTGGGTGGAACTTCCAGCGAAACGTCGGTACACCTTCGAAGTAAGAACTGTGTGCTCGCACGTTTTTTCCAACATATCGACGGGTAGACAACACTTACATACGTTTTCACGTGACCTAAACTCAGAAACAGAGCTATACTATGAAGCTCTCTTGCCCACTTGAAACCGCCGAGTCAGCAGCAAATTTACAGTCATCAATATTCATTCGTTCATTGTCAGAAACCGCTTAATCCCTCCCATACAGGGTTGCGGTGAGCCGGAGCCTATCCCGGCAGACACAGGGCGCAAGGCAGGGTTATACCCAGGATGGGACGCCAGTCCATCGCATGGCACCGGGGGTAATTTCAATCCGCAGGCTAATTCACCTAAGCAGCATTACCATGTGTTTGGAGCCACTCACGTGACCGTACAGTTACGTAAACATCGTAATCTTTACAACCTACTGCCGCTTTTTCTTCTTTGCGATTCTTCGAAGCACGACTGCTGCCGGCTGCGAGACCCCAACAACACCCGCCATTCGCCACTAGGTGGCGGCGACGTCACCACCGCGCCTGTGCCAGGCCATATGCACCTTGAGGCCACGTGTGGGACCCCACCCACACAAAGACCTCCCGTATAGCCTCAACAGTCTGTAGGGTCAAGTGCCGTTAGCACCTATGAAGGTCGGCACGGCACACGAGGTGGGTGACCGGCACCATCATGCCTTTTGTCTCCCTCGTGGCAATGTTTACACACCGCACTGGTACTACTCATTTGAGACCCAGTTGACATACGGGGGGGGAGGCCCAGGACCGGTTCATAATTTGACGACGATGTCCAGAAGCTAGCCATCGTGCTTCGAAGAATCGCAAAGAAGAAGACTGGCGTTGGACGTGAGCGCGAATCGATGCTGACACAAAGACCCTCCATTTAGCCTTAATAGACTGTAGAGTCAAAGCACCTATGACCGACAACACACACATACAGAGCGCCAGTGTGTATGTGTGTGTGTACACCACCGATACTCACCCGGTGAACGTGGTAGAGCGGATAGCGAAGAGAGAACGATGCCGGAGCCACTCACCAGCGATGTAGGAGCCACCCCCGGGCTCGTGTTTATATACCCGGGCAGCCGCCCGAGCGCCCTTCCCCCACCCACGTGACGCCCCTCATCACCCTTCCCCCACCTCACCCGAAAGACAACGTTTCATCCATCCATCCATTTTCAGAAACCGCTTAGTCCTGTACAGGGTCGCGGTGAGCCGGAGTTTATCCCGGCAGACACAGGGCGCGAGGCAGCGGAACACCGAGGACGGGACGCCAGTCCATGGCAGGGCGCCTGGGGAAATTTTAGTCAGTACGCCAATTAACCTGGCAGCGTGTCTTTGGACGGTGGGAGGAAACCGGAGTGCCCGGCGAAAACCCACACGCGGACGCGGGGAGAACATGCAAACTCCACACAGAAAGGCCCCCCCCCCAAAGACGAGATTCGAACCCCCGGGACCTTCTTGCTGGGAGGCGGCAATGGTTTAATTAATTTATTAACATTTATAACGCACACATATTCATTCAATGTCGAAGATATTCATTCGACGAGAGAACGACTCGGAGGCGTAGCGAGGAAAGCGCAGAGAGGCGGAGGAGGCAGCCAGGCGGTTTGCCGGCGCCGTATTGCCACATACTGGTTCCTATATATTATGATGCTATCGGCCAAATAACTAACGTGTATTTTCCCCGTATAGCCTTGAATAAGCTACCAAGAATTTACTTTAGTTTTTCCCCCAACCGCAATGCATAAATGTGTTTGTACTTGTTTATCTGATCAATTGTGTGCAATGCTGTGTTTACAGTTTTTTTGCTCGTTTGGTTATTTCTATTTATTTTTGTCAATTCGCATGTTTGTCGTGTGGTAGGAATCCCCTAAAGAGCTTGCAAGCTCGCTGGGTACTTTTTTCTGCCGTAATAAACATCTGTCCCTACCCCACCCACCCCCTCGCCAACGTCACCCACGTGACACAACCAAGATCCCCCGTGTAGCCTTAACAGACTGTCGGGTCACTCACCACGCTACCCTCACACCCCACTCACGTGATACATTCATCACGCTACCCCCCACACACACAACCCCCTACATCCACCCCTCAACCACGCTCACTCTTCCGGTCGAGTGACCCGGCAACACTCTTGACTAAGCAAAAAAACACGCGTGCAAGCAACACACCCGCCTTTTCTATTTAAACGGGACCGTTAACATTTCACATTTCATATTTATTTGATAAAAATCAGGCGTTAGGTTTCATCAGCAGGTACCCAGTGGGCCTGCAAGCTCTTTGCGGTACTCCTGCATCGACACAACTGTAAACATGCGAAGTGATGACCAATAAAAACGGCCGCGCCACCCTGTTTTGCGTGGGTTTCCTCCGGGCTCTCCAGTTTCCTACCACAACTTAAAAAAAACGAATTAATTAATTGACCAATAATAATAATAATTTCAATTTATATAGCGCCTTTCACCCGAGGGTCACAAAGCGCTGCACGAGGGCCGCGAAGAGGACGGCATGCCAACAACGAAAGAAAAAACAATAAAAACCAAAGCAACAGAAAATAAATGATTAAGGCTACTTCGAATATACTGAAAGGTCGTGAAACTGGCAATCTTAAGAGCGGCAACATTCTGCCAGCGTCCCCTAAGATGGCCGTCACTTCCTTGAAGACAAACACGGAGGGAGACAGGGAGGGAGGGTGAGCGATAGGGAGAGACATAGGGACATACACGAGGGGGAAGCAACGCCAATCCAAATTAAACAATCAACATTGAAGCACTCTAATGTTCAATCCTCCCATATACACGGACACGTGGAGAACATGCAAACTCCACACACAAAGGCCCCCGAGCCGGGATTCGAACCCGGGATCCTTCTTGCTGTGAGGCGGCAGCGCTACTCACCGCTACATAGCCATCACAGTGCCGTCCTTAATATACACAGATTATAAATACAACTGAGACGTAATAACAACAGTGCGTGTGTGTTGTGTGCGGAGGAGGAGGTTTTCACCCAATAACATCCTAATATATAGGAAGCAGTGTGTGGCAATATGTTGGCGCCGGCAAACCGCCTGGCTGCCTCCCTCCTCCGCCTCTCTGCGCTTTCCTCGCTACGCCTCTGAGTCGTTCTCTCGTCGAATGACTACCTTCGACATTGAATTAATATGTGCGCGTTATAAATGTTACATTATTTACATTTATTAGGTTTTATTGTTTTTTTCTGTCGTTGTTTACATGCCGTCGTCTTTGCAGCCCTTGTGCAGCGCTTTGTGACACTCGGGTGAAAGGCGCTATATAAATTGGTATTATTATATTAGTACCCCCCTATGTTCCATAACGAACCCGCCCAGCGTTGCGTTACGTTATCCGACTGGACCGTACCATTCGGCAATCGGGAGGGGGGGGGGTGTTTAATCGACTCGCTTGAGGCGGAAACCCTCGCGTGACATCAGAGCGCGGGAGCTTACAAACCGGAACCGGGTGTTGAACCAGTATTATGTTCGCATTCGGGCTCAAGCGACTGATGATTTAATGTCGAATTAACTTCGATCGATGTCGTTTGGCATCGATTCTCGGACCTCGGCGTGAGTCCCAGCAGTTTCGACACGAGTTCCGATTGGCGTGGTTTGGTAACGCTGAGGAGGAGGCCTACTCCGTGAGGCTTGTGTTGTTATGATTAATAATTAACCAGACGTGTAAATGCTACGTGCTCGATTAACAACACTTAACGTTGGATGCAGGACCCCAATGCTGTGTGTACATGTTCATGTTTTTGTGCTTCGCTGTGTTATCTTGTGATTTTATTGTTGTCAATTCGCCTGTTTGTTGTGTGGCAGGAATCCCGCAAAGAGCTTGCAAGCGCACCGGGCGTTTTCTGCTGTAGCAACAAACATCTTGTCTCTCTGCCTCAGCATGGCAGGGAAGGTCCTGGGCCTTTCTCTCTCACCGAGGTCAGCCGCAGTTCTACTCGGCAGCTCCGCACTGAGCGGCGGGCCGGCGCAGGTCGGTGACGCTGGCTTTGATAGGATTCTCTCTCAGCTGAAGGATTTCCATGACCGCATGGTTGACGGTGAGTCTGGGGGATGGATTCCTTCATGAAGGGTATTGCAAGGGTGACGCCTGTGCCCAGGGCCGGCGCCACCATTAGGCCACCCAGGCAGCCTAGGGCGCAGACCTCAGAGGGGCGCATTACTGACTTTTAAGGGTCACAGTTTATACAAATGAGCCGTAGTGAAGTTTTTGGTAAATCATGTGAATTTGAAGTACTGACACGTGGTATATTTGCTGTTTTAGGATATGCATTTTATCCCTCAATAAAAAATGTATATCTCAGAAAAGCTTCAGGGATTTTGAATTATATTTAGGATTTTTTATTCATGTAGATGTCATTTTGTGTTTTTGTTGACAAGTAGCTCGCCTTGCCTAGGGTACAAAATAGTCTGGCGCCGGCCCTGCCTGTGCCTCACAGCAATAAACACATGGGTTCAGTTACTGAGTCGGGCACCGTACCGTGTGGAGGTTTTACACACGGTGACATCTGCGCCTGACAGAAAGAATGGACTTGCCCGAGGCGGTTCGATTCCCGCCTCGGGCGCCTTTCTGTGTGGAGGTTGTATGTTCTCCCCCTGTTCTGCGTGGGTTTCAAGTGGATTATCTGGTTTTCTCCCACAACTAAAAAAAATACTAATTAATTAGTTAGCCGGAAACGTCATAATATATTGGAAGCCGGGTGTGGCAATATGGCGCCGGTTTGCCGGGGTTCGTATCCCGACTCAGGTGCCTTTCTGTGTGGAGTTTGCAGGTGCTCCCCGTGTCCGCGTGGGTTTTCGCCGGGCACTCCGGTTTCCTCCCACAGTCCAATGACATACTGCTGCATAGGTTAATTGGCCTGCGGACTAAATTGCCCCCGGTGCCCTGTGATGGGCTGGCGTCCTATCTTGGGTATTAGCCATGCCTTGCACCCTGTTAGGCTCTGCAACCCTGTACAGGATTAAGCGATTTATGACAATGGAGGGATGGATGGAGTATTGTGTGTGTTGAGTTTATGGCGTTTGTACTGTTGGTCAGTTTGTATTCAAGCTAGAAGGGACCGTTGAGCTACGTAGTTCTTTTTAACAGTTGTCCAGCAGGGAGGGGTAAGCGAGTTACAGCATCTCAGGGCACCTGTGTGAATTTTGTCAGGACCCTCCTAAAATGTAGTCTTTTAACTCAAGTGTGGCTTTCCTCGGTGTATAAGTAAATATTGCGAATGAACAACAGAGCACATGCTCAGCAGCAGGTCAGTGCGTCAATACAACCCTCACCCAAGCAATTGTTTTTGAGTAAACTTGTGATCTGTTTTAGTCTTGTGAGTGGTTTTCACAGTTATACTTTTACAGACTTGCATTTTTTATTTACGAGTTGCCAGTGTGGTTCTCTTGCCTTTCGTACAGAGCTTGCAAGCTCACTGGGTATTTTTCTTCTGTAATAATAAACATCTATCTATCTTTCCCTGTCCCCATCTCCTCCAGCACTGCTTGACAAGATCAACAAGCTCAAGGAAGAGCGCTGCCTGTGAGTTGTGAGACGCTCGTTCACTCTTAAAGGATACGCCTTTGGCACGGAAATCTTTGTTTATAATATTCACGGATGAAGAACTGTACGGTAAAAACAAATATGACCGTTTCCCAATTGTTTCTTCACCTTGCGGAAAACAACGTTGGCAAACACGGCAATCAAGTTTCCTTGGTCTTGATTATTACACAACGTGCTCTGCAGCCGTTACTGCTGCGTTGAGCGAGTGTGTACAGATAGGTCATTTGGGGTGGTGGCCCCCCTAGAACCCCCCCTCCCCCCCAAAGTACAGCATTAAAAAAAATAAAGTACGCGGGGCGGCACGGTGGCACGGCGGTGAGTAGTGCTACCGCCTCACAGCAAGGAACGCCCGGGTTCGAATCCCGGCTCGGGTGCCTTTCTGTGTGGAGTTTGCATGTTCTCCCCGTGTCTGCGTGGGTTTTCGCCGGGCACTCCGGTTTCCTNNNNACAGTCCAAAGACTTGCTGCTGCATAGGTTAATTGGCCTGCGCACTGGAGTGATTATATCCTTTGGCTGGCCTGGGGACGCCTGGGAATCCCCCAGGAAGAGCTGGAATCTGTTGCTGAGGAATGGGATGTCTGGTCCACCCTCCTTAAAGAGTTGTCGCCACGACCCTCACCAGGACAAGCGGTTTAGAAAATGTATAGAACTTTAACAGGTCAGCAACTGTGATGAGAAACACCGCAGTAATCTGTTTAATAACGACCGTTTCTGCTGGGCTGGTGGTGTGATAGGGATGCGATGAAGCTGGAGGAGGTGTTTAACTCCAACCTGCGTCTCAAAGAGCAGCTCAGGAGGCAGGAGACCAATCTGGAGCTGCAGCTACAGCGGTGAGGGCCACACAGGCCGTACAGGTCACACAGGCCACACAGGGGCCTCTTGGCTCCGAGGTCAGGGCGCTGAGCTGGCCCCACCGAGATCCCGATTTAGAATAATAATAATATCCATCCATTTTCAAAACCACTTGTCCTGGTGAGAGTCGCAGTGGCCAGGGAGGGTGGACCAGACATCCCTTTCCTCAGCAACAGATTCCAGCTCTTCCCGGGGGATTCACAGGCGTTCCCAGGCCAGCCGAGAGATATAGTCCCTCCAACGTGTCCTGGGTCGACCTCTAGGTCTCCGCCCAGTGGGCCGTGCTTGGCAGACTTCCCAGGGGAGCCTCCCAGGGGGCATCCTTACCAGATGCCCGAACCACCTAAACTGGCATACTAATAATAATAATAATGAACACCATTTATAACGATGTTACCACGATCGTGGTAACATGGAGGAAAGAACCAATCACACTTATGGAAAACAACACTGGCGACACGGCAGTCAAGTTCCCGTGGCTCTGCTTGTTACACAACGTGCTTTGCTTGTTACACAACGTGCTTCGCGGTGGGGCGGCTGTCACCGCTGCGCTGAGCGAGTGTGGCGGCCGGGCGTGTGCAGGCAGGCGGCGGGCGCCAAGCCCGGGGGCCTCGGCGACGATGGCGTCGGCGCGGGTGCAGGCCGGAAGGGCAGCGCGTGTCGAGGAGAGGGGCGGCTCGCGGGCCGCCCCCTCGCCTTGCGTCTCAGCAAGGGCAGCCCCGTGCGGAAGCGCGTCCGGTACCGCCACCTGCCGCTGGAGCGGCGCCACGGTGAGTCCCGCCACGGGCGCCCGCGTCGCCTAACGGATCGATCGTCGTCGGCGGCGAGAGCCGCGGGTTATCCGCTGCTGGCTGAACGCCGTTCCGCGCCGTCGCCACTTCCCGCGGTCCTGCGATGCCGCGATCTGTCTGGCTTACGCGCGCGTGGTGATTTCATCCGTCCCGTGCGGTGGTCTCGTCCTCGCGAGCGCGTTCCCTCCGTTGGCTGCCGTTCCATCATCGATTTCGGGTGTCGGCCATGCGTCCCGTCTTGCGATGTGTCCTACTGAATCCCACCACTTGCTTTTCCATCCATCCGTCCATTGTCAGAAACCGCTTAATCCTGTACGGGGTTGCGGTGAGCCGGAGCTTTTTCCGACAGACACCGGGCGAAAGGCAGGGCTATACCCAGCATGGGACGCCACTCCATCACAGGGCACCGGGAGCAATTTTAGTCAGAAGGCAACCACTTAACCTAGGCAGCAGCATATCTTTGGACTGTGGGAGGAAACCGGAGTGCCCGTTGAAAACCAACGCGGACACTGGGAGAGAACATTCAAACTCCACACAGAAAGGCACCCGAGCGGGGATTCGAACCCGGTCCCTTCTTGCTGTTACGCGGCAGCGCTACTCACCGCTACGCCACCGCGCAACCTCTGCACGGATTGTCCTTTCTCCGGACGGGGGTTTTGGTTCGGCGCAAGATTGTCAGCTCTGCATGTTGACATCCGAGCCCCGGCGTGATGTGGGATGTTCCAGACGGCAACACGGTGACATCGCACGACCACCCGGAGCAGAGCGGGCCCCAGGGGGAGAAGGACGTTGTCTTGGTTCCTGACTCTCTGGCTCTGGACGCACCGGACGTAAAGGTGACGGGAGTCGTCTGAGACTGTGCTGTCGTCAGCTTGAGCCAGGGCTCTTATCTGCAGGTCATATCTTCCTGTTTGTGATTTTTTGTAAGGTATTATTGTTGTAGTAACGATAATTGATGGTTGCTCTTCAGAGCTGTTCTTTCGGGATAGCCATGCCACTGAGCGGCTCTCCCTCGCGACGTTTCGCCTACCCCGTTGGAAGAACCGTCAGGCGTTCTTCCAACGTGGTAGATGAAACATCACGAGAGAGAGAAGGAGATTGCTCGACAAGGCTATCCCGAAAGAACATGTCTGAAGAGTAACCATCATGAATCGAGTCGTAAAAAAACTACATGACTAATAATAATTATCCCACCGCAGCAATGTCGGTTTGGTGGTGGAGGGTTTCACAACACAAATTTGTCCAAATCATTACTTGGCCTAACCCAATCGCTGAGTGACATAACACAACTACAAATCAGTGAATACAGTCGTTAACAGGCAGGTTCGTTACAGTTGTAAATTCGATGCCAGTCGTGGAGGTGAGGAAACCCGCGGCGACCCCAGTGAGTTTGTGACCCGCGCGACCTTGCACCCCGCCTCTTGGCAGCCACGCGTGATCGGTGCCGACACGCGGACGGAACCACCCGGGCCGCCCTCCCCACGGGGCCCACCCACAACGGACCGCGGGCCCGTGCGACTGCCATCAGAGCCGGGCAGTGGCGGGGGCCTGACGCCCGAGCTGGGGATCAGCTTCCTGTTCAGACCGTGAGTACACGCCCTGTCCGCGGGTACGCCACGGCCGTCGGTGGCACGGTGAGCAGCGCTCCCACCTCACAGCAAGGACCCGAGTTCGAATCCCGGCTTGAGTGCTTCTCTGTGTGGAGTTTGCATGTTGACCGTGTGGGTTTTCACCGGGCACTCCGGTTTTCTACCACAGTCCAAAGCCGAGCTGCTGCCGTATAGGTTAATTGGCCTGCTGAGTAAATTACCCCCAATGCCCTGAGATGGACCAGCGTTCCAACATGGGTATTACCCTACCTCGTGCCCTTTATCGGCGGCAAAACCACCTCGCGCGCCGACGCTGCTATCCGATCCCCAGGCGTCGCGGCCGCGTGCGTCCGACGATGGGCGGAGACGCGGACCCGCCGGGGCCTCCGCTCGGATCGCCGCGGCGGGCCGCGCCGAGCCCGCCCGACGCGGCGGCCTCCTCGGACGAGGCGCAGGCCCGCTCGCCGTTGCTTCTGGGCCGCAAGCCGCCGAGCCAGGAGCCCGCGCGGCCGGCTTCCCCCGAGGCCGCGCGGGCCGTTGGGGCCGCGCAGCCCGGCGGTCGCGACAGGGAAACCCCCGCGGCAGGCGACGCGCCAGGATTCTCCGGTTGGAAGGTGCCGCCCACGGAGGCCGCCGTGTGTCGGGGAAAGAGGAGGAGGGAGCGGCGGGCGAGCGACGGGGAGGGGGGGACGGGGCGGCGAGCCGACGCCGGCGGCGCTGGCGCTCGCGGGGATTTCGACGAAGAGATTCCGGAGTTGGCGGGAGGGGAACTGTATGCGGGAGTGTCGGGGGCCGCGCCTGTGGGGGGGGGCGCGCCCGTTGGCGGCGCTGTGCCAGCCGGGACAGCATCCGGTACGAGAGGTCGGCTCGGGAGAGCGAGTACCGCTTTGCTTGTTATTGTCAATTCTCGTGCTTGTCGTGTCGCAGGGATAGGAACCAGTGTTAGAGATAGGAGCGAGTGTTAGAGATAGGAACGAGTTTTGTATGGCGGGATTGATAGATGTTTATTATTACAGCAGAAAAATACCCAGTGGGCTTGCAAGCTCTTTACGGGCTTCCTCCGACACAACAAACATGCACTTTGGCCAAATTTATAAAGAGCTTGCATGTGGCCTGTGTGTGTGTGGTATGTGTTCATGTGCTCTGCGTGTATTCTGTGTGTGGCATGTGTGCATGTAGTCTGTGTGTGTTCTGTGTTTACTATGTGTGGGTGTTGTGTGCGTGGCATGTATGCATGTAGTCTATGTGTGATGTGTGTATGTGGCCCGTGTGCATGACCCCTGTGTATTGATATGTGCGGTTCGCTCTGCATGTGGCTTGCTTCCCGTGTCAGGTGCGGGTAATGACAGGGCTGCAGAGCTGACGTGGAGCATCGACCCAGACCTTTGCCTGTCTCCGTACGAGACCAACAGCCTGACGGCACAGGTATAGACAAAGACAAAGATCCCCCGTATAGCCTTAACAGACTGGGGTGAAGTGCCGTTAGCGAGCACCTATGAAGGTCGACATCGCACACGAGGAGGTGGGTGACCAGCACCACGCCCGGCCGCCTTTGTCTCCCTAGCGGCAATGTTTACACGCCGCACTAGGTACTCATTTGAGGCTGAGTCGACATAGGGGAGGCCCAGGACCAGTTCAGAAAATCGTCACTGGTGTTGGCCGTGAGCGGAATTCGAACTCTGGTTCGCCAGATTTGTAGCACAGCGCGCTAACCACTGAGCCACCGCTCCCCACAGGTAGAGACAGCACAGGCAGGGATAGCTACACCACACACACTTCTCACCCTAGCCCAATCCCAATGTAACCCATCTCATCACATCTTGGAAGCTAACCAGGGTAGAGCCTGGACCTTGCTTGGATGGCTCACTGTTTGTGTGGATAGGTTACTGTGTGAGCTGGCGTTGTAAGTGCCGTCATAATATTCTGTGTCTCTCAGTCTACAAAGCTCCGCGAAGCCCCCGTTTTGGCGGAGGTCCTAGCCCTAAACCGATGTACCCGATCTCATCTTGGAAGCTAAGTAGGGTTGAGCCTTGATATTGCTTGGACGATGGGTCACTATGTGCGGATGGGTTACTGTGTTGGCATGCGTTTTTATTGCCGTCATAATATTCAGTATGTGGGGCGGCACGGTGGCGTAGCGGTGAGTAGCGCTGTCGCCTCA
Source organism: Geotria australis (assembly GCA_036362915.1). Lineage (NCBI taxonomy): Eukaryota > Metazoa > Chordata > Hyperoartia > Petromyzontiformes > Geotriidae > Geotria > Geotria australis. The sequence continues at coordinate 6,115,592 of JAZEWU010000039.1, forward strand.
CGGCAAGAATCTCCCGGGTTCGAATCCCGGCTCGGGTGCTTTTCTGTGTGGAGTTTGCATGTTCTCCCCGTGTCCCCGTGGGTTTTTGCCGGGCACTCCGGTTTCCTCCCCCATTTCCCTGTGATGGACTGGCTTCCTATCCTGGGTATAGCCCTGCCTTGCGCCCTGTGTCTGCCGGGATAGGCTCTGGCTCACCGCAACCCTGTACAGGATTAAGCGGTTTCTGACAATGAATTTTCTGTCTCTTTCAATCTTCAAGGCTCCGCGAAGCCCCCGTTTTGGCGGACCTGCAGCAGGCGTGAGGGATGAAGACAGCAGCGATTATGGTGGCGGTGGCGACGACGACGATGATGATGATGATGGCGGTGGTGATGATGGTGATGATGACGACGCGGGGGATCTGAGTGTGGACTGCACGTTTGTGAACGAGAGCGTGCTGCTGAGACACGGCGGCGGAAGCGTTCGCAACGACGGCGGCGCGACGGCGACGCCCTTCGCGGACGGGCGCCCCGTCCGACGGGCGGTTCGCTGGTCGCCTATCACCCCGAGCGGCGACCACGAGGACCCCGCGGCAGGTACGCTCGCCCGCCCCGCTTCCAGCCCTCTTTCGGGATAGCCGTATCCACTCTCCCTCGCGACTTTTCGCCCTCCCGCGTTGGAAGCGTCGTCGGGCGTTCTTCCGACGAGGGAGGCGAAACGTCGACGAGGGAGAGAGGGAGATTGCTCGGTGACACGGATGTCCCGAAAGAGCAGCTCTGAAGAGCAACCGTCAACGATTGTTGTTATTATTATTGCATCTGCCGTGCAGGCCGAGAGCTCGCGAGCAGTTACGACGACAGCCTGAACGACCTGTTTGAGAGAACGTGCGGCGGAGAGGAGTACGACTCGCTCGGCCTGGACGACCCGTCGGCGCTCGCTCACCCTGACCAGTCGGCGCCCGCTTACCCTGACCAGTCGGCGCCCGCTTACCCTCGCAGCAACGATGAATCGACCCTCACTTACCCAAATAGCCCTTACCTGACAACCCTCACTCGCCCACGCAGCCCCGACCAGACGGCGCTCGTTCACCCACGCAGCAATGATCATTTGACCTTGGCTCACCCACGCAGCAACGATGAATCAACCATCGCTCACCCGACCAATGCTCACCCAAGCAGCAATGATCAGCTGACTATCACTCAACAGGAGCTCACCACTCGCCCACACAGAAAGAACCTATCGCCCCTCGCTCGCCAGCAGAGCCCTGACCGATCGACCGTCGCTCACCCGTCCGTCAACGATCGATCGACTCTTGCTCGCCCGCGAAGTAAGGACCAACCGACTCTCGCTCGCCGACGGAGCCCTCAACAGGAGCTCGCCGCTCACCCCCCGCGAAGCTCCGATCGGTCGACCGACGCTCGCCCGCGCAGCCCCGACCTGCCAGGAGTCACGGGTTCCAAACCGCCGGCACAGGAGGGCTGCGGGCACAGGAGTGCTGCGGGCGCAGGCAGCAGGTGAGGCGCTGGGGTTGTGTTTGGCGCGAGACTGCAGCAGTCCCTCGCTCTACGATATTAATTCGTTTAGGAACATGTATCATAATGTGAAACTGGCGTCAAACAAAGGAGAAGTAAACACTGATGTAAACACTAAAAAGCGCTGCTATTGGCTGAGAAGCTACCCAAGCGGCGTGCGTTTGCATCGCCGATTGGCTGCCGCGCCAGCCACGCGTGGCCATACCGTAATATGTAAAATCTGAACGTAATGTTGTACTAATGTTGTTTTAGTGCGTATATCGTAAAGTATGTCAGGGTATTGTGATGCTGGTGGTGCTGTTGATGATCATGGAGGTAGTCGTGGTGGTGATTGTTGTGGTGGTGGTGGTGGTACTGGTGGCAGCCCATGACACCTGGGTTTGTCCCGTGACCTCCTGTCGGCGAGCCTTCGACACTTCACGTGGCCTCAAGGTGCATATGGCCTGGCACAGGCGCCGTGGTGACGTCATCGCCACCTAGTGGCGAATGGCGGTTGTTTGTGGTACTGATGGTCTTGGGGTTGTTATCGATAGTGTAATGACGATGATTGTGGTGGTTGGGGATGATCGTGGTGATGTATTGGTGCCTTTGGTGATGTAGGTGGTGGATGTGGTGGTAGTGTTGATCTTGGGGAACGGTAGCATAGCGGTTATCACGCTGCGCTACGAACCCGGTGACCCAAGTTCGATTCCCGCTCACGGCCAACCCCATTGACCAATTTTTGAACTGGTCCTGGGTCTTCCCTAGGTCGACTCAACCTCAAATGAGTACCTTGTGCGGTGTGTAAAGATCGGCACTCGGGAGACAAAGGCAGCCGGGCGAAGTGCTGGCCATCCATCCCCTTCGTGCGCCGTGTCGGCCTTGATAGGTGGTCGTTAACAGCACTTGACCCTACAGTCTGTTAAGGCCACACGGGGGATGTTTGTGTTGACGGCGGTGGTGCCGGGTGTGGTTTGACAGAGCGGGCGCGGGGCAGCCCGGCTTCGCCTACGTGGACGTGGTGCGCCGCAAAGACGAGCGCAAGAAGCTGCTGGGATTCTCGTGCAAGCAGTGTGAGAACGTAAGCTGCACACCACCACCCCACCGCCCCTCGCCACCCCCCCCTCCCACCGCGTGCGTCCCGCGCGCGGTATGCTCGCGAAGTTGCCGCGTCGTGGAAACGCCCGAGAATCACGCGACGGCGAGGGAAAGAGCCCGCCAGTCAAAGGTTGCCGCCGCCACTTGACAAAACCACAACAGCATCGTGACACCGATACGAGCACCGCGTTTAACCCCCCCGCTCCGTTAACTTCAGTCACCGTATGAAGTTTGATGGTTGCTCGTGTCGCTGAGCGATCTCCCGCTCTCCCTCGCGACGTTTCGCCTCCCACGGTGGAAGCAACCTCAGGCGTCATCCTTCGAACGTGGGAGGCGACACGTCGTGAGGGAGTGAGGGAGAGCGCTCAGCGACACGGCTATTCCAAAAGAACAGCTCTGAAGAGCAACTATTATGAATCGAGCCGTGACAAACCTACATCAGTACGACTAAAGTTTGTTATCGTGATTCTGCGCTCCGTCGCTGAATCACGATGACAAACGCGGCAGCAAGGAGCAGTGGCACGGCAGTTAGCTCGCTCGGCCGTGTGGCGCCGGGTCAACCGGGGTAAACTCCGGACCGGTTTCGACATTCGGTGCTTCGTCAGCAACGCAGTTGGTGTTTCCTGAACCAACGCAATTGAGCCGACAGGTCAATGAGTAACAGCGCACCGGTGTTGGAGCGCGGTCACGCGGCTGTCCTCGTGCCGAGGGACGTGGCGCGCTGTAAAACTTTACTGTGGGGAGCCGCGGCGGCTTCTGGCTGACGGGTGCCCATGTCATCGCTCGCCGCCCAGATGACGTGTCCATCATGCGGGTGGCGAGCGGTCGTTGTCCTGCGGTAGGTACTATTCACGCCGCGCCCGTGATGCCGGCCTGGGTAGTGAGCAGGGCCGTGTAAACGCACGCGCAGCTCGCAGACGGGGCCACTGGCAGCTGGTTACGCGTTCCCGTTTGATTGTAATAATACAGGCAGTCCCCGGGTTACGAACGAGTTACATTTTTAAGTCTGTCTATAAGTCGAATTTGTATGTATGTCGGAACAGTGCTGTTCACATCTAGCGTCAATTAGTCAAACGTTTGTCTTAGTATGTCGTATATGTTTTACCTAAAACATCTTGAATATAATAATACGGTAATAATAAGAAACCACTGAAAACGCAGTGTTTTGAGCGTCGCACAAAGTAGTCCGCTCGTTCGTTAGTACGAACCATTGTATGTAACTCGATTTTTTAAAATGATAGGCTTTGCGGAGGTCGGTACGTAAGTACGGGCGTTCGTTTGTGTGTGGGTGGTGCGTATGGTGGTCATCTCAGTCCACCAAACCCATGACACCTGGGTCGGACCCACGACTTGCTGCCGGCGGCGAGCCTTTGACACTCTGTGTGACCTCAAAGTGCACTTGGCCTGGCACAGGCGCCGTGGTGATGTCACCGCCACTTGGTGGCGAGCGGCGGTTGCTGTGGTTGTTGTGTGTGCGTGGTGACGTGGGCAGTTCTTCGCCCACCTCCCGGCGGAGCAGCAGGCCGCCCATGCGGCCGAGTGCTCGCGCCACCGCGCCCGTTTCCAGCCGCCAAACACGCCCGACAACTTCTGGGAGATCGGATTCCCGTCCACACAGACGTGCCACGACAGAGGTGCGTGTCCCAGCCACGGTGTGTGTGTGTGTGGAGCGCTGGCACTTGCCCCAACAGTCTGTTAAGGCTATACGGGGGATCTTTGTCTTTGGAGCGCTGGCTCAGTGGTTAGCGCGCTAGGCTACAAACTTGGCGACCTCAGTTCAAATCCCGCTCACGGCCAACACCAGTGACGATTTTCTGAACTGGTCCTGGGCCTCCCCTAGGTCGACTCGGCTTCAAATGAGTACCTAGTGCGGTGTCTAAACATTGCCACTAGGGAGACAAAGGCGGCCGGGTGTGGTGCTGGACACCCACCTCCTCGTGTGCCGTGTCGACCTTCATAGGTGCTCGCTAACGGTACTTGACCCTTCACACTGTTAAGGCTATATAGATAGAGCTTTATTATTAGAGCAGAAAAATACCCTGTGAGCTTGCAAGCTCTTTACATGATTCCTGCATTGACACAATAAGCCACGCAAATTTACAGAAATAAATACAAAATACAAAAATAACAAATTAACCAATCTAAAACAGCCATTTGCACACAGAATTGCTCACGAGTGCGACGCGCTGGGTGTGTGTCGGCGCGCATGCCAGGATACCTGAAGGAAGAGGACGAACCGGCCAATCGCTTGCGGCGCAAGCGACCCTACAACGCCACCTTCAGTCCCGCTCGCAAGCAAGCAACGCACACCACGCACGATGCACAGTGACGTGATGCACGATACACAGTGACGTGATGCATAGTGACACGATACACAGTGGTGTGATATAGTCACGCGATGCACTATACATAGTGACGCGATACACAGTGGTGTAATACACGATACCACGTGACATGACACAGTGACGCGATACACAGTGGTCTGATACATGGTGACAATACGTGATACACAGTGACACAATACATGATACATAATAATAGCATTTTAATAATAGCATTTTATAGAACGCCTTTCACCCGAGGGTCACAAAGCGCTGCACAAGGGCCGCGGGGAGAACGGCATGTCAACAACGACAGAAAAAACTATTGATAAAAACAAAAGAAACAAAATAAATTATTAAGGCTGCTTCGAATACAGTAATACCCCGCCTACGTCAAATTCGCCTTTACGCCACTTTTCTAGAGTAAATTTCAGTTCAGCGAACGTCATTACGTCCGAC
>JAZEWU010000039.1:6179159-6194202 GCA_036362915.1 Geotria australis
CCCAGGCGGCGGCGAACGGAGGCCCAGGGGCCGCATCACCACCACCACCAGGCCCCGTCTCCCCGAGCCGAGATCGTGAGGCCCTCATTGGAACACAGTCGCCACAGACCCGTGAGTATGCCTCTGAGTCGTCCTCTCTAAGAATGAATACCGTCGACGTTGAACGAAAATGTGCGCGTTATAAGTACCATTTATTATTATTAGGAGATAGATACCCCTGTGATGGACTGGCGTCCTATCCTGAGTATAGCCTTGCCTTGTGCCCTGTGACTGCCGGGATAGGCTCCGGCTCACCGCGACCCTGTACAGGAATAAGCGGTATCTGACAATGGATGGATGGATATATACCCAGTGAGCTGGCAAGCTCTTTACGGGATTCCCGCATTGACGGAACAAACACGCGACGTTAGCGCCTCGCGGTGGACACTCCGTGAGCGAGGTGGACTCCACTAGTGGAGGCTGCGGGGTGGACGCGAGACTGGTGGACCAACGCTAGCGACTCACCGCCCCCCCGCCCCACCCCGTGTGTTAGGTGGAGGTGCAGCAGGAGCTATGGCGAGCCCCAGGACACGGCGAGTCCTCAAGGAGGTCCGGAGTCAGGACGACAACGCCGTGAGTCGTAGGCACCTGTCCGTGGACTCAACCACTCGCCCTCCCCACCCTGACCGCCCTCACCGCCCCTCTTTCCCTAGCACTCACTCACCGTCCCTCGCTAAACTCGTCCCCTAAACTCTGAAAAATGTGTGCAATGCTATGTTTAAATGTGTTTTGTTGTTGGTTGATTCAAAAGAATCTCGTATATATTTTAAATTATTGTCAGCAATTCGCGTGTTTGTTGTGTCAATGCAGGAGTCCCGTAAAGAGCTTGCAAGCTCACCGGGTATTTTTCTGCTATAATAATAAACATCTATATTTCTACTACCGCAGGCTCCTTCGCGGGCAACACCAGGAATCCTGCTTCCAAAGTAACCGTTGCGTGTTCACGACCCGTCCAAGCAATGTTGGTTTTGTACTTTGTAGCCGATGATGAGTTGTGGCATTTCGGTCGCGTTCACACCGGGGGTTAACCGCGGTCGTATTTTGTGCCAGTCGTCACTAATTACAATCACGGAATAATCACTCGTGATGGCGCTGTAATTGCGAATTATAACAGGCCCGATTGTGAGCAATGCCGTGGCGCCGCGCGTGTTCCACAGACGTGCTTCGAGTGCGGCGCGTTCAACCCGCAGTGGGTGAGCGTCACCTACGGCATCTGGATCTGCCTCGAGTGCTCCGGCAAGCACCGCGGCCTCGGGGTGCACCTCAGGTAACCGCCGCCGCGGCTCGCTAACCCGCAGATTCGCGCCAGACCGCCCGCCCGGCCACCCGCGCACCCACCCACCGCGCTCCCAACTGCGGTGTTGTTTTAAACGGCAGGCGCTTGATCAGTGGCGTAGCTACGGAAAACAGCGCCTGTGGCAAGCACTGAAATTGCGCCCCTGTCCGAACATCTGACACCCATCTTTTAGATAACTTTACCGTAATATGAGCTCAAAAATACAAGTGGTTTAACAATCTGGCCATCCTAGTGCTTCTCACCTATGAGAATCAAAAATAGATCGTACATCTGAAGAAAATATTTTTTTCACGATCCGAGGATGGGTTGTCTGACTTTAAAAGAAACTGCTCATTGGCGCCCCCCCCCCTTTCAAGTGGCGCCCAGGGCACGTGCCATACCCTAGAAACGCCTCTGTGCTTGATGTCGCGTGCGTCGCTCCTCCGCCGCCTCCTCGCACCCACCCTCACGGTCTGTCCGTCGATGCCGCTCGCGAGCACTCGGCCGCCCCCACGCTCTCGCGATCCACCCTCGTGTCAATTCGCGTGTTTATCGAGAGCTTGCAATCTCACTGGGTATCGTTCTGCTGTAATACTAAACATCTATCCATCTATCCCTCTCCTCCCTCACCCTGGCGCACGCTCCCGCGCTCCGTCTCGGGCCAGCTTCGTGCGCTCGGTGTCCATGGACAAGTGGAAGGACCTGGAGCTGGCGAAGATGAAGGCCGGAGGGAACACGAGGTTCCGCGGCTTCCTGGAGCAGCGCGACGACGTGGAGGAGGGGTGGACGCTGCAGGAGAAGTACAACAGTCGCCCGGCGGCACTCTACCGCGACAAGGTCACTCTGCTCCCCACGATGCTCCCCCCTGCACTGCTCCCCCCCGCCCTCCCACCTCCTGTACAGGGCGAGCGTGCGGCCCTAACGCCGGTCCGCCCCGTGCCGTCCACCCCAGATCGCGACGCTGGCCGAGGGGCGGGAGTGGTCCGAGGGGACGTCGGAGGCGCGCAACTGGGTCCCTCCGCAGGCCGGGGGCGGCCTCAACACGTCCCACAGGTGTGGCCTCCACGGTCCGCCCACACCGCTGCCCAGTTCTTAGTCTAAGCCGACCACAAGCATCGCGTCTGCAGCCCGGTAACACAACTTTAACCTAACCCAGCCTGAGCCCTCCCCCAACTCTAACCCAGCCCAGCCAGAACCCTCCCCCAACTCTAACCCAGCCCAGCCAGAACCCTAACCCAACGTTGACCTAACGCAGCCTGAACACTAACTCAACTCTAACCCAGCCCAGCCAGAATCTGTAGCCAACTCTAACCCAGCCCAGCCAGAACTCTAACCCGGCTCTACACGCGCGGAGGGCATCGTTTTCCCGTTGACTCCGCGCGTCGTCGTCTGTCGGCCGACAGGAACAGCAGCGGCGCCAAGCTGCAGCCGCACGCCTCCGCCACGGGCAACGACTACGAGAACTGGCTCAGCGACGACAGCTACCAGAGGTGGGAAACGCCGACACGATCACCGCCGTCATCACCGTCACCAACATCGATACCACCGGCAGGGAGCACGCACCGATTAATCACGCTCTACTCCGACCGCGCGTCTCCGGTATCGTCGTTGTTATTATTGTTGCGATGAAAGGCGCTCTCGCTGGTGTTGTGCCGCAGCGGCGGAGGCTACAGCGCGCAGGAGAGCCGCTACGTGGGCTTCGGGAACACGGCCGAGCCGCAGAAGAAGGACGACGACCTCCTCAACAATGCCATGTCGTCCTTCTACTCGGTGAGCCCCTCGCTCGCGAAACGCGCAAACTAAGCGTCCGTTGACGGGCGTGTCTGCTCGCCGCCGTGGGAAGCCGGCCAGAACGTCCGGAGCGTAACGACGGCCGGGATTGCCGCCCACGATGCCCACACCCGCCTCGCGTGTGCGCGCTCCTCCGCAGGGCTGGAGCAGCTTCACGGTGGGAGCCAGCAAGATCGCCAACGTGGCCAAGGAGGGCGTGAGTACCACACAGAAAGGCACCCGAGCCGGGATTCGAACCCGGGTACCTTCTTGCCGTGTGAGGCGGCAGCACTGCTCGCCGCGCCGGCGCGCCGCCCCGCCTCGTTACCACGTTTAGCAATTTCAACCTGAAACCCCCCCCCCCTTCCGATACCACTCGGTTGGTGCCATCCTGGTGTAGGAGCCGCTTCGTTATTCCGCACCGGCCGTCGCGTCGGCGGTGACGCTGCGGGCCTAGCGGCTGAGAACGCGAGCGGCGTCGAGCGTCGATCCCTGAGCCCACGCGTGGCCCGCCGTCGATATTCCCGACGGCGCGCCCGCTCACGATCAAAATAGACGGCCACTCTTTCAAGCGCTTGCGCTCGAGTTTACGATGCGACGCGGGCAAACGCAGCGGCGAGGAACCGTGTCCAGATCGGCCGGACCGCGCCCGGCCTCGCCGGGTCCCGGAGGCCGAGCCGAGCCTGGATGACGCGCGGATGGCCGACCGCCGTGCGCGGCAGGTTGCTGCGGACCGCAGGGCTGCGTCGCGGGCAGCGGACAGCAGCGCGATAACACCGGTCGTTGCGCTTCTGTGTTACTCCGTGTCTATGCTCCCACCAACCAACGTGGTGAAGTACTGTCGCGTGAAACATTAGCTCGATTGCGGGTACGTTTTTTCCAGTCTACAAATGTTGTAAAAAGATATACGAGGTTTTACCCTTTCTGGTAATGAACCAAGTGTTAAGATCTTAACTCACCAAAGACACCCTTTACAAAGGTAGGAGAGAGCCTGGAGGGGAGTAGCGTGAGATGAGAGGGATAGGCAGGAGAAATGCGACCGTATTCACGTCGTCGTTCGGATCGGCCTGCGTGGGCGATGCGGGAGGCTGCCCCGCGTTGGTGCCACGATCACGCTTCGTATTTTTTTTCCGTAACGAGCGAAGGGCCCCGTTGGCGAAATCCGACACGGCGAGATTAAAATTTAACGCGGAATTACGTTGCGTTAAAACTTAATGCCGAGCGAGCGGCACGCGGGCCCACCGGCCGTCGCGAGGAATTCGTGGGCTCGCTCTCTGACACACCGGTGTGCTGAAGTAGTAAATTCAATTCATATCTACAGGACATACAGAGGATCGAAATGCTGTTTCTCTCAGACCCCGGTGTTGGCATATACATGGACTGGAACACAACAACAAGGGTTTAAAAATACTGGGTTTTTGTCGGACACTCCGGTTTCCTCCCACAGTACAAAGACACGCTGCTGCTGCGTAGGTTAATTGGCCTGCCGACTAAATTGCCCCCGGTGCCCTGTGATGGACTAGCGACCCATCCTGGGTATAACCCTGCCTTGTGCCCTCTGACTGCCGGGATATGCTCCGGCTCACCGCGACCCTGTGCAGGATTAAGCGGTTTGTGACAATGATGATTGAATAATGAATAGCGATGTATCTATGTGCCGTGGCGTGTGTCGATGCTCCAGGTTGTAACTCGTTCGTCTTGCTCTCTCCCCCCCTCTTCGCCTCCTCCGCACGCTGCGCAGGCTGTCAAACTGAGCTCCCAGGCCACTCAGAAGGTACGTCACGTGCGCACCCGCCTCTCATTCACGCGCTTGCTCACCGCCGTGTTAATAATTAATAATTACAACGGGTGCAACGTGCCCGGAGAAAATGCGCGCGTTACAAAAGTAGATGATTATTATTAAAATAACGCGCGCATATTCATTCAATGTTGAAGAGAGAGCGCGTGGAGAAAGAGACTCTCAGCCTTGTCCAGACCACCAACTCAAAGCAGCTGAAGGTGTGGCCCAGTTTTGGCGTTGTAGAGAACCTCGCGCGAATTCAAATCCCGGTCGGGAGCGGCGTTTATTCGGCCTATCGTCCCTTCCTCCAAGGTCGATATAATGAGGAGCACCGGCTCGGGGCGGCAAACAGCACTGCCTCAAGTCTCATTTGAGCGAGAAATCACTTTGTACAGATGATAACCTGTAGTTCTAGACCAACGTGGCTCGTCTATGGAAGAATTCGGTGGTTTGATCCACGGCCGCCATCCCAGCGTGGATTCAAATAATTCCATCTGCGTCCAACAGCGTCGTATTTTACGAGCGTTTGCAAGAGTGACCGATTCGCCAAAATAACAATGTGACCGCATCATGACACAAATAGAAATAAAGCAAAGAAATGCGAGCAAGCTTGACCACGTTACAGGAGATCTAAGCCGCTACGATCAATTCACCCGGAGATCCAATTTTAGTCGCGTCATGCATTCGCTCGTCGTCAGAAACCGCTTAATCCTGTACAGGGTCGCGGTGAGCCGGAGCCTATCCCGGCAGACAGGACGCAAGGCAGGGCTATACCCAGAATGAAACGCCGGTCCATCACAGGGCACCAAGTGCAATTTAGTCCGCAGGTCCATTAACCCACGCCGTCGCCTCGAATCCAACCGCGTACCACGGCCATCGCCGCTAGCGCCGGTCAAGAGACGGCCACCAACCCGCTAGCCTGCGCGGCGCACACTGCGACCACAGGGAGAACCCGACACGGGGTTTCCATTCCCGTCGACGTAACCGATCAAACGAGCGCAGCCTCGTCTGATTACGGCTCCGAGCCCCCTGTCCCCACCCCCCCACGGCCGCTTGGGTTACCGCGGTTAAATATTAAACTGCACGCTCGAGACGTCATAGCGGCTCCGCGTGGCAGCCCGGCGCAGCCGTCGCCGTTGTGCCGTCGCAGCGATGCCGGCGTTGTTAACGCCGACTGTGCCGCCCCGCACGCTCGCACTGGACGCAGCTGTGGGGCAACAAGGAGCCGGTAACGAGCGCACGGGCGCGGGCACAGCGGTGCCATCTGGGCACACGTCACACTGTCCACAGTATAGCTCTGTTTTGTGGGTTAGGTCACGTAAAAAAATTCGTTAGTTCATTAATTGTCAGAAACCGCTTAATCCTGTACACGGTTGCGGTAAGCTGGAGCCTATCCCGTCAGACACAAGGGCGCGAGGCAGGGCTGTACCCATAATGGGACGTCAGTCCATCACAGGGCACCAGGGGCAATTTAGTCCGCAGGTCAATGAACCTATGCAGCAGCAAGTCTTTCGTGGACTTTGGGAGGAAACCGGAGTGTCCGGCGAAAACCCACACGGACACGGGGGGAGAACGTGCAAACTCCGCACAGAAAGGCACCCGAGCCGCGATTCGAACCAGGGCTCTTCTTGCTGTGAGGCGGCAGCGCTACTCACCGCGCCACCGTGCTACCCCCTTAATAAATACATATATAATAATACATATATATTACAATAAATACAAAACCTATCTGGCATATCTCGCACCCCCAGCAAGGGCATCTCGCGCCCCCAGGGGGTGCGTGATGCAGCCCCAGGTTAAGAACCAGTGATCTCAATACTACCCGAGAGCAGTCCCAACATTTCAAGCTTCATCAATCTGACCCTACGTTCGTTAATACAAAAATAAAATTCATTGAATGTAATGTATCTTGTAAATATCAATAGAATACCAATTATCTTCGCTCCCTAGGCGGGCGGGTGGGGGGCACGGAGGGGGTGGGCACGGGGGGGGCATAGTCCCCACTGTATCTGCCCCTGGAGCAGGGCAGGAGGGAGCGGAGGGAGCGGAGAGAGCGAGTTGTGAAATTCTGCCGTGTCGCGCCGCGCGGGCCCGTCGAGCCGCGGTGAGGCGGGGTCGCGCGCCGCCCGTCACGCGTCGCGTGCCTTGAATACGTGACGAGCTAAAGGCGCAGCCCTGCAATTACAAGGGAGGGAGCTCTCGTGAGTCCGCTCGTGGGCCGTTTGGCCTACTCTTCCTCGCCAGCTAGTTATCTGGGAAGGGGCATGTCATTAAGGGAGCAACAGAAATCGTTACGAATCAGGAGCATTCTTGATCATCCCCATGTGTTCTGTCGGCTTCATTGTTTGTGTTGTAGTTGTGAGCGACGTGTTATTTTGGGGGGAGGAATAAGATGAAGGTGGGGGGGCTGACTTTCGGTTTAGAGCCGCGTTGGAGCTGCAGGTAAAGCTAAGGCTGCGGGGGTGCGGAACGGGGAAGGATTTTACAATACACAGGCCAATGATTGAAATGGTACAATTCCATCACGTAGCGTGACGTTAGCCGAAATGTCATCTTGCGGTGCGGGCTAAATATTCCAATAGCTGCGAGTGCATCGAAGCGGCACCGTCCCGTCGCCGCGTGACGCGCGGCCTTCCCTCCCTGCGCTCCGTGCCGTCGCGTCTCCACAATAGCACGACGACGGTTCGTAGAGTTGTGACCTTTAGCCTCTCGCTGGCGGTGTAATCAGCAGCTGCCACGTTACATCAACCACGAGTGACGCACGTGCATTCAGCAGGCGGGCGGCTGATAAATTGCATGCCCCCCGTCCCTCAATTCCTCCCTCCCATCCTCCTTCCCTCAGGCATCTGAGCTAAGCCAGACGATGAGCGACAGCATCATCAAGCCGGCGACGGACAAGGTAAAGCAGCCGAGGGGTCGGCGACCCGCTGGGGTCGTTACGCGGGCGGGAGGCGGCGCGATGGCGCGGCCGTAACGCTCGCCTGGCCGCCTTTCCGCGCAGAGTTTTCGTGTTTTCCTCGCGTGGGTTTTTCGCCGGGTATTCACTCGCTAGTGTTATGCCGATATTCGTCCCTACCGGGGGCTGTCGGCGTCACGAGACGGAGCGTTCGATCGGAACTCGCGCCGAGCAGAGCAAATCGTCGGTGTTAGAGAACGACCAGCTGAAGAAGACGTCGCAGAGCTACCTCTGAGAGCTCCCTGAGTGACCGCGACTCCACGCAGTGGAGGGTGTCGTGTTCCTACCAGCCCTGCTACGGAGTTTTAAAGTGCATTTATATTGCACAATATAGAGAGCATCATCGTCATTGTCAGTAACCGCTTAAGCCTGTAGAGGGTTGCGGTGAGCTGGAGCCTATCCCGGTAGACACAAGGTGCAAGGCAGGGCTCTACCCAGAACGGGACACCGGGGGAAATTTAGTCCGCAGGCCAATTAACCTATGCAGCAGCATGTCTTTGAACTGTGGGAGGAAACCGGAGTGGCCGGCGAAAACCCACGCGGACACGGGGAGAACGTGCAAACTCCACACAGAAAGGCACCCGAGCCGGGATTCGAACCCGAGTCCTTCTTGCTGTGAGGCGGCAGTGTTATGCGTTTGTCATCCCTTTATCGCCGCGCAATTCAAAACGGCCACGAAGAGGCTCGTGGTCACGTTTTAAAATGCAGTGCGCGTTCGTTTTGGTGTCCCTGCAATGCATTATGGGGGGTTCCCATGACACGTTGCCACAACACCTGACGCCTTGCGGTGTGCCGTATGGTTCGGCGTGTACAACGTAGTTTTGTGAGTGCGTGTAAGCGAGCACCTATTTGGGACCTTACAATACCCGGGAGCGTGGTGTGGCCAGTAGCGCGCCTGACTGCCTCCATCTGTCCCCAGTGCCGGTGATTAATACACCGCTACTGCCACTCATCCACAGCTGAATTAACCTGAAAGCGAGCCTCCGGTCCAGTTGATAAATACAGTGGTCCCTCGCTTTACGATGGCCTCACAATACGATGAAATCACTTTACGATATGCGCTCTATAAGAACTCAGTAACACATTACGATCAAATGTCACTGTGTTACGATACGTATCACGATATGGCTGCGCGTGAGCGTGGGTGACACAGCACCAATGAGCGATGCAAACACATGCCGCTTGGGTAAGCTTCTCAGCCAATAGCAGCGCTTTTTAGTTCTTACATCTCAGCTTCCAAGGTCTTGGAACGAATTACAATAAAAGAATGTACAGTATTATCTGTCTCACTTTACGATGGTTTAACATTTACGATACGTGTTCTGCAACAGATTAAAATCGTAAAGCGGGGACCGCTGCATGTGTATTGCTCACCACTGAGGACCGAGCTCCGGATCCCTGGTTCGTAGCGGAATACCAACAGGTGCTCGGCAATAGCACTTGTCCCGATAGTCTGTTCTAGGCTACCCGGGGCGTTTGTGTGTTGTGTGTGTTTGTGTGTTGCCGTTGCATGACAGTGCGTGCCTGCATTGTAGGTTAAGGAAGGCAAGATACTGGACGATGTGTCTTCGTCGGTCTCTCATCTGGCGACTAAGGTATCCGCGGAGACGGGCGACCGGACGGAGGCCGTCGCTCGCCGCGGCTCACAGACGCAGCCGCTTCCTCTAACGACGAGACCGCAAACGCTCCGCTAAGCACGACGCTAACCTGGCGACGTTAACCCGAGATCACTTATCTCGAATCTAACCTTAGACTGCAATTACTAACTGGTATCCTAAATCACTAACCGATATTCTGAATTACTAAACGCTGCACCATTAACCGCAACCCGTATTCCATAATGAGTGGGTTAAGCAGCAGGCGTGTAACAATATACCCGTCCCTCTCCGAGCGATTTCATTATCTGCCGCGCAACCGTCTCGTTTCTCGTTCAGTTCGGCCTAGGGACATTTTATTAGCTTTGTTGTGTCGATGCAGGAATCCCGCAAAGAGCTAGCAAGCTCACTGGGTATTTTCTGTCCTCTATCTATTGACCTAATAGAAACGTTGCGTAATGTGCGGATGTTTCGCGCACGATTCCACGCGAGTATCGCCAGCGTAAGGATCGATATCGATGGAAGGGTCGTAACGCGCCAACGAAACCCGTCGCCAAACATCCCGAGCTTTGGGCTATTTTGGCCGAGCGTTTGAACGGAGCGGCGCCGCTGCGTCCCGATTGAGGAGCTCACTAAATCGAAAACTCGTTAAAGGAAGCTGTTGACTCTGTACTTGTTCCTGCTCCCAATCCAATCGCCGTCACCTCAAGAAAGGCTTGTGAGCACGACTCGCCATTACAGCTTTTAATTAGCGCACTCGTTCAGGACAGAGCTGAAGCCCTCGATGATAGCGCTAAGCAGCCGGCACTTGACAGCACTAACGAGCTATGACGAAGGGTCATTGCCTGAGACGCTGGCGATTATATATTTATATTTCATGTCAAGGCCACGGAGTTGTTGATGAATGTGTTGAGACAATGACAAACAAGCGGGTTAATAACTTGACACGTTTCTTGAATCGATCGAGCCTGTAGGCAGCAACCTGGCATAGAAAGACAACGGGGTGGCAGTTCTGAAGCGTATGTTGTGTCCAAATGCAACCGCATCGCAGGTTAAAAAGTGGGGAGGAGGGTGTGAGGGGGGGTGTAGTGGGGTCCTGGCAGGGAAGCAGCACGGTGACACACCCCCGGACCACGCTAGCGATGACAGAGCGTAGCAAGCAGACGGCAGGCGAGTGCCGCGGTGACGAGAGGAAACCGAGTCGGGCAGGAGGAGGCTCCCGACATTTGCGGAGTCATCAGGGTGTGAAGTTCATTAGTTGCGTGACCTTTGCGGTGGCAGTAAAAGGGCGACGGGGAAATGACGGAATGACGTCACGGATACAACTGCAGCGAGAACGGCCGTGGCAGTAGCAGTAAAAGAGCAACGAGAAAATGACCGAATGACGGTGAGTTTGACCGGACAGAATTACGGCGGGTTTGGTATGCAGTTGACGGTGGCCTCTTACTATTAGCAAACACATCGCAGCACCAAAATGTGAGACGTTCCTCCTGGTATAGTGCTAAGCCACACCCAAGAATGTTCAACAGCGTAGGGGCAGAATCTAATGAGAAAGGTAATAAATCCGAATGCGTTCTAGTTCTTAAAGCCTTTCTTGCGGAGACGGTGAATGGATCTTCGGAGCCGATTACGAGGAAGGCACTCGCACGTTGCACCGCCGCACCGCTAACCCGTGTCTTCTGCTTTGTGTCGCCCACCCTGCTCACAAACGCGGCACTGTCGCTCACGCTGGTGGTGGTGAGTGTTTTTCCCGAGTGCTCAAGTCCTTCGCTGCCCGGCAGATTGGCTCTTAGAGCCAATCTGCCGGGCGACAAAAACGCCACCGGGTGGCTTTCCAAACTTAACTTCGGTTCCCAGCGCAACACTATGACAACCTGATTGCGTACGGTGGTCACCCACCCAAGCACTATCCACACTCAAGCTTTCTCAGCTTCTGGTGCATTCCAGTTCATTCGGTCACATGTCCTGACCATGAGTTGGTATTTAGTTATTTTTATATAATTCTTTTATCGATATAACATTGTATATTTCACTTCCCCTGTTCCGTTGGCGCTAATCGCAGATGCAGGACGTGGGCGCCAAAGGCTGGAGGGAGGTGTCAAACCTTTGGTCTGGGAGGCAGGGTCACGAGACGCTCCCAGGGGTCGACTCTCCGCACCGAGAAGGGTAAACACAACCGTCAATCACGCCCCAGTCAACTCACAGATTATCACCATTAATACGACCAGTCGCTCACCCCAACGCACAACGCTTGCCCCGAATTCCTCACCCTCACTGACCCCCGTTCCCTCACTCATCACCATTCTGCCACTCACCCCAACCACGGGCAAACATGAGCGCTCCCATCCGCTGCAACCTGGGCGGCAGGGTGTCTTGCAGCGGTAACATCTGCGCCTCACAGAAAGAAAATCCTGCCAGAGGCGGATCGATTCCCGCCTGGGGCGCCTTTCTGTGTGGAGTTAGTGTATTGTCTCCCCCTGTTCTGTGTGGTTTTCCTCCGGGTTCTCCAGTTTCCTCCCACAACTAAAAAAACACTCATTAATTGGCCGATAACATCACAATATATAGGAAAGCAAGTTTGGCGGGCTGACTGCTCCCCTCTCTGCGGTTTCCTCGCTACGCCTCACCTAGTCATGCGTGTCGTCCATGACCAGGTGTGGAATTTGCGCCTTATAAATTCTATGACTATTAAAACACTTCTGAAGACAGACACGCGTTGTAAAGCCTTAAACGATCCTCTGCACACCACGATACTTCTTCATCCTCGTTTATTCATCCACCCATTGTCAGAAACCACTTAATCCTGTACACTGTGTACAGGGTTGTGGTGAGCCTGTGCCTATCCCGGCAGACACAGGGTGCAAGGCAGGGCTACAGCCACCATCGGACACCAGGCCGATGGTGGCAGCACTACTCACTGCGCCGCCCCCCTCGTTTATTCAATGTTGGTTAATTAAATTCCCCCCGCCCCCCGCAACAGCGACGCGGCAACCAACAGGAGCTGTGCCGACGGGACCTTCTGGGATGACTTTGGTCACAATTCATCGGTGCAGGCCGAGGCGCCCACTGACATCGACAACTGGGACTTTGTGAGCGAGCACAGCGGGGGCGACGCGCAGGACGGCTGGAGCGGTTGGGCCGCGGTAAGTGGGCGCCTGAACCACACAGACAAAGATCTCCACCCAGCGTAACCTTTACACACCGTTGGGTCAAGTGCCGTCAGCGGGCAGCGCCTACGGAGGCCGGCACGGAGCACACGCTGTATACCTTCACACTCGCGCATGACGTATACACTTATACATATACATACAAAGGTCGAACAAAGATCTCCCGCGTAGCCTTAACAGACTGTAAGGTCCTGGTGAGGGTCGCGGTGGCAGCAGTCCAAGGAGAGTGGACCAGACATCCCTTTCCTCAGAAACAGATTCCAGCTCTTCCTGGGGGATTCCCAGGCGTTCCTAGGCCGGCCGAAGGATATAATCCCTCAGGCGTGTCCTGGGTCGGCCTCTAGGTCTCCTCCCAGTGGGCCGTGCCTGGTAGACTTCCCAGGGGAGCCTTCCAGGGGGCATCCTTACCAGATGCCCGAACCACCTCTCAATCTGAAGAAGCAACGTGTGGCCTCAACCACGCGCACACACGCATCAAACCGTGGTGGTGGTGGTGAGCCAAGTGTGCACAACTTACGAACTCACTCGCCCAGTTACTCGTCTATTGCGGCTAATCTTTCTCAACCACTGGCTCAGGGCTGTAAACAGCAGATAAGAACCACCTCGATATTCATTTGAGCAGCAAATCACTCGGACTTTTGAATATAAAGCGAGTAAATACATTTTACGAATTGTTCATTGATATTTTACAGCACTTTTAGAATAGGCGAAAGTAGCGAAGAGTGGAGCGCCGGTCCAGCCAGGTTGGGAGCCGCTGCGTGAACCCCATCTCGGCTCGGACCATGACAGTGATGCCCTCCTGTGGCCGGTCTCGATATTTCACGTGAGCGGCCGTGTGATTTGTGAGCAACACACTGGGTGTGTCTGCTGCCGTCTAGTGGCCACGTCCGGAAAAGGAAACAATTATTACCAGGATCGTACCCCGGTTATTTCACAAGATCTTTACCAAATGTCACACTAGACCACCCAGTCACCTATATCACGAATGCCAACAATGTGACTTGCTGCAGTCGAAACACGCATGGCCGTGAAAGGTTAAATCATCATCAGTCACGATCAACCTACTGCTGGGGGTCAAGGTAGAAGCGTTCACGTCGCGATCCCTGTCAGGTAATACTTAGTATTGCCTGCGAATTCTACCAAACACTTCGAGGCCGAGCTGAAAGACAACGATGTCCAGAAGCTGACCATCGTGCTTCGAAGAATCGCAAAGAAGAAGAACCTACTGCTGGATAATAGATTTTCAAGCCGTTGCCTTCTGTCGTGTTATCTTGATAAAACGATCCATCTATCTCCGGCGCATGAGCCAACTTCATTGCTCCATCTCCGCGGTGGATGTCTTGTCAGACGCGTTTCCTTTCCTTTGGCTGCAACAACTGTTTTCTTTATACGGACGTTCACACCCGTGTTCCGCGCGGCTCGCTTTCTCCAGGAGCGAGACGACAAGAAGGGTGGCGTTGGCGGCGGCGCCCGGGGCAGGGGCGGCGGCAGTGGCAGGGGTGGCGGCGGCGGCGGCGGCGGTGCCGGCGATGCACAGCGGCAGGACAGCTGGGACGCCTCGTGGGATTCCGGCTGGGACGTCGGGAAGGAGAAGAACAGCAAAGCAAACAGCGGAGGAGGTGGCGTCGATGGCACCGACAGCACCGACGGCACCAAGCGGGTGGCCAAGTCCGAGGAGCAGGACGCCTGGGACGCCGTGGGATGGTAGCGGTGGTGGCGGCGGCGGCGACGTCATCGGAGATGCCGCGTGCATCGCGAGCCAGGGCCACGCGCGCTCCGATGAACAGCATGCCGTGTCGGACTGCGCTAAGTATCTGGCGGGGGTGGCAGCGTTCCCGTAGCGCCGGCGGCGTCTGAAGACTGGGTCGGCGCGGAGGTCGTTTCGCTCAGTTTCAGGCTTCGGTGCGAATGCGGGATTTTAAACTGAGGAGAGCATCCGCTTCCTCGTAGTGCTCTCCCTCTTTCCCTTTGTTGAGTGCTACCCCCGCTAAGCCAATTCTCGGCATCTTTCCAGCTGTGACTGGAAAGCGTTTTCACCTGTGATGAAATCCCAAATATAATAATCGTTCTTAGGAGCTGCTCTGTCGGAATAGCCGTGTCAAGAAGAGAGGAGGAACGCGCGACACGGCTATCCCGAAAGAGCAGCTCTCAACATCGAGCCATGAAAACCGACATCTCAAATATAGTTGAAGCGTCATCCAGACGATGAAATTTTACGAAGGTTGACCCGAGACCTGTCTGCAGTTGCTTACTCTTACAAAACAGCAAAAATATGCCACCACACCATCCACACAGGACATCCTAGATACCTCGCGTCACTACTCCGGCCACTCGCCCCAACACAATCCCGCACTCCACGCAGCTCATCACAGCACCTACTCCACACACTGTGCTCACGCACAACCTACGCACGACGCCGATTCTCGGTCGCGGCACCCACAACCTGGAACAGCCTGCCAC
>JAZEWU010000039.1:6202160-6215636 GCA_036362915.1 Geotria australis
TTAGTACCGATGTTACCGCCGCTACTGCACCGTGTTCATGCTCGTGCAGTATGTTGTTGCGAGTTAATACCGTGTCAATGCTGAGGCGATGTCGAGGCACTTTCTTTCGTCTGGTTGTGACCGTCGTCGATATTCTTAACGTGGCGTCGTCAAAACCGGAGTGCCCAGCAAAGTTTGAGAATTTCCCTCAGAAACGCTTCAGGGATAGCTCCCGTCGCTCGCGTGAGGCAATCGCTCGTTTCCCGCCTGAAGTCGACCGGGCTACACGTGACGGGGATCTATGAAGCCGGTTGGCCTGTTCATAGAGACGTATCGGGATCGACCAACAGTGCTCCTCACAGAGGGGTGGAGTAGGGGAGCACGACACGTGGACTCTCCCGACAAGTCGCAGGCATGGATCGATTGATTCAGAGAACCGTTGAACATCGATTCGCGGATCGGATCCAGTGACCCAGACGTTCATCATCAAAGATATATAATAATATCATTTTATATAGCGCCTTTCACCCGAGGGTCACAAAGCGCTATTATTACAGCAGAATAGGTTCATTGGTCTGCCGACTAAATTGCCCCCTGTAATGGTCTGGCGTCCTATCCTGGGTACAGCCATGGTTTGCGCCCTGTGTCTGCCAGGACAGTCTCCATCATTACGACGACCCTCGAGAGCATGCAGCTGTGTCTGGGACCGAATGAATGATAGCTCGGCTCATAGTTGTCGACCCAACCAACGGTGTCCCCGGAGGATAGATAGATAATTGTTTATTATTGTTACAGCAGAAACATACCCAGTGAGCTTGCAAGCTTTTTACGGGATTCCTGCGACACAACAAACACGCAAATTGACAAAAATAAATATAATCCATCCATTGTCGTTCATTCGTACGTTTGTTGTATCCCTATTCCTTCGGGATAGCCGTGTCACTGAGCGCTCTCTCTCTCCCTCGCGACGTTTCGCCTCCCACGCTGGAAGCATCATCAGGCGTGGGAGGCGAAACGTCGCGCGAAAGAGGGAACTGTGTTGTGAGTGTGGGTCACGGCTGTGTTGTGTTGTTTGTTCGGATAGATGGGCGCAGCGGGGGCCGGAGAAGAGATGAACTGACGTGGTGCAGATGGACGTGGAGATGATTGGACTCGCCGAAGACCGGAACCAGCGTTGTGTCAAGATCGACCTCCGTGGAGGAGGAGGTTCGTGAAGGACGCTACTGGGCAGTTGGAGGCAGTCGCCTTCAAACAACAACAACGGAGGGTGGAGGAGCTACGCTCCGAGCCGAGCGGCGGGCGGATACAACTCAGGCACGGTGGGGAGCACAGGTGGTGCCCCAGCCAGTCATCTCAGCCAGGCAGCCAATGGCACCTGGGTCTGTCCCGTGACCTCCTGTCAGCGAGCCTTCGACACTCTGCGTGATAGCCTCAAGGTGCACCTGGCCTGGCACCGGGGTGAGGTCACCGCCACTTAATGAGGGAGCGAGGCGGCTGGTGACAGAGGAGTGCGGCCACCAGGTCACGTGCTGCTAGCCTCCCACGGGTGCCAGGGCCAGGCCCTCTTGTCAAAACATCGCACACCCACAACTTAGTGAGTTGCCTGCGGTTCGTTTCCCACCCTCGTTGACTTTCTGCATGGAGTTTGTGTGCTCTCTCCCCCCTGTTATGCGTGGGTTTCCACCGGGTTCTCCGATTTCCTCCCATGACTTAAAACGGCGGTTGTTCTTGTCGTGGTCTCTTCTGCCGTCCGGCAAAGAGGAAGATAGATAGATGTTTATTATTACAGCAGACAAATACCCAGTGAGCTTGCAAGCTATTTACGCGACTCCTGTGACACGACGAGCATGCAAATTGCTGACAATAATCAACATAAATACAAGATTTCATAAGTAACCAAATTTAAATCAACTAAACAAAAAACACGTACACGTCGCATCGCACACATTTTTCAAATAAAATAGTCCAAAATACATAGCATTGTACATTGTTTCAAGTAACCATGTAAGATCAAGGCTGTGCATTGCGATCGTGAAAACAACTAAAGCCTATTAAGGGTAACATAATCAACTTTAAGAGGGAATAGTGAAAAAATTGCAAGCTTTAGAACACGAATCAAGAATAGCAATCACAACTAGGCAGACATTTCAATTCTAACTGGGATCTAAGCTCATGGCTGTATTGTTCCAGAAACGTGGCGCAGCCGCCACAAAAGCTCTTTCTCCATATCTTGTAGTGAGCCTAGGAACATTGAGCAGAAAGTACTTTGAGCTTCTAAAGCTTACTTTGTTAACCTGTATGGTTAACAAATCCTTCAAATATTTTGCTCACTTGTTTAGCAAGACCTTTGGGATGAAAATGGCCCCATGAATACTTCTGCGATTATTTAGGGAAGTTAGTTGTGACTGAATATACAATTCACAATGGTGGGTTTTATAGGGTGCATCCAAAGTACATTTAAGATCCGAATGAAATAGAGGGTTGATTTGATTTAACGCGGTGTTGGGTCTTCTTCTTTGCGATTCTTTCGAAGCACGATGGTCAGTCAGCCTCTGTACATCGTTGTCTTGGGTGCTGACTGACTGACATGATGCTGATTTGTGGGAGAGGAGGGAGAGGAAGGAGGGTCGTAGGTCGAGACGGCCTGGAGCCGCAAACACCCGACTGAAAGCCGATTCGCGCCACGAGCTTCCAGTCGTGGATGTTTACACCTCCCGGACGCCAAGCTCGCACGCGCACTTGTCCAGCACGGGAGGGGTATGCAAGTTACAACATCTCAGGACCATTAACCTAGGCAGCGGCCTGTCTTTGGGATGTGTTAGGAAACCGGAGTACCCGGCGAAAACCCACACGCGGACACGGAGTGAACGTGCAAAAATCCACACAGAAAGGCCCCCCGAGCCGGGATTCATTGCCGTGAGGCGGCAACGCTACGCACCGCGCCACCCACAGCAATCATCATCATCATAATAATAATAACACCGCTGCTTCAGTCACTCGGACGGTACCGACCCCGTCACGTTATTGCACGGCGTCTGTGCAGTCGTGAGTGGCGACAGGAGAGGCGAGCTGAGACAGGAGAGGTGAGTGCTGCATGGCACTCACCGCTGCCCTTGTGTCAACCCTCGGCCGCCCCGTGGCCTCCCTCCTCGTTTGGGGGGACGACAGCAAGGGGCGGCACAGCGACACAGAGAGACACCCAGAGACACGAGGGGGACAGACAGGGGGGGAGCGAGAGGGAGCGAGAGGAGGAGGACCCGGTGGTGAGTCGCCTCCGGTGAGGTTGCCGGCTGCTGTCGTGCGCCGCTACTCGCGGACTTACGGCTGCTGCACCTGCACCGTACTGCTCCGAGCGCGGGCACACTCCCACAGGACACTGAGAGAGGGGGGGCCGCGTCAAGTATTATAACGGCCAACAACACCGGGACTCCCCTGGGTCGACTCGGCCTTAAGTGAATACCTGTATCGCGGGGAGGTCGGGTCGCCTCTACTCGCGGCATTACGGGAACGAGGGTGCCGTCTACTCGGGGCATTACGGGAGCGTGTCCCTTTCCCGTGACGAGCGGAATACGCGACACCGGCTCCTCCACATTCCCAGGGGGGGGGGTGGGGGGTGACCTTACTTCACCACATGTACAGCGTCGCGGTGATCTGGAGCCTATCCCGGCAGACACAGACCGCAAGGCAGGGCTATACTCAGAATGGGACGCCAGTCCATCACAGGACACCGGCGGCAAGTTGGTCCCGCAGGCCAATTAAACTATGCAGCAGCATGCCCGGCGAAAACCCAGGTGGGACACGGGGAGAACATGCAAACTCCACACAGAAAGGCGGCACCCGAGCCGGGATTCGAACCTGGGAGTTCTCGCTGTGAGGCGGCAGCGGCTACTCACCGCGACGCCAACGTGCCGCCCCCCTCTACAGTCTATAATACAGTCTATATACTTCAGCACTCGCAACGCTTACCGCACGGCGCCCCCTCGCGGCGTGCCTGCCTCTCGTCGTGTCCCTCTTTCTCCGTCTCTCCCTCCTCTCCCCGCCACACGCGCGGTCGCCTCCTCACCTCACACACAGCAAAGCCTCAGAAGACCGCTGGGACAAGTGCT
Source organism: Geotria australis (assembly GCA_036362915.1). NCBI lineage: Eukaryota > Metazoa > Chordata > Hyperoartia > Petromyzontiformes > Geotriidae > Geotria > Geotria australis. The sequence continues at coordinate 6,206,246 of JAZEWU010000039.1, forward strand.
GTGAGCGAGCAGCACCTAGGAAAGCCGGCCCGGCACACGACGGGGTGCATGCCCCAACACCGCACCCGGCCGCCTTTGTCTCCCTAGTGGCAATGTTTACACACCGCACTAGGTGCTCATTTGAGGCTGAGTCGACGGAGCGGAGGCCCGGGACCGGTTCGGATAGTTGTCACTTGGTGTTGGCCGTTGATTGGGAATCGAACTCGGGAGCTGGGTTCGTCACGCATGCAACGCTAACCGCTGCGCCACCGCTCCCCACACATACACACACGGCACACACACAGCACGCAACACACACAGCACGCAGCACACACACAGGCAGGCAGCTAAACTCAAGGACGGTGGGAGGTCAAACAGCCCCGGCTGTGACGGGGAGCCTGCGAGGCGGTTCATGGTGTGGTGCCAGTGAGAGATGTCGCGCTCTGAGCGCTGCTGGCGAAGCATGTGGTTCGTGCGAGTCGGCGTGTCAGTCCGCACGCACGTGAGTCGGCGCGTGTGTGTGTGAGTCCGCGCGTGTGAGTCGGCTTGTGTGTGAGTCGGNTGGGTTGGAGTGGGGAGAGTGGATTGGCGAGGGATGGTGAAAGATGGTGTGCGATGGGGAGGGATGGTATGGGCAGTGTGGTGAGGGTGAGGTTTTGGGAGGGATGGGGATAACTTACCCTTCACAAAGGCTCACATCTCTTGTCCTTGAGGTCGCGATGACTTCCTGCGGCGCTGCCCCTCCCCCGCTCCCACCCTCCCGCTCCCTCCATCCCGGCACTCAGCAACCTTGCCGTCAATACCACCACCAGAGAAAGAACCACGCCATAGCACCACGCCACGCCGCTGACAGCACCACGCCACGCCGCTGACAGCCCCACGCCACAGAGAGGACCCCACGCGAGAGCACCACACCTTAGACGGAACCACACCATGTACAGCGTCACACACCCATAGACGGCAACACCCCGGGTCCCCGAACCTCGGATCTCCCGCACTCGGGCTCCCGCGGCACCCCGAGGTGAGGCAGGGAGAGGGGGGACGGGGGAGAGACGCAGAGAGGGGTTGACGGCGGAGCGCTCTGGCGCCGTCTAGCGGGTAGCAGGGAGCGCTGCGCTATCCCCCACCCACCCACTCACCTGCACCCCTACCCGACACCCAAAGATCCCGCCGTATAACCTTAACAGAGGGGGTCAAGGTAGAAGCGTTCACGTCGCGATCCCTGTCAGGTAGTACTTGGTGTTGCCTGCGAATTCTACCAAACACTTCGAAGCCAAGCTGAAAGACAACGATGTCCAGAAGCTAGCCATCGTGCTTCGAAGAATCGCAAAGAAAAAGAAGACCTTAACAGACTGTCGGGCCAGGTGCTGTTAGCGAGCACCTATTAAAGCCAGTAGGGCACAGGAGCGGGTGGGTGACCAGCACCACGCCCGGCCGCCTTCGTCTCCCTGGTGGCGATATTTACACACTGCACCAGGTACCCATTGGAGGCCGAGTCGACATAGGGGTGAAATATTATATCGGAGCGGCACGGTGGCGTAGCGGTGAGCAGCGCCGCCGCCTCACAGCAAAAAGGCCCCGAGTTCGAACCCTGCTTTGGGGCCTTTCTGTGTGGAGTTTTCATGTTCTCCCCCTGTCCGCGTGGGTTTTTGCTGCGCACTCCGGTTTCCCCCCACCGTCCAAAGACATGCTGCCAGGTTAATCGGCCTACCGAGTAAATTGCCCCAGGTGCCCTGTGATGGACCGGCGTCCCATCCAGGGTATAGCCATGCCTTGCGCCCTGTGTCTGCCAGGATAGGCTCTGGTTCATCGCAACCCTGTACACAGTGTACAGGATTAATCGGTTTCTGATCATGAGATGAGATTTATTTTGGTCAATTAGCGTGTTCGTTGTGTCAATGCAGGAATCCCGTTAAGAGCTTGCAAGCTCACCGGGTGTTTTTTTCTGCCGTAATAATAAACACCTATCTATAATAGCAACGCGACAGGAACCGGGTTCCCGCGTGTCGCAACAGGATCCGGTTCCCGTTGCGTCACTCGGAACTGTGTTCCCGTTGCAGGCCCAGGGCGCCAGCACGCTCTCCCTCTGCTCGCAAGGTGAGAACACCTCTCTCCTCTCTCTCCCGACTCTCCCCTCGCAAGGTCAGGACCCCCCCCTGTCTCTCTCTCTCTCCCGCCCTCTCAACTCTCGTTTCTCTTCGGAGGAGCGGAATACACATCCTTCGCCTTGGACCGAAGATGTCCGTAGAGCGCAACGCTCTGATGAGTCTCTCGTCGCTCGGTCTGCCCCGCTCTCCCCCGCACTCTCTCCTCACTCCCCGCTCGCTCGCTCTCCGCTCTCTCCTCTCGGCTCTCTCCTCGGTCCGGGGCTCGCGCTCGCTCACCCCCCGCGGCCGCCCGCCCGCCTTGGTCGGGTGGCCGTTAGAGGTCACGGCACCTAACACGACGCGGGTTGTCAACACGAGGAAGGAGCCTTGGTGATGAAAGCGTACCGGCTCGGTGGCGTAGCGGTGAGCTCACAGCGAGAAGGGCCCCCGGTTCGAATCCCGGCTCGGGTGCCGCCTTTCTGTGTGGAGTTTGCGTGTTCTCTCCCCGTGTCCGCGTGGGTTTTCGCCGCCGGGCACTCCGGTTTCCTCCCGCAGTCCGAAGACGTGCTGCTGCAGAGGTTAATTGGCCTGCTGACTAAATTGCCCCCGGTGCCCCTTTATGGACTGGCGTCCCATCCTGTGTATAGCCCTGCCTTGCGCCCTGTGTCTGCCGGGATAGGCTCCGGCTCACCGCAACGCTGTACAGGATTAAGCGGTTTCTGACAATGGATGGGCGGATGGGATTAACCTTACGGCATGTGTTTGGACTGTGGGAGGAAACCGGAGTGCCCGGCGAAAGGCGGCACCCGAGCCTGGACTCGAACCTGGGCCTTCTTGTTATGAGGGAACAACCTCAACACGTTAACCGTGCCGCTTTGGTGCTCTGTTAAAACACATAGATTAAGTCTAAGATTACATTTGAAATCCATTATTGCAACATTTATTGGCAGTAGTCAGTGCTTTTTAATCAGTGCGGGCGGAGAGAGAGGGCTGTCATTGAATTTAGCCTGGGGCCCCACATTCGCTAAGACCGCCTCAGGACAGTTACACTTCAATGCAGTTTGCTGCCAACTCATTAAGTAGGTGCGCCGTTTGAAGGCGCCGCTGTGTTTACAGGCCGCAGTAGTTTCTGAGTCGGGGGAGACATTTCTGAGCATTATCCCCATCGCTCAATTCGCAGGCGAGCTTTGGGAATTCGACAAACAAGTTGAGACAAACAAGTTGAGCTTTACGATGGCCTCGCGACACGATTAAATCACTTTACGATATACGCTCTATAAGGACATTAGCATCGCATTAGGATCAAATGTGACTTTACGACACGTGTTACGATATGGCTGCGTGTGAGCGTGGGTGGCACGGCGGCCAATCGGCGACGCAAACGCACGCCGCTCGGGTAGCTTCTCCGCCAATAGCGGCGCGTTTTAGTGTTTACGGCTTCGTGTTTACTTCTCCTTTGTTTGAAACGAGTGTGTGCTGCTCTTACTGTACCAAGGTATTATTGGTCTCACTTTACGACGGTTTCACGTTACGACACGTGTTCTGGAACGGATTGACATCGTAACGCGAGGTGACCACTTGTATTGTACGCTCGATAACAACGCAGCATTAACCAGGGCGGCCCGCCGGATTCGAGCGGCGAACACGCTCCCGCCAGGTCGCCTGGGGAGGAGAGGCGATGTCTTCTCTCCGTCGCTCCATCTCTCAGTCTCTCTGTCTCGAGGTCATCCCGTGCTAACCATCTGACGCTGCCTGCCCGTGTGCCTGCGTGCCCGTGTGCCTGCGTGCCCGTGTGCAGGATGCCCGTCGACTGGATCGGATACGGCTATGCCGCGCTCGTCACGTCGGGCGGCATCATGGGATACGTGAAAGCAGGTGCCACCCTCTCCCCGTCTCCCCCTCTCCCTGGCCACCCACCCCCTCGCGTGCGTGTCGACCTCACTAACGGCACTTGACTCTACAGTCTGTTAAGGCTATACGGGGTTATCTTTGTGTGTGTGTGTGTGCATGGTTTCTGTGTGTATGAATATGTTTGCTGTGTGTGTGTGTACAGGCAGTGTCCCGTCGCTAGCGGCCGGCCTGCTGTTCGGCGGCCTGGCGGGGTTCGGGGCCTACCAGACGTCCAACGACCCCAAGAACGTGTGGGCCGCGCTCGGTACGTCGCCACGCGCCTCGGCCGTCGGGTTTGCGGTGGCCGTGACGGCAACGATTCCCGGGTTCGATTCTCCGATCCGGACGCCTTTCCGCGTACAATTCGCACGTTCTCCCCGTGCTCTGCGTAGAGTTCCCTCCGGGCTCTTCCGTAAAATGAGCGCCACTTTGTCGGCGGCCGCAGCAGACGCTGTGCGCCTTGGGAAAGATTCCCGGCGGCATCCGGGAGTTGGGAATCCGAGCAAAGTGTCCGTGGCTACCTTCCTGACCACGCCGCCACCCAGACGCGGAAACCAAGAGTGGCGTGTGTGCCGTGCTGGGTGTGTGCCGCGCCTCCGCTGATTCTATGCCGAGTGCGTAGAGTCTAGACTTAGACAACACTGAGTAAATCCTTGCTACGAGCTGTGTTAAAGGTACAAACCTGGCTGTGACCCGAGTTCGAATCCCGTTCACGGCCAACACCAGTGGCGATTTTCTGAAGCGGTCCTGGGCCTCTCCTAAGTCGACTCAGCCTCAAATGAGTAGCTAGTGCGGTGTGCAAACATTGCAACTTGACCCTACAGTCTGTTAAGGCTATACGGGGTCCTTTGCTTAGACTAAACGTGTATTTAGCCAGAACTAAGTGGGTACAGAGTCTGTACTAATGAACCTGTGTTACGCTTGAGTTGAGCCTTTACTGAGCCCGTGCTGTCCCCGTGCTGCCCCCAGCGGCCTCGGGCTTGCTGACGGGGGTGATGGGAATGAGATTCTACAACTCGGGGAAGCTGTTCCCTGCGGGGATCATTGCTGCTGCGAGGTGAGACCCCCCCTCCCACACACCCCCCCCAACAACAACCGTCTTTCGCCACTAAGTGGCGGTGACGTCACCACGTCGCCTGTGCCAGGCCACATGCACCCCGAGGCCACGTGAAGTGTAGAAGGCTCGTCGACAGGAGGTCACAGGACAGACCCAGGTGTCATGGGCTGCCAGACTGAGATGACCGGCAGATGCTCCACCTGAGCTCCCTACTGTGCCAACTTGCTGTGCTTTGGCCGCTCGGCGCTCGGCTCGCTGTTGTGAGCGTCGCTCCTCCGCCCTCCGTTGTTGCTGGAGGGCGACTGCCACCAACTGCCCAGTAGCGTCCTTCACGAACCTCCTCCACAGAGGTCGATCTTGACACCGCCGGTACCAGTTTTCAGCAAGTCCACCCAGCTCCAGATCCTCCTGTGCCGCATCGGTCCATCTCTTCTCCAGCCCGTGCCGCGCCCGTTTAGCCCCCTCTATCCGACCAAACAGCAGTTGCTTGGGCATGCGATGGTTGGGCATGCGGGCTACATGGCCCAGCCACCTGAGCCTCGCCTGCCGAACGAGCTCACAAATAGGACTCTGTCCAGATCTTTCTAATATTTGTGAGCTCCTTACACAATCCAGCCTGGTTAAACCCAGGATGGACCGTAGGCAGGCGAGCCGGAAGGTTTCCAACCGGCGCAGATGTTCTGCCAGGGGTGTCCACGTTTCGCTGGCATAGAGAAGAGATGGCATGACCACGGCTGAGAAAACACCCCCCCTCCCACACACACACACACACCCCCGTCTGTCATGGTTACACGGGGGGGATCTTTGTCTTTGGTGTGGCCCGTGGTGTGCGCAGCTTGATGATGGTCGGCCGGCTGGGAGTGAAGATGCTCGCCAAACCTCACGAGCCGTGACGCGGAGACGTCCACCCGGGGACGAGGAGCTAGCGGCGACCCGAGCAAATCCCTCCGCAATCCCCACGCGCGCCCGCGCGTATTCGCCGCACGCACCGCAGCGGCGACATCGTCACCGCGGTCACGCGGCTCGCTTATTAGCGCCGTCGGCCGGCGGCGTCAAGCGGAACGCGTCGCGCTGAGTCGGCCTCGCGGTTCTATCGCGCGCACTTCCACAGGTTCCGTGCTGATCAAAACCAAACGGCGACCGGCGGGTGCGTCGTAACCTGCGTACGCACGCGACGCGAATAAAACCCGCTCCTTCTCTCCTTGTGCCGTCGGGGTTGTTTCGAGACGGGCGACACGGCCCCCCCCGCAGCCCCCCCCCCCGCGACCGACGACACATACGATAGATATTGCTTTTATTTTTGTGGATTTAAATAAAACGAACAGTAACGCAACACATCTTTGCACAATATTCATTGCTCGTAAACGATTGGGTAAAGCGTTTTTTTTTTTTTTCAAGCAATCACGAGGAAAATCAAACGTGTGTAACCAACGTGTAACTAACGTACCGGCTGATCCCGATTCTAAACAATAACGACGACGACGTTTGGCTCTTTTTATTAGTCAGGTCACGTAAAAATAAGTGTCGTAAGCCAGCCTCCACTCGACAGCCAATTAGTAAGGGGTTGTCACGTGAACAAAACGGATCAGGCGATTCTTTGTTCCTGATGAAACAGATCGCAACCGTCAGCGAAACGTCGTACCTAAATTATAAACGATACGGGTTCTCTCCAACATAGCGGTGCGTGGCAGTTGTAACGACTGTGCACCTTTTGTTCACGTGACAACCCCTTACCGATTGGCTGTCGGGTGGAGGCTGGTTTACGACACTTACCGTTTACGTGACCCAACTCGCAAAAAGAGCTATAATACGGATAACGTTGGTCACGAAAGCCTTCGTGTTAAATTTAATAACAAGAACGAGTCGTATCGAAGCAGGACGGCTCCTCGCGGAGGCTGGCACGGACGGCGCGACACGGGATGGAAATGTTTGCGATTGAAGTCCTCCACGGGCGACCTCTGACCCCGAGCTCACGACGTCCACAACCCGCACGCGACACCGACCGCCGACCGCGACATCGCTTGATGACGTCGCTCGGTCGACGAACCGATGTAATCGACCACTCGCTTTTCAGGGTCGGTTACTGGAGCCCGGTTTAAGAAGGCAGCCGTCAGGAATCGTCGCTCGCGACAGCAGAAAATCCGCCACGACGCCGGCATCACCGAGGCGTTATTTCACCTCGCCCAGGAACTCCTTTGGAGTTGTTTGCTCTGCCCGACGATGCTTCCAACGTGGGAAGTGAAACGTCGCGAGGGAGACACGGAGAGCGCTCGGTGACACGGCCACCCCGAAAGACCAGCTCTGAAGAGCAACCGTCGTGAATCGAGCCGTGACAAACCTACATCAGAACACGGCTATATTAATTTCGGCACGTGACTGGCTGCGACACAAGTGACACGATGGCTTTAATCACCAAGTTAGCGTCAGGATTTATCATAGCGCCCGAGTATTGCGTTTCCACCGTTAGAGCGAGTGCGTCACGATGAATGCGCGAGCGGGTGGTTTTAAATGAGCGGGCGGGTGGGTAGGTATGTGGGCGGGTGGGTGAGTAAGTGAGTGAGTAGCTCCATGGGCGACCGAGTGGGTGAGTGGGTAGGCAGATGGGTGAGTGAGTGAGTAGCTACATGGGTGAGCGAGTGGCTATGTGGGCGAATGAGTGGGTGAGTTGGTAGGCAGATGGGAGAGCGAGTGGGTCAGTAGACATGCGGGTGGGCGATTGTATCAGCTCACAGACATACACACAACGATTTTATATATATATACGTCCGTTTCTTATATATTATTTAAACTCATTCGTATGTTTTCACATTAGTTTCTCGCCGTTGCAGCGTCTGCGTACAGAGCTCTGCCGCTAATATAAATATGTTCCAAACATCTGCATTTGGCAAATCATTGAATAATTGCACTAAATCGCACAAAACATGCGCGCGTGGGGGTAGGGCGCTCAGGCGAGGCCCAGGCTTGGCGCGTCGAGCGGGCCCGGTGACGGAGACCGGGCCGGGGCTCCGTTCGGCAACTTCCGCTCTCCGTCACCCGCGCCGCGTTACACGACAACACGGGCTGGAGCATGCCCTACACACCAGCCGTGTTCGCCAACGCATGCCGCATTCGCCACACTGACTAAGTGTGTTAAAAGAATTATAGCTTACTGGCCAGGTGTATTAGCTGAATTGTATTATACTGGCCAGGTGTGTTAGCTGAAGTGAATTATACCGGTCATGTGTGTTAGCTAAAGCATGCCACACTTGCCAGGTGTGAAACCTGAATTGTATTATACTGGCCAGGTGTGTTAGCTAAACTGAATTATACTAACCAGGTGTATTCGCTAAACCGTTACGCACCGGCCAGGTGTGTTAGCTGAAGAATTCTGTGCTGGGTAGGTGTATTTAACTGGCAAGGTTAGCTGCCGTGTACGGCACTGGCCACGCGTGTCAGCTACAGTGTACGGTACGACACCACGCGCGTCGGTTACAGTGTTCGAGCGTGCCGGGCGCGTGGAACGCGCGAGCGGCGACGCGGGCGGCGTCGGCCCCGTCGCCGATCGCGCCATCGGAAAATCGCGACGCGCAGATTTCGCGGAGGCTCGACGGCAGCGTCTACAGCGGCGCGACCGCTCATCGCGGATTCCGCCGCGTTACGCAAGCGGAACGATCTATCATCGCTCCACCGACCGTTAGGGGAGGGGGGAGGGAGGAGAGGGAGGGAGGGGCAGTCGCGTGCGCTGAACGTCGTCTCTGCTTGGGGTGGGGGGCGACAAACTAAACTAAGCAGCGGCCGCGCAGGAACAATCATTGTCGGAATGCGACCGGGGGCCGAGGCCACGGACTCGCGAGGGGGGACGGGGGACGGGGGGAGGACGGGCCCATGTGCCCACGAGCGACGAGACACGCCCGTTTACACCGCTGGGGGTCAAGGTAGAAGCTTTCACGTAGCGATCCCTGTTAGGTAGTACTTGGTATTGCCTGCAAATTCTACCAAACACTTCGAGGCCGAGCTGAAAGGCAACGATGTCCAGAGGCTGACCATCGTGCTTCGAAGAATCGCAAAGAAGAAGACCGCCGCTGATAAATACCGCTTTCTCCCTGAATATGTGTGACCCGAGCGGACGGAACGTCTGATCCTCCCCGTGTACGAGCGAGGTGGGGGGTTCGGGTCGTTAGGGCGACTTTCTAGCCCCCCCCCACCTGGTGGGGGGGGGCGACTCAGGTGTGGTTCGCGAGCCGGCGGTAGTGCGGGAGCACCTCCTGCTCGGGGAGGTGGAGGCTGAACTCGAGCGCCACCAGCACCGGGAACTCGAACGCGACCAGCTCCCGGCGGTTCACGCGGAAACGCTCCTCCAGTTTCTGGTGACGAGGGAGGCGGGGGGGGGGGGGGGGGG
>JAZEWU010000039.1:6219324-6239915 GCA_036362915.1 Geotria australis
AACAACAACAACCGCCATTCGCGACTAAGTGGCGGTGACGTCACCACGGCGCCTGTGCCAAGTCAAACACACACACACACACAGAGGAGTCTAATCCCACACGCGGTATCTGTCCGACGTGTGTTCGGGTCGTACCGCGCGCTGCTCGGCGCCACGGCCGACGTTTCGCTCATGTTTACAATCGAGTTCGTGCAGAAGCTCCCAGAAGCACGTGGAGGGGAAACAAGCACGTGACGGCGTGCCGGGAGACCACGCGCCGGAGTACGACGGGATGCGGCGAAACGTGGGCGTGGCGTCGAACAACACCGCGACTAAGAGCCACGGCGGCACGAGCCCCCGCGGCACGACACGCGGCGCACCGGAAACCGCTGCGCCGGGGGCCCGGCGCAGAACCCACCGCGAGGGGGAGACGCGAGGGGCTCGGGTATTGCCCCCACCGGGCGGAGCAGGCGCCGCGGCCTCCGCTACGAGACCCCGCGCGACGCCCGCCTCTCGCGACGACTAGCGACAAGCAAGGTTCGGCGGCGGAGATCACGGCTCGCGGGACGACCCCAGATTCGGAGCTCGCGGGTCGCGGGAGCAAGATTCAGGGGTCACAGGTCGCGGGGAGACCCAAGATTCAGAGGTCAAAGGTCGCGGGGGGGCGAGATTCAGAGGTCATAGGTCGCGGGAGAGCAATTAAGAGGTCACATGTTGCGGGGGGCGAGATTCACAGGTCATAGGTCGCGGAGAGACCCGATATTCAGCAGCAGATTTGAGCAAATCCAAAGGCAGCGACGGCTCACGGCGATCGAGGCCTGGCGAGAGCAGACCGTGAAACTACACGCTACCATCGAGGTTTGGCGACGACCCACAGCGCGCGGGGACGACCGGAGACGGAGGCGGGATCGCTCGCTCGACGCCGCTCCGGCCGCACGCACGGCGCGAACATGTGCCGCTGTTCCAACTCTACTTTCAGTTTTTTTTTTTACCCTTTTTCCCCTGCTAAGTTTGTCCCGGTCGCTCTATTGGCACCGAGTCGTAACGGGACGACGGGCCCAGTCGGTAGCGGACGCTACAGAGCTACCTCCGAGATTCCCTCTCCGCACGGCGTCTGCTTAACGAGGGATTCGCGGGCAGCACCCTTTTTCCCGCCCATTGTACCGCAGATAGCGGTGATCGACGCCAGAATTCAGAGCCGGAACTCAGCCAAATCAACCTAATTCATGAGCGATTTTTTTTTCAAGTTGTGGGATGGAAACCGGAGAACCCGGAGGAAACCCACGCAGAACAGGGGGGAGAGAACACACAAACTCCACACGGAAAGGCGCCCGAGGCGGGAATCCAACCGCCTCGGGCGAGACAATGCTTTCTGTAAGGCGCGGATGTCACCACCGCATAACAATAATACTAATATCATAGACACCCTGCCGCCCGTTCAGCCCTTCACACGCGGCCGAGCGAGTCCGGATTTAGCGAAGCTTCAGAGTGAGGTTAGCGAGGCTCGGATTTGGCGAGAGAGGGAGAGAGGGGCGATCGGCAGGGCAAGCGACCGCGGAATCGGGCGCGGCGGCGGCGGCGGCGCCGGCACGCTTCACCTTCCGTTGCTCGTGTCATGCTGCCTTAAATTCGTTACAAAGTGCAGCGTTCGCCCGGTGCGCCCCGGCGGGGAGCCAGACGTGCGNGTGGGGGGTCGGGAGGGGGGGGGGCCATAGCGACACCGGTGACGTCCGTGGAGACGGAGCGGCGCACGCGGGGCCGCCGAGCGGAACCGTCGCGGGGATCAAGCGCTCGCGGCGGCTGGGCGCCCGCGTGTTCGGAACAATATTCCCGCGAGCTCGAGGCTACGGGTACTGGCTTAGATCAGCCACCTTAGATCCCTCGTATGATTATTACCTGTTCTGCCTAGCTGCAATTGATAGCTGGTTCCAAGGGCTGCATTTGCTTTTTCGTTGCGTTATGCCAGCGGTTCCCGGCGCTCCGGGGCGCCACAGCTAACTCACAGGGGCGCCGCGGGATATTCCAAATTTTTGATACGTGCCGTGTTATATTTTCTGACTTTGGGCACCGTGGAAACATCCTGATATACTAAGGGCGACGTGAACCAAGAAAGTTTGGGAACCACTGTAATCAGCAATAAGCTTCTTAACCTTATTCCCATCGCACCGTCACACTTTTACACTGCTTTGTCTCTTGGTAAATGATTGGAATTATTGGACCTTATTATCTTGTGCAATACTGCGTGTTCCTCGTTACCTTACGATTATGGCTAATGTTTTATCCCCGCACAATTTAACGGTGTATATTCATTAAACGCGTTGCACTTGACCCTCCAGTCCGTCAAGGCTATTCGGGGGATCTTGGCCTTGGTGTGTTAACCACAGGGCCAGTGGCTGCAACACAGACACCCCAATCAGGTTCATCAGCATTGCGAAACGTGGGTTCAATGTTTCACACGCCCAAGACAAACATCCCCCGTGTAGCCTTGACGGACTGTCGGGCCAAGTGCTGTTAACGAGCTGCACCTATAACGGCGGCGGTGGTTGTTGTTGCTGTGTGTGCGTGCGCTGCTATAGAATCCTCTACAGAGGGGCCCCGGCAAGCGACGAGAGGAGAGACGGCGACAGACGGCAGGGACCGTGCGGCAAGCGAGCGGCGCGGACAGCAGAGGCGAGAAAGCGGCCACGATGAGAGACTCGAGCCGCGCACGCGGGATGTCGATCCGACTCGTGAGGGTCGTGTGTTTGACCGCTTACGTTATAAGCCGTGCGTTGTTGCCTCGAGGGAAGAAACCGGAGTGTCTGGAGAAGAGCTACTCCGCGCGCTGGAGGGGATGACATTCCAACGCGGGGCTGTTTGCTGGACCGCCACCTCCTGGCCACCAGGAAGTGGCCACCCTGCGTGCCTTGCTGTTGCGCCTCGCAGCCAGCGGTGAAATTCGGACGCTATAATAATAAACTCTATTTGTTACGCTGCGTGGCACGTATTTGCTCAATGTCGAAGGTATTCATTCGAAGAGAGAGGCGTAGCGAGGAAACTGCAGAGAGGCGGAGGAGGCAGCCAGGCGGTTTGGCGGCGCCAACATATTACCACACGCCGCTTCCTATACATTATGTTATCGGCCAACTAATTAATGAGTGTTTTTTTAATGTTGTGGGAGGAAACCGGAGAACCCAGAGGAAACCCACGCAGAACAGGGAAAGAACAAACGAACTGCACACGGAAAGGCGCCCCAAGGCGGAAATCGAACCGCCTCGGGCAAGACTATTCGTTCTGTGAGGCGCAGACGTTACCACTGCACAGGCACCCTGCCGCCCCGTCTCCTCGCCCAGCTGCGTTCGGAGAGCACCAGAAGCCGCGAAAGTAGCGGGCAGACAGCGCGGAGAGAGAGCACAGGACCAGCGCGGGCCGGGAAACGCGGGCAGCCGCCGCTGCCGAGACAGCGGTGTGCGAGGGCGGAGGACCCATGCGGCGTTCGAGCCCCCACACTATACACGCACTGTACGTACAGTGCGCCATACCGTACCTCTGCAGCGAGGTGAGCGCCTCGGTCTCCTCCAGGGTGTCTATGGACGAGCGCTGGGAGGCTAAGCGCCTTCTGAACAACAGACTGACACGAGACAGCACCGGCTTTAGCCACACGCACGCACGCGCCGCCCGCTCACACTGGTCAGTCCTCGGCCGCCTGGGGTCGGCCCGGGGTCGGCCCGCGGAGAGGGTCACCGCCCGATCGTACGTGGGAGACCGGAGCGCCCACTCAGGCTGCGACGTTACAGTTCGTAATGGTCGCTGAAAGGCAGCGAGGTCTTGAAAATTATTATAGATGTTTATTATTACAGCAGAAAAATACCCAGTGAGCTATTGCAAGCTCTTTACGGGATTCCTGCATTTACACAATTAAGCTTTTAGCAGAGGGCATCGTGCGTGGACAAGCGCGGCACTTAGGTCTTATCCACTCCCGGATAACGGCGCTGTTTGAGCATACATCACCACACCGGTCAGCGTGGGTTGGTGAGGGCAGGGCCTCCATCGGAGGGCCATCTCTGCCCGCACGCGGGAAGTCCGAGCCCAACGTGATTCAAGACGGGAGATCCCAGCGACTCGGTCGCACGACAGTTGTTATTATTTAAGTCCAGAGAGGGGGCGGCCGGGGGGGGGCGGTCAGCACGTTACAACATCTCGGGGCACCGGGGGCCAATTTAATCAGGACAATAAACCAAAGGCAGCAGCATGCCTTTGGACTGCGGGAGGAAACTGGAGTACCCGGCGAAAACACACGGAGCCACGCAGGGGCCCTTGTAAGGCGATGGCGTCGCGTGACTTTGTGCGGGCCGCGGCACGGGCTGGCCGCGAGCACCTGCCGCAACCCCCACCCCCTCTCCCGCCACCCGCGCCGCGTTCCCGGCATTCCTCCACGCCAGGCGCCGGCGTGACGGCGATCAAGTCCGAGCGCGCCGTCAACACATCTCCCGCTCGCTCCGCACGGCTGGCCCGCCACTCGGTTCGGCTCGAGATACCGCCGTCCGTCCAGCTATTGTCAAGGGGGTCAAGGTAGACGCGTTCACGTCGCGATCCCTGTCAGGTAATAACTTGGTATTGCCTGCGATTTCGACCAAACACTTCGAGGCCCGAGGAGCTGAAAGACAACGATGTCCAGAGGCTGACAAATCGTGCTTCGAACAATCGCAAAGAAGAAGAAGCTATCGTCAGAACCCGATCAATCCTGTACAGGGTTGCGGTGAGCCGGAGCCTTTCCCGGCAGACAGAGGGCACAAGGCAGGGCTATACCCATGATGGGACGCCAGTCCATCACAGGGCAGCGGGGGAAATCTGGTCCACAGGCCAATTAACCTATGCAGCAGCATGTCGTTGGGTCTGTGGGAGGAAACCGGAGTGCCCGGTAGAAAACCCACGCGGGCACGCGGAGAACGTGCGATCTCCACACAGAAGGGCACCCGAGCCGGGATTCGAACCCGTGAACTTCTGGCTGTGAGGCGGCAGCGCTACTCTCCGCGACGCCACCGTGCCGCCAAGAACCCAGGCGTGGGTCAAACGCCGACGCGGCTCTCTCTCTCTCTCTCACACACATCCCCCCCGAGTGTCGTTGCATCTCAGCCTCTTTGTTGGCATTCTCTCTCTTCCATCTCTCCGCTCTCCCCGACCACTTAGCGCTGCCTCTGCTCACCGTCAATCGCTTCCATGTCTCTCTGCGCTCCTGCTCACCTTCCATCTCTCGATCTGTTCATTACCCCTCCTTTCGTCTCGGCTCTCTCTGTGTGCTCCTGACCTGTGTCCGATTGGCAGATACTTTTGTTATGTTTCGTCAATTATCGTGAATCCCGCAAAGATCTTGCAAGCTCACTGGGTATTTTCTTGCTTTGATAATAAACCGTGTCGAGGGAAAGAGAGAGCGCGCTGAGTGACACGGCAATCCCGAAATAACAGCTCTGAAGAGCAACCATCGTGGATCGAGCCGCAAAAGCCTACATCATCAGTACACTGTTATTTCTGTCGATTCGCGTGTTTGTTGCGTTGCAGGAATCCCGTAAAGTCGCAGGAATCTTGTAACGAGCTTGCAAGCTCACTGGGTAGGCTTCCGCTGTAACAACAATCATCTATGCGCCTCCGTCTCCGGTCACAACTTCGACCCTCTCGAGTGCGGCAGCGGCGCCAAGAGCACCGCGAGCCGATAGCGGTCACGAGCGGCTACACCGAAAGAATCCTGTAAAGTCGCAAGAATACCCGTTAACAGCACTCACTGGGGGGGGGTACTTTTCCGCTGTAATAGCAACAATCGTCTGTCCGCCTCCGGTCTCCGTGGCAACGCTCTCAAGCGCCGACCTCCCGCCGCCCCGCGAGGGCCCCGCGTGATGTTGTGTTAGCCATGACAACGGTGGTCTCGGCACACGGCTTAGCCGATGGCGGTGGCGGCGCCGCTCCAAATGCACTTGGCGTACAGCGGCGAAGAGGGGGGCACGTCACGCGCTTCTCTCTGTGTGGGTTAGGTCGCGTGTCAAAAAATAAGTTTTATAAAGCCGCCCCCACCTGAACCTTAATTCCTGATTGCAAACTACCTTAGTTTGCGGCGCAGCGGCGCGGCGAGTAGCGCTGCCGCCTCGCAGCCAGGAGGACCCAGGTTCGAATCCCAGCTCAGGTGCATTTTGGTGTGGAATTTGCGTTGGTTTTCGCCGGACACTCCGGTTTCCTCCCACAGTCCGAAGACATAATGCTGCATAGGTTGATTGGCCTGCTGACTAAATTGCCTCCCATACCCTGTGAAGGACTGGCGTCCCATCCATGGTATAGCGCTGCCTTACGCCCTGTGCCTGCCGGGATAGGCTCCGGCTCACCGCAACCTTGTGTAGGATTAAGGGGTTTCTGATAATGGATGGAGAGATGGTTCCTGATTGCAACTATCAGCGAAACGTCGTCCCTTCATTGTAAATTTGTAAATGTCGTGGGTTCGCTCTCCAACACAGCGGTGTGCTGAAGTAGTAACTCATTGGCACGTTTTGTTCACGTGATAAACTTTACTAATCGGCTGTGTCGGGTGGAGGCGAGTTTAAAACACTTATTTTTGACGTGACCTTAACCCATGAAAAGAGATGTACTAGATTCTCAAGGCTCGATTCATGATGGTTGCTCTTCAGAGCTGTTCTTTCGGGATAGCAGTGTCACTGAGAGGAGGAGCATAAACCCTTAACAGGGATATCCTTAAAGAGTAGCTCTCGACAAAACATCCATCCATCCAAACCGCTAAATCCAGTGCAGGCTCGTTGCGAACCGAGCCTATCCACACAGGGCTATTCCCAGGATGTGACGCCATTCCATCACAGGGCACCGGGGCTATTTAGTCAGCAAGCCAATTAACCTAGGACGCAGAATGTCTTTGGACTGTGGGAGGAAACGGGAGTGCCCGGCGAAAACCCACACGGGGAGAACATGCAAACGCCACACAGAAGGGCACCCGAGCCGGGATACGAACCCAGTTCCTTCTCGCTGTGACGCGGTAGCGCCACTCAGCGCGACGCCACCGTGCCGCCCCAGAGCCAATCCCCTGTAAGGTTATTACACGCGTGCCTCTGAAATGCCACGGCCCGTGTCAAAGCCCGCGGGTCGAGTCACAGAAGACGTGTTTACTGCCGCACTGTCCCTGCCAATGATTTATAGCGCGTTATTAGGCGTACAGTGACACTGTGTCTTGTACACTGGCGCCCTCTCAATCACGGCGAACTTGGGGTACGCACACCCTGCAGGCACATTAGTCTCTCCTCGACTTACGACCAAATCGACTTACGACGGGCCGTCGGAACGGGACCCCCGTCGTAAGTCGAGAGACTGTATTTAATTACAAGTGCATGTAATACCCGGCAGGAATGCTGGCACGGTATCACTGTTAGCACACACGTCGAAGGCAAGCGCTGTGTGACATGTCATCTCCCGCCACACAAAGTCAAAGTGATCTCTCGCTGCTGGTCTCTCGTTCACAGCCCTGAACCCGTCCATCCAGCGTCAGAAACCGCTTAATCCTGTACAGGGTCGCGGTGAGCCGGAGCCTATCCCGGCAGACACAGGTCTATACCCAGGATGGGACGCCAGACCATCACAGGGCATCGGGGGAAATTTACTCAGCAGGCCAATTAACCTAGACAGCATGGACTGTGGGAGGAAACCGGAGTACCCGGCGAAGACCCACACGGACACAGGGAGGACATGAAAACTCGACACAGAAAGGCGGCACCTGCGCCGGGAATCGAACCCGGGTCCTGTTGTTTTCAAATATAGGCCATGATTCTGATGCGATTTGGCCTACTTCCAGCGTGTACGTGGATCCCCCGTATAGCCTTAGCAGACTGTAGCGTCAAGTGCCGTTAGCGAGTTCGTCACGGCACACAAGAAGGTGGGTGACCAGCAACACGCGCGGCCGCCTTTGTCTCCCTAGTGGCTATGTTTGTACACCTGTGTGTATGTACTACATACTTTTGTGCATCTGCCAGTCATGTCAGTCAGTCAGGCAGCCCATGACACCTGGGTCTGTCCTTTGACCTCCCGTCGACGAGCCTTCGACACTTCACGTGATAGCCTCAAGGTGCATACGGCCTGGCACAGGCGACGTGGTAACGTCCCCGCCACTCAGTGGCGAAAGGCGGTTGTAGTTGTGCACGTACACCTGTGTGTGCCTACGCGAGTGTCTACACACCCCTGTACAGGTGCGTACACCCGCGTGTGTCCCCGTGCGCACACCCCACCTCTGTCGCTGTACGTCGCTCACCCCGCCCGCCGTTTCCACACTCAGCGTGGGGCCCAGGGCCGTGCGGCCTCCTTCCGCTCCTCCCTGCGGGCCCGAGGCGGCCACCCCGGGGCCGCCGGCGACCCCGGTCACAGCCCCAGCCGAACTGGGCCGACTGCGCAGCGGGGTGGTCACGAGCAGGGAGCCCGCTGCCACCGGACTCGGCTCAGCCCCGAGGCCGCTCGCCACGCTGCTGTTGACCGTGACCGATGCCTCGGGGCCCGCGGGGACGACGACGGGCACCTCGGCCCCTGGACAAGGCGGCCCGGCGGCCGCGTCGACCGCCCCTCCGCTGGCTGCGCATTCTCCGCTCGCGGCCGCCGCATTGCCGCCGGCCGCCGCTACGACCACCGCAGCCGGTTTCCCGTCCAGCGAGATGTTGGTGAGGAAGTTGATTGCCGCCTGACGACGCCAGTCGCCGGCGCTGAGAGGCTTCCGGGCCGCTTCCGAGGCGCCGCGTCTCCCCTGGCCCACGCCGCCGCGTCTGCCCGGCCCCGCGCCGCCCAGCGCCGCAGCCATAGCGGCGCGCCGCGCCATCCCCGAGTCGCTGCCGCCGCCACCTACAGATTCCCCAGTTCACATAGGCCTGTGGGGCGGGTGCGTTTACATTCCGTAGTGCGTGTAGGCATAGGGGAACCGGAGGACCCACATTGCCCGGCGGACACAGGCGCACACACACACGTACGTTCCCGAATGCAAAGAGGAATATGTAGATTCCCCAGTGCACACAGGCGCGCGGGGGCCGGCGAACGTGTATTCTCTAGTTTACATAGGCGCGGGCACACGTACATTCGCTAGTGGACGTGAGCCCCGCGCCTGGGTCGACCTAGGGGAGGCCCGGGACCGGTTCAGAGAATCGTCACTGGTGTTGGCCGTGAGCGGGATTCGAACTCGGGGCGCCGGGTTTATAGCCCAGCGCGCTAACCACTGAACCACCGCTCCACACACAAAGACACATAGAGATACATAGAGACTCACAGACACACAACACTAACCGGTTTCGCCACTAACTGGCGGTGACGTCACCACTGCGCATGTGCCAGGCCAGGTGCACCTTGAGGCTATCACGCAGTGTCGAAGGCTCGCTGACAGGAGGTCACGGGACAGACCCAGGTGCCATGGGCTGCCTGCTGTGCCAGGCTAGATGCATGAGGAGGTCACGGGACAGACCCAGGTGCCATGGGCTGCCTGTTGTGCCAGGCTAGGTGCATGAGGAGGTCATGGGACGGACCCAGGTGCCATTGGCCGCTGGGCGCGGCCATTATTATGAAACGCTAGCAATCGATCCACGCAGCAGTGAAATCTTACCACCGCTCCGAATCGAGTTTAATCGAACGTACTAACGTTTACCTGTAAAAATATACTTTTTATTTTAGTATTTGGTCACTTACGTGCAATACGGTGTAAATTGGGATGTTGAGGTGGTTCGGGCATCTGGTAAGGATGCCCCCCGGAAGGCTCCCTCGGGAGGTATTCCAGGCGCGGCCCACCGGGCGGAGACCTAGAGGCCGACCTAGGACACGTTGGAGGGATTATATCCTTCGGCTTGCCTGGGAACGGCTGGGAATCCCCCGGGAAGAGCTGGAGTCTGTTGCTGAGGAAAGGGATGTCTGGTCCACTCTCCTTGGACTGCTGTCACCGCGACCCTCACCAGGACAAGCGGTTTAGAAAATGGATGGATGGATGGATCTTATATTTTTGTCAATTCGCGTGTTTGTATCGATTCCCAACATCGATTTCCTCAACATTCTGAGTCTGTACGGGAATCGGTTTCCGCCCTGCTAGGAATCGATCCACGCGGCAGTCGACTCCACCACAGATTCGAATCGAGCGTTAAATCTAACGTGCTGATTTTTACGTGTAAAAATATAATTTTTAAAGTTTATCCTCGGTCACTTGCGTGCAATGCGGTGTAAATGGTGGTGTTTTGATTTAGTTTGCATAGTTTTTTAGTTTGTATTTTTGTCATTTCGCGTGTTTGTTGTGTCGCAGGAATCCCGTCGAGAGTTTAAATTCTCAATGGGTATTTTTTCTTTATTAAAAATACGCATCTATCTGGCAGCAAAAGCTCCATTATTAAATGAGTCGCTATGCGAGCGATTCCAAAATATCGATTTCCAAAATCGATTCCCAGGCTCGACTCCTCAGGCTACATCCGGGTCTGTAGCGGAACCGGATCCCACCACGCGGCTTTAGCGGAACCGGATCCCACCACGATTATCCCGGCAAAATACTCACCGGCAATAAAAAGCAACAATCATGAATCTAGCCGTGACAACCTACATCCCTACATCGGTAAGTATATTGTCAATGAGTATAGAGTTCGTGGGTATATGGGTATACTGCCGGTGAGTATATTGCCAGTATGTGTAGCTCGCACCTGTGTGTTGGTCAAAGTGTATAAAGGCGGCCGGGCGTGGTGCTGGTCACCCACCACCTCGTGTGCCGTGTCGACCTTCATAGGTGCTCGCTAACAGCACTTGTCCCTACAGTCTGTTAAGGCTATATAGGGGATCTTTGTCTTATAGAGTCCGTGTTGTAAGAGCTCGTGAATTGACCCGCTCGGTAACTCGAGTGCGGCCCCGTGTTTTCGCCCCCGTATAGCCGACAATCACACGAAGGGGTGGGTAGCCAGCACCACGCCCGGCCGCCTTCGTCTCCCCAGTGGCAATGTTTACACACCGCACCAGGGACTCATTTGAGGCTGAGTCGACCTAGGGGAGGCCCAGGACCGGTTCAGAAAATCGTCACTGGTGTTGGCCGTGAGCCGGAATCGAACTTGGGTCGCCGGGTTCATAGCCCAGTGCGGCACGGTGGCGTAGCAGTGAGTAGCGCTGCCACCTCACAGCAAGAAGCTCCCGGGTTCCATTCCCAGCTCTCTGTGTCAGCGTGGGTTTTCTCCGGGTACTCCCGTTTCCTCCCATAGTCCAAAGACATTCTGCGTCCTAGGTTAATTGGCTTGCTGACTAAATTGCCCCTGGTGCCCTGAGATTTGTAACTTGCTTACCGCTGGACAACTGTTATTAAGAGCAACATAGTGCAACAGTTCCTTCCAGCTTAAGCACTGACTGACTGAACGTAATGAAATGTAAATTATTTAGCTTCAGAGCTGTTCTTTTGGGATAGCCGTGTCACTGAGCGATCTCCATCTCTCCCTCGTGACGTTTCGCCTCCCACGTTGGAGGCACCATCAGGCGTCGGGAGGCGAAACGTCGCGAGGGAGAGAGAGGGGGATCGCTCGGTCACACGGCTATTCTGAAACAACAGCCCTGAAGCGCAACCGTCATGAATCGAGCCGTGACGAACCTACATCGGTACAATGATTTATCTGCTAATAAAAACACTCCACGCTTCGTTTAGGGAAGAAGCTCCTTGAAGCGATGTAATATATCCACTCTCTTACACGCACAACTTTACACAATATTTTCACGGGTACATATAATAGTTTCCTTCGGAAAACAAGAGTACATATTTTTTTGCAGTTTTTTGTTTTAACTTACTATGACTTTTGTTTGTTATCAAAATTCTAACGGAGGGGGGGGGAATCAAGCCGTGGGTGTTAAGTACAACGATTAATGCAGGAGGGAGGGTCGCCCACCGAGCCCCCCTTTTTTTAGTTTGACTTTTTTTTTTTTACTTTTCCACTTTGTCAATAAATACAAATCAGGTATGAAAATATACACCATCAGACGGGAGATGCGGCGCGGCGCCCCGTTCAGAGCGTGAACGTGGGCAGCGATGTCTTCAGGGCCATGATCTCGTTGACAGCGAAGCTGGTCTGGTGGAAGAAGTCGAGGCCGGAGAGCAGCTCGACGTCGCGCACGCGGCCCGAGTGCATCTTCACCAGCGCCTCCACCCACCGCGACTCGTGCTCGTGGCTCTGCCGCAACGCACGCGCGCCACGCACAACACGCGCCACCGCACAGACACACACCGCACAGACACACCACACACACGCGTCACGACGCTGGCCATTGGGGCCCACCCCCCTCGCTCCCCCTCCCTTTCCTATCTCCCTGCCCTCCCTCCATCCATCCCTCCCTCCCTCTTTCATATTTCCCTTCCCTCCCTCGCTCCCCCTCTCTTTCCTATTTCGTCCCCTATTTGCGATCCTCCCTCCCTCTATCCCATAGTCCCTCCCTCTCTCTGTCCCGCGAAGCGAACCACCCGGAGGTACCGTCGCGCGCGCCCGTCGCCGCGGGGTACGAACGTGACGCACGTTGCAGCTCTCCCCGTTGTCGGGCCTGTGCGGCAGGATGAAGGAGGAGGCCTCGAGCTTCCCCTCGCACTGGTTGGGCCCCTTGGCCTCGTCGCGGCAGCTCGTGATGACGATGAAGAAGTGGGTCGGCACGGGCATCGACAGCGACGCGTCCGTGTGCCTGCATCGCGGCACCGGCGTCATCCTCATCATCATCATCATCGCGGTCGTCATCGTCGTCACCGGCGTCATCCCGCTCACGGCCAACACCGGTGACGATTTTCCAAACCGCTCCTGGGCCTCGCTCGGGTCGACTCGGCCTCAAACGAGTGCCTGGTGCGGTGCGTAAACATCGCCGCTGGGGAGACAAAGGCGGCCGGGCGCGGTGCACCCGAGCCGGGGATCGAACCCGGGTCCCTTCTTGCTGAGACGCGGCGGCGCTACTCGCCGTGGCACCGCGCCTCTCGACGCCTCGCGGGTCGCGTTGGCGATTTGGGCATACCTCGCCAGTGTGAGCTGGTCATACTTAATAACAATTAATAATAATGTTACATTTATAACGAGTGGCAAATGTTCATTCAATGTCGAAGGTACTCATTTGACGAGAGAACGACTCACAGGCGCGATGAAACCGCAGAGAGGCGGAGGAGGCAGCCAGGCGGTTTGCCGGCGCCAACATATTGCCACACACCGCTTCCTATATATTATGACGTTATCGACCCAATTAATTAATGAGTATTTTTTTAAGTTGTGGGAGGAAACCGGAGAACCCGGAGGAAACCCACACAGAACAGGCGGACAACACACAAACTCCACACAGAAAGGCGCCCGAGGCCGGATTCGAACCGCCTCGAATGCTACCGCCGGTCATACTTGGCAGCGTGCGATGGTGCGACTCACTGCAGGATCTTGTCGACGGGGTCGAAGCGGCCGTCGGCGTTGTAGTCGAAGATGGGCCCGCTCACCACGTTGATGCCGTGGTGCTGGTTTGCGTACCTCTTCAGCAGCACGTCGTGGAAGTGCTTCCATATTCCTGTTTCGAACACGTCGTCGCGATCGTCATCGGCGTCGTCACCATCATCATGATCATCATCAATGTCGCGGTCGCTGTCATCACCATTCTCATTCTCACCATCATCGTCATCATTCGTGTGACCCGCGGGTCGCTCCTGCAAACCGAGACGCCTGTCCCCGGTTACCCCGGTTACCCCGTCACCCCGGTTACCCCGGTGACCCCCGGTCGCCCACCCTCGGCGTGCGCGGTGCGGGCCGGCGCGACGCGGGCCGGCGCGCTACTTGCGTTTGAACGGCTTGTACATGGGCACGATGTTGGAGGTGAGCAGGCCCTCGTGCATCGACGACTCCGACCGGCTGAGGCCTGCGGGGCGAGCACGGAGCGTCCGTCACGGAAACGTCGCCGCCGCGGGGGCCGCCCGGAGGCCCCGCGTGGCGGCGGCGGCGGCGGCGCCGGCGACACTACCGCGCCTGGCCGCCGCGCCGCGCGCGGGGAGCGTCGGCTCGGCGGTTCGCGCTGCGCTGGGCTACGAATCTCTGGCTGTGACCCGAGTTCGATTCCCGCTCGTGGCCACCAACACCTGTGACGATTTTATGAACCGGTCGTGGGCCCTCCCCAAGGTTGACTCAGCCTCAAATGTGCGGTGTGTAAGCATTGTCACTAGGGAGACAAAGGCGGCCGGGCGTGGTGCTGGTCACCCACCCCCTCGTGTGCCTTCATAGGTGGTACTCGTTAACGGCACTTGACCCTACGACGGCCGTGTGGAGGCAGCAGTGAATGTTGGTGGCTCACACACGTGTGGTGACACGCCCCGGGGTGTGCGGAGGTGTAGTACCACGGCTCGCCAGGTGACGGCGCTGCAGCAGTGACGCAACGATGCTAGTAAAGACCGTCTCTCTCCTTGACTCACGACCACCCGGACTTACGACGCCCGTCCCAGTAACCCTGGGTTCGAGACCGGGTTCAATACCAGGCTCGAGTACCTTTCTGTGCGGAGTTTGCATGTTCTCTGCCCGTGTCCCCGTGGGTTTTCGCCAGGTACTCCGGTTTCCTCCCACAGTTCAAAGACACGCTGCCGCGGCGCGGGCCGAGCGGCGCGCGGCCTTACTGGGAGGGTAGAGGAAGCCGTAGGAGAGGTCGGAGGTGGCCGTGAAGGCCTTGCAGGCCGTCACCTTGCTCACGGGGATGCGGATGTCGGGTTTGAGGCACTGCGTGAGCGCCGCCGGGGGCTCGTTCACGTTGATCTGCGGGCACCGCACACGACGCGGCGTCGAGAACGCGCGCGGCCCTCGCCCCGCGTCGCCGCGGAGACCGCGACGAGCTGCGACGACGCGATCGTACGCGCGCGTCCATCGGCCCGGCTCGATCCGTGACGGTCGCTCTTCAGAGCTGTTCTTTCGGGATAGCTGTGTCGCTGAGCGATCTCCCTCTCTCCCTCGCGATGTTTTGCCTCCCACGTTGCTGCCCGATGATGCTTCCAACCGGAAGGCGAAACGTCGCTCGGGGGAGACGGGGATCGCTCAGTGACACGGCTATCCCGAAAGAACAGCTCTGAAGAGCAACCATCATTCTGGGTCTCAAATTGCCCCGGTGCCCTGTGATGGACTGTCTTCCCACTCTGGGCGTAGCCCTGTCTTGCGCCCTGTGTCTGCCGTGATAGGCTCCGGCTCACCGAAACCCTGTACAGGATTAAGCGGTTTCTGACAATGATTATGATAAGCAGAAGCCACGTAGCTCGACTTGAACCGGTGCTGGTGAAACTTACAAATGATCCTGTCTGTTAGACAGGCTCACTGCGTCGGTCGATCATTAACGAGCTTTCTGTAAACACAGCATTCCCATCAATCGATTACTGGCACTGACCAGGAGGAGCACAGAGACCAACGCGATAACCGACTAACTCCATTGTGTACTCTACCTGTTCAGGGTGGGTGGATCATTTGGAGGGAGTTAATTATTGAGTTCATTGTGCCACCGTCTGTAAGGAGATTGTCGAATAAGCTCCCTATTATTTGTTTAGCGTTTTTATCCCCATCGCAATATATAATAATAGCATTTTATATAACTGTATTTTTATATATTTATTTGATCGATTATATGCAACGCTGCGTGTAAATGGTCATTTAAAAGAAATATATTTTTGTTTAGTTAATTTGTTTTTTGTTTGTCAATTCGAGTGTTTGTAGCGTCGCAGGAGGGAGAGGAGGAGGTCTCACGCTCTTGGGCAGCGTGAAGGAGGTCCAGAGCGGCATGCCGTAGTCCTCGCTGTAGGCGCTCTCGAAGCCCGTGTGGTGCAGTAGGCAGTAGCGCGTGTCGAGCAGCAGCACGCGCGGCCGGCCGAACGGGAGGTGGTGATTGTCTGCGGAGGAGAGACCCTCGCGGTCACCGTCACCACCACCATCGGCACAAGCGGTCATCGGCACAAGCCCCAAACTACATCGGCACACGGAGTGGCAGCGGCACATACCGCGGATACACGGTGATGGCGGTGATGGTAGTGATTACCATGGCGATGATGATGGTGAAGTGTGAATGGGAAATAAAAATGTCTCTGGTCAGCGTGTGTAGACCGTGGTCACCACCCAGAGCATGCACTTGGGGAATTATGAAGGAGGAGGCATTGTCACAGCAGCGATGCAAAGACAAAGATCCCCCGTACAGCCTTGACAGACTGTAGGGTCAAGTGCCGTTAGCGGGTAGCACCTATGAAGGTCGACACGGCACACGGGGAGGTGGGTGACCAGCGCCACGCCCGGCCGCCTTCGTTTCCCCATTGGCGATGTTTAAACACCGCACCAGGTACTCATTTGAGGCCGAGTCGACATAAGGGAGGCCCAGGAGCTGTGCAGAAATCCTTACTGGTGTTGGCCGTGAGCGACGCGTCGCGAGGGAGAGATGGAGATCGCTCGACACGGCTATCTCGAAAGAACCGCTCTGAAGAGCAACCATCATCTATCCATCTACTGGCAAATCAATGCGGTCCCAGCGATTATCAGGGGGTCAAGGTAGAAGCGTTCACGTCGCGACCCCTGTCAGCTAATACTTGGTGTTGCCTGCGAATTCTACCAAACACTTCGAAGCCAAGCTGAAAGACAACGATGTCCAGAAGCTGACCATCGTGCTTTGAAGAATCGCAAAGAAGAAGCGATTATTAACTCATCATCAGCATTACCGTGGCTGCTGATCATTAACTCAGATAATTATCTCATCATTAGCGCAGACAATTATCTCAGCGTCTGGGCACCGTGTGGTTTATGTGTTTGTCCACGCGAAAAACACCTCCCTTGTTGCCTTCACGTGCTGAGTCACCCATCCCATCTCAGTGTCAGAAACCCGCTTAATCCTCTACACTCTACAGGGTCGCGGTGAGCCGGAGTCTATCCCGGCAGACACAGGGCGCGAGGCAAGGCTATAACCAGGATGGGACGCCAGTCCATCACAGGGCACCGGGGGTAATTTTCGTCCGCCGGCCAATTAGCCTATGCAGCAGCGCGTCTTTGGACCGTGAGAGGAAACCGGAGGGCCCGGCGAAAACCCATGCGGACACGGGGAGAACGTGCAAACTCAACACAGAAAGGCACCCGAGCCGGGATACGGACCCGGGTGCTTATTGCTGGGAGGCAGCAGCGCTACTCGCCGCTACGCCACCGTGCCACCCGGGTACATTCCTGCAATCTCAACGCAACTCTGCTCGAGAGCTCCGTTCAGGTCAACCCCTACAAGCGACCCCGTGACCCCCCCCCCTGTGCCAGGCCAGGTGCACCTTGAGAGCTCGCCGACACGAACGCACAAACACGAGGACACAAGCCGCGCGTCGTCACTCTGGGACGGTTGTCGGCAATCTCCGTCGCGCGGCGCGGCAGCGGCGGCCATCACGCACCTTGCGGGACCGAGTTGAGCAGCTGGCGGTTGAGCGAGTCGGCCGGGTACGACTGTAACGAACCACAGGCACTCCGTTAGTTCTTGTTTAAGTTGCGAGGAACCGCTGGGCCTGTGTAGCTCTCTATAACAGTTGGCCGGCGGGGAGGGGTAAGCAAGTTAATGGATAGCTTTGGCTATACCCGGAATGGGAAGCCGGTCCGTCACAGGGCACCGTGGGCAATTTAGTCAGCAGGACTATTAACCTATGCACCAGCGTGTCTTTGGGCCGTGGGAGTAAACCGCAGTGCCCGGCGAAAACCCACGCGGACAAGGGGAGAACATGCAAACTCCACACGGATGGGCACCCGAGCTGGGATTCGAACTCGACTCGCGCGGGCGGGGGGGGGGGTCGAGCGGGGGTCAAATTGGGGTCAAGCGGAGGGCGAGCGTGGATTCAGCGGGGGTCGAGCGGGGTCGGGCAGGGGAGCGAGCGCGGGTCTCGAGCGCGCATCGAGCAGGGGAGCGAGTGAGTTCATCGCGAGCGAGTCGTCGGACCGTTTTGGAGGGGTCGCGAGCTCCGTTACCCCGGGGTCACGTTCGCAAGTCGGTCAAGCGTGGGTTCAGCAGGGGTCGATTCTGGGTTAAGCGGGGGAGCGAGCGTAGGTCGAGCGGGGGGGCGAGCAGGGGTGGAGCGCGGGACGAAGCCTCCGTCAAGTTGACCGCGAGGCGGTGGCGTTGCGAGCGTCTTTACCGCGGGGTCACATTCGCACTGCGGGTCGTCGTCGGTGGCGGCGCCGCTGGCGGGACACGACCCCGGCTTGGACACCTCGTGTGGCAGCGCCGCCTTGTGGACGGGTCTCCTCAGCAGGTGGTTCAGGCTGCCGTGCGTGCCGTTGTTGGGCATGGGCACCACTCCCAGCAGGTCTAAGAAAAGTGTCCCGCGCGCGGATTCAACGGGCCGCGCGTCGCGGCCGGGACGACGCGCCGGGGCGGGGGTGACGGCCGCGCCCGGCCGCCTTTGTCTCCCTCGGTGGCGGCGGTCGTACGCCCCGTGCCAGGTGCGGAGGTCGCCTCGCTTTACGACGTTAATCCGGAACGCGTGTCGTAATGTGGAACCGTCGTGAAGTGAGACCGATAATACTGTACATTGTTTGGTGTACAGTATTATTGGTTGTCCGGCGGGGAGGCTTAAGCAAGTTTACCACATCTCGGGGGCAATGTAGTCAGGACGATTAACCTAGGCAGCAACGTGCCTTTGGACCGTGGGAGGAAACACGGGGACACGGGGAGAACACGCAAACTCGACCCAGAAAGGCACCCGAGCCGTGAATCGAACATCAAACCCGGGACCTTCTTGCTGCGAGGCGGCGGCGCTACTCAGCGCTACGCCGCCGTGACCGCCCCCCGCACCCCAAGCAGGGTGTGACCTCGCGACCTCGCTCGCCAGCGAGGGTCGCCCCGCGTTCCTGCCGCTCGCTCACCGCACATGAGGTTGTAGAGCTCGATGTTCTCGACGGCGTCCACCTCCGTCTTGAACTTGAAGCTGGGGCCGTACCCGATGAACACGGCCTGCGCAACGCGGCCCGCGGCGTCATCGTCAACATCCGCGCCTCGCGGAAAGAAATCTCCGCTTTTCCGCGTGCGGTTCGTTGTGTCGGAGATAGGTGTTAAGAGATAGGAGCCAGCGTTACGAGGCGGAGAATCGAACTGCCGTGGGCGGGCCTCGCGGCATCGTTCCTGCGTGTGGCGTGTCGCGTGTGGCGTGTCACTGGCCTGCATGCTCTCGTAGCGGTTGTCGTAGCCGTGCTCCCCCGGGTAGTATCGCTTGTTGCTCTCCTTCCTGACAAACAACGACACACGAGCGTGGGTGGTGCAGCAGCCAATCGGCGATGCAAACGCACGCCGCTTGGGTAGCTTCTCAGCCAATAGCTGTCGCAGGAATCCCGTAACGAGCTTACAAGCTCACTGGGTATTTTTCTGCTGTAATAATAAGCATCTATCTATCTACCTAATAATAGCAGCGCTTTGTAGTGCTTACGTCTCAGTGTTTACGTCTCCTTTGTATGAAACCATCAAAAAAATGCATGCTATTATCGGTCTCACTTTACGACGGTTTCACATTACGATACGTGTTCCGGATCCGATCATAAAGCGAGGGACCACTGCACATAGATAGATGTTTATCATTACAGAAGAAAAACACCCGGTGAGCTTGCAAGCTCTTCGCGAGATTCGTGCATCGACACAACATAGAGGTCACGTCTGGAAACCGTTGTCGCCGGCTAACCACGTGGCTGCCCACCCCCTCCCCGCCTCTAGCTTTCCCCTCCGTTCGAGAGCGATCGAGGGCTGCGCGGTGGTGGCAACGGCGGCGCCGGGTGGCCCGCTCGCGTCCCGCACTCACTTGTCCACCAGCCACTTCTCGTCCACGAAGAGGTGGATGTCCTCGATCCGGCGGTTGAAGGCGTAGTGCAGCCGCTTGGGCAGGTGCTGCTTCAGGTACGGCTGGAAGTGCTGGTCGGAGCGGCGGCACTGGGGACGGGCAGGCGGGGCCCGCGGTCACGGGGGGCGGGGGGCACCGGATGTGTGTAAACATTGCCATTCGGGAGACGAAGGCGGCCGGGCGTGGTTCTGGTCACCCACCCCCTCGTGTGCCGTGTCGACCTTCATAGGTGCTCGCTAACAGCACTTGACCATACGGTCTGTTAAGGCTATACGGGGGAACTTTGTCTTTGTGCTCGCGTGTGCGTGCGCGTGTGCGCGAGTGTGTCTGGAGCGATAGGCCAGGCAGCTTCCGCACAGCTTTACGCAGCTGATGACAAGACAACGCTGCTCGACAGACCTCGGCACTTATTTTACACGTGACCTACCTGATAACGAGAGCGCAAGCTGTGAAGCCACGTGTGTTTGCGTTTCACAGATCGACGCCGGCGAGTGACGAAGCCGCGCGGAAACGCCGCGTTCGGCACGAGACGCGAGTCCGAAGAGGAAAAACAACTTACGCTTAGATTCGCCATGACGGCCTTTTGGTCGACTGCAGGGAGAGACAAAGAGGGTGAACACACGGTGAGCGCGGGGGAGACTCCGCCGCACGATGCCTGCATCAGTAATAATAATAGTACGGCGGTCCTTCGCTTTGCGACGGCCTCACAATACAATACAATGAATTAACGTTACGAATTCGTGCTCACAGGTCGGCTGGCCCGCGACCGGCTTGAACGGGAGGATGCGTCCCGACGGCCCGTGGA
>JAZEWU010000039.1:6294346-6304482 GCA_036362915.1 Geotria australis
TACGTAAGTGGCGCCGTCGAGCGGGCACCGGTGCTGGCGCAAGAGAGCGGGCAGCGGTGCTGGTTCCGCGATATCCGTTTCCACGGGCCGCTATCTAACGCGCGGGGGAGCCGCGCCGGCGAGCGAGGGTTGCGATGGCGCGTTCTCCCTCGTGGAAACAAAACAAAACGCTCGTTGATTATCTAGAGCGCAGCTCTTTTGACGCGTTAGGTCACGTACAAATAATAGGTGTCGGAAACCCGCCTTCACCCGACACAGCCAATCGGTCAGGTTTGTCACGGGAACAAAACGTGCCGATTCTTTACTACTTCAGCACACCGGTACGTTGGAGAGCAAGCCCACGACATTTATAAAAAGAGCTATACTATGGATAACATTGGTCACGAAAGCCTTCGTGTTAAAGCTCGTTGATTAATTGGCCAATAACGTGATCTATACGACGCGGTGCCTGGCAGATGTTGGCACCGGCTAACTGTGTGGCTGCCCGCCTCCCCGCGGTTTCCTCGCGCCTCTGAGTCGTTCTCTCTTCGAATGCGGCCGCCGTTGGACGAATAGACGCGGCGGCGCGTTATGAAGCTTATTGATTTGTTTTGTTATTGACGCCGATCAAGGTCGGGGTAAAACCCGGGCGAGGATGACGACGATGATAGACTCGGGAGTGGGCGGGTGAGCTCGTCACCCGTCGCGCTCGTGCGGAGCTCGTTAACGACGACGCTACCGCCCGGGGGGGCACGCAAGACGGGCGACATTTCATCCTCGATATGCAAACGACCAGGGCGGGCCGCGCTTTGGCAACCGTCCTGGGGGCACAGTTTTGAGGGTTGTTAATTTGCTGCTCTGGAAATCTGGCGGAACCTGCCCCTTGGGACATGGAGTTTTGCACGTGGTCCACTGGCACGCCGCCCGGAATCGGGGGAACCTTGTCAGGACTCGTCGCAGCACCGCCTCTGCGTGGCGGCTGCCTCGGGGGTAACGGGAACCGCGCGGCGTATTTGCGGCAATCGTCCTACACGATAAGTGCGAGGGCACGTATCGTGACCCACCGGTTTGACAACGGTCGGCTCTAATCAACAAACCGTGCACGCAATTCAGTTCGATCGCGCCGGTGGTCTGGACAAGGCCGAGAGCTTGCGTAGGCGTGGCGCCGCGTGCCTCCGGGCAGGGCGGCGGTTTTCTGTTGGCGGCTCGCGGAGCCGAGGCCGGCGGTGGAGCACCTCGCCGTGCCCGAGCCGTGCTACATTTGGGTCTAGCCGTGTTTGAGCCGTGCCGCGGTGGAGCCACGGCGGAGCGGCGTTGCGAGCGTGCGCCGTGTGGTGTGCGCCGTAGGAGTACGAGGAGGACGACTATGCCGTGAGCTACGAGAATCCCGCACCCAAGCCCAGCAGGTGCGTCCCCACGCAACCACACCACCCACGCTGCACACACCACCCACGCTGCCCACATCGCAATCGTGTTCGATCCATCCATCAGTCCGTGAAGGACGGTTGCTCTTCGGAGCTGTTCTTTCGGGATAATAATAATAATATAATAATTTACATTTATAACGCGCACATTTTCATTCAATGTCGAAGGTATTAATTCGATTAGAGAACGACTCAGAGGCGCGAGGAAAGCGCAGAGAGGCGGAGGAGGCAGCTAGGCTGTTTGCCGGCGCCATATTGCCACACACTGCTTCCTATATATTATGATGTTATCGGCCAAATAATTAATGAGTGTGAGTGGGTTTTTTTTAACTAGCATTTATAGAGCGCTTTTCACCCGAGGGTCACAAAGCGCTGCACAGGGCTGCGGAGAGAACGGCACGCCAACAACGATAGAGAACGGAAAATCAGCAACATTTTTTTGGGGGGTTTAAAAAAATAATAATAACAATGTTACATTCACAACGCGCGGCACACACTCACTCAACGTCAAAGGCACTCACCCGACGAGAGAACGACCCAGAGGCGCAGCGAGGAAAGCGCAGAAAGGCGGAGGAGGCAGCCAGGCGGCCCGCCGGCGCCACATCGCCACCAGACACCGCCTCCCACACACCACGATGATAGCCGTGCCGAGCGCTCTTCCTCTCCCCTCGCGACGTTTCGCCTCGCACGTTGGAGGCGTGCCTCCGCTACTTACCGATAATCGCCGTCGCTGTTTTGTGTTGCCAGCAGTGCGCGGTACTACGAGTACGGACACAAAGACTACGGTGAGCGCACGCACTAACGCACACACACACACTAACGCACGCACACACACTAATGCAGGTACACACAAAGACACTAACGCGCACGCGCGGCGCTCCACCTGGCCGCGTGACCGCGACGCGTCGCTCGGGCGACTCCCGTGGACTCGCTGCTCTCGCGTCGAGTCAGGTCGACGATTAGATGGATGGATCGATGTTCATTATTACAGTGGAAAATACCTAGTGAGCGTGGAAGATCTCTACGGAAGTCCTGCCACACAACAAAAATAAGCCCATTGTCAGAAACTGCTTAATTTTGTACAGGGTCGCGGTGACCCGGAGCCTATCCTGGCAGACATAGGGCGCAAGGCAGGGCTATACCGAGGATAGGACGAAAGTCCATCACAGGGCACCGGGGGCAATTTAGTCCGCAGGCCAATGAACCTATGCAGCAGCGTGTCTTTGGACTGTGGGAGGAAACCGGAGTGCCTGGCGAAAATCTACGCGAACACAGGGAGAACATGCAAACTCCGCACAGAAAGGCACCCGAGCCGGGATTCGAACCCAGGTCCTTTTTGCTGTAGGTGGCAGCGCGACTCACCATGCCGTAGGTGGCAGCGCGACTCACCATGCCACCGTGCCATCCCCAAACAAAATTAAATAAAACATAAAAATCACAAGTTAACACAACGAACAACAAAAGCATTACGTAAACATTTACACACAGCATTGCACAAGACATAAGTGACAACAACAAAATGCAAAGAAGTGAAAACAGTTAAACATCGTGATTAGATGGTTGCTTTTCAGAGCTGTTCTTTCAGGATAGCCATGTCACTGAGCGATGTCCCTCTCTCCCTCGCGACGTTTCGCCTCCCGTGTTGGAGGCATCATCATGTGATCGGACTGGGCGTGTCCCGTACAGAGCCGCGTCGTCAGTCCCGTCCGTTTCTGCCGTCGCTCCCGTCGGGATCTTAACAGGTCAAAGTCTGAACGATTATCAGGTTATTGGCGCTTAGCTCCTGTTTACAGCCCTGAGCACCCGTTGTAAATTCTGCATCGCTACGGTTCGGCGAGTTTATCCGTGGAGCACACGCCGTCGACCGTCTGCGCGGCATTATTTTTACTTTATTGACCCTGGAGGGGTTACTGACCGAGTCAATCCGCGAGCAGGACATGAACGCGTGACCTCATCGCACGCCGCTTGCTCTGCAGACTCATCCTCTTCGCCCCGGTCTTTTTAATCTTTAAATAAGTACTTGTGCACACACGCACTCACACGTACAGGCGTCTTAGCAGCAGCGTCTGTGTACGTGCCGACTGCCACGTTCCAGCGCCCGTCCTGTCCTCATCCGACCGCTGCTGCACGGCGGTCGCATGAGGACACGATTTCCATCTGTCCAGCGATCGTCAGAAACCGCTTAATCTCGTACAGAGTTGCGTTGAGCCGGAGCCTATCCCAGCAGACACACGGCGCAAGGCAGTAGCTATACCCAGGATGGGACGCCAGTCCATTACAGGGCAACGGGGCCAATTTAGTCGCAGCAGCATGTCTTTGGACTGTGGGAGGAAACCGGAGTGCCCGGCAAAAACCCACGCGGACACGGGAAGAACATGCAAACTCCGCACAGAAAGGCACCCGAGCTGGTATTCGAACCCGGGGCCTTGTTTGCCGTGAGGCGGCAGCGCAACTCGCCGCCAAATACGTTTATGATTACAGCGTAAAATACCCAGTGAGCTTTGTAAGCTACGGATGCGGTGTTGCCGCGATGCAACAAACCGACGTGTGACGTGGGAGAGCGGCGGTGACGCGTGCCGCGCGCGTGTGGTGTCGCCGCAGGTCGCGAGGAGTGGTCCCGAGTCCCGCAGGCCCCGCTCAAGGCCAACCCGCCCACCTGCGTCCGCAAGGCCGTGTATCGTCCCCACCCCTACGACAGATACTGAATCCATCCGTGCGGGTGCCGGCCGTCCCAGCCGACGAGCCAGGTACCCGGCGCGTCCCTCTCCCTCTCGACACACGCTCGCCGCCGCCCACCCGCCCGCCCGCCCGCTCGCTCGCCTGCCCGCTCCCCCTCGGCACGCAGCCCCGGCCCTCGCTAGGGTTGCCGTCTCCGGTCAACGAAAGGAAAGAGGGACTAGGACTGGCCGGACTCGCGTGGCGTCACGCGGCGTCGCGTGGCTCCCGTACGCGGCATGGGCGCTGTCCCGGGACGACCGGCAGAATTGCCGGCAGAGCTTCTCGGGAAGAGTCCTGGACAGGTGGCGACACTAACCCCACCTCGGAACCCACAAATCGCACGCCAACTACACGCCAACTACACGCCAACTACACGCCCACTACACGGCGTGTAGTGGGCGTGTAGTGGGCGTACACAAACTACACGCAAACCCCACACGTTCCCCTGTGCTCCTACACGCTCGCCCACCACGCCCCAAGACAGTGGATTATTTATTTGAGAAGCGCTCGCCAGGATCCCCCTCTGTCACGAACCCAGGGTTGCGGCCGGCACTCCGTGCCGCGCTCATCCCACGCTCGTGCCGGACGGCGCCACCCGCCCCTGCGACCTCTCTGACACCGCGGAGATGTTGTCGCGGCGACGGTGAGACGACGACAAGACACGCACCCGTCGTTTCGTCGTTTCGTCGTGCGGTGGAGCCGATGGTGACAGGGCGACGGGCGTCACGCAAGCCGGATTAGCGATGCCACAGTTTGACATTCTGTCGGGATCAGCCTCCTTTGGGCAGCGACCCAAAATGCCTTTCGCAATAGGCACACCGTGGAGTGCGTGATTTTACTCGCGGAGAGGCGAGCGGATTTCCCGCGTCACCGTGTGTCGGTTGTCTGCTCCTACGTTCGATACGCAAACTCGCCGCCGCGGTAGAACGTTTTCCGTCGGCTATTTATGAGACGTGTTCATTTGAGCAGCGATCGGCTGTCGACGGCGGTTCGCGGAAACGGCGTCGAGGTTAAAGGGTGCGACGGTTCAATCGCTCGTTGCAGCGCGGGATGACTGTCCTCAAATCCGGTCGAGTCAGACGCGCCCGTTGTTTGTACAGTGCTCTCCGACTGGATGGCTGGGCTCGTAAGAGGTAGCGAGCTTCAGAAAATGTAACTGCCAAAGAGGAAACAAATAATGTCCACGGAAAACTCACGACCGCTCTCGTCAGTCCGCTGCGGCCATGCGGGCCTTTCTCTCCGGGTCGTGCCGGTCATGGCGGTGGTTCGACCATACTTGAGCGCGCTGGTTGGTGCAGACTCGATAAGGTCCGGTTAGGCTCTGCTCGTTTCCAACCCCCCGTGTGGTTTGCCCTGTGCGTCCGCCGGCAAGCCTCCGTCTCTCAAAAATAAAAATAATAACAAATGACCTGGCGTGCCAGCCGCTCCCACTAGCGTGGGCGCGCCGCCCCGCGTTCACTCGCCGCCCGCTCAGCCCTCGTCAGAGACGATGCCCGCGCTTTGCCGATTGCGCCAACCAACGTTGTCTGCCCCTACCTACAACGAAGACAGAGATCCCCCGTATCGCCTTAACAGACTGTAGGGTCAAGTGCCGTTAGCGAGCACCTATGAAGGTCGACACGGCACACGAGGAGGTGGGTGACCAACACCAAGCCTGCACTAGGTACTCATTTGAGGCTGAGTCGACCTAGGGGTTGCCCACGACCGGTTCAAAAAATGATGTTGACCGTGAGCGGGATTCGAACTCGGTTCCCCAGCTTTGTAGCCCCTACTGAGCTACTGGAGACCCACAGACTCGCACAGAGATCGACAGACTCATTGAGGGATCCACAGATTCACAAAGAGACCCACAGACTCACATATGGTCGCCGGGTTTGTAGCCCAGGGCGCTTACCGCTGGGCTACCGCTCCCCGCTGCGACGCGCTGACCTCTGGCCGCTTAAGGAAGCTAAACACGCGGTTTCAGATGAAAGGTGGGAACGCTGAATAGATGTTTGCGCCTGAACGCAGCTGCGTGCCGATAGCATCTGCGGCGTGGGCGTGCGAGCGGACGGGCGATGACAGCCGCGCCGTCTGCAGCGATGACTTAGCCGAAAGCCACAAGGAACCACCGCGGCCCCATTGTGCGGTTCCGGCCGCGGAATGCTCCGCTCCGTGTGTCGACGCTCGCGACGATGCCGTCATCGCGAGCGCCGTCCCGCCACGGGGTCGTCGGCCGAACATCGACACAAAAGGCCTGTCGTGGCTTGTTTACTTTTCAAATTGAGGTCGCTTTCAAGGAAAGCTGCCGATAGGTCAGCAGGCGGCGGCTGCTGCTGCCGCCGCCGTGTGAACTGACTGACGCGAGTCGCTTACAGCGCAACGTTCAAATCTGGTCGATTCGGACCGTGACGCCCGCGCGCAGTGGGCCCCCTCTCGCGAGTTACGTCACAGCATCTTTACCATCCAAGCGGACGGCCCTAGGCGGCGGCGTTATTGCGGTCATTCCGGCCGGCTCACCGCGATCGCTCGCGACCCACAAAGCCGTTCACCGATGGTCACTCTTCAGAGCTGTTCTTTGGGGATAGCCGTGTCACTGAGCGATCTCCCTCCATCGCGACGTTTCGCCTCCCACGTTTGGAAGCATCGGCAAACCCGTTCACTTTCTCGAACCTCGAAGCTCCTCGGCCAATTTTGCGGCAACCGGCACGCCACGCGTCGCTGCGGCGGCCGCGCTAGCGACGCGGTAGTCGTCACAAGCCAGGGTTAGTGTTTTCCGAAGCGGGCGGCTGTCGGTGACCTTTCCCTACGGGCCGTGACGGGGGTGCGCGCGCGCGCTCGGAGCGGTCGCGGCGAGAGATTTACTGCCCCGGCGGCGACGCCCGCGGCCGGCGAGGTTTGTTTTGCCGGCGCCGGGCTCGCCGCCGTGCGCCGGCCCGCTCGGGACGATCGCGATGCGGGCACCGTGACGCCCCCCCCGCCGTGACCCCACCCGCGCGTCGTGACCCCCACAGCGCCGTGACCCCCCTGCGTCGGCACCAACGGCCGCGCCGGTTTAGCGCACGCGAGCGAGGTCCCGCCCCGCACACAGCAAAATGTTTCAGCTTTTCTAGCACTGTACCGATGTCGGTGTTAACGGCTCGATTCACGATGCTTGCTCTTCAGAGCTGTTGTTTCGGGATAGCCGTGTCACTGAGCGATCTCCCTCTCTCCCGCTCTCCCTCGCGATGTTTTGCCTCCCACGTTGGAAGCATCATCATCAGGGGTTGATGATGAGGGAGAGCGCTTTTCTAACACTTCCAACCGTTTGTTGATGGGCAGGTGGACTGTGGTGGGGTAGAGTGGGTGTTCTGTCCCGCTCGATGGAGTGTGCTCCGAGATAATGTAAAAAAGATGCAAGGTTTTCCCTTTTCTGGAAATGTAACACTGAGTCTACGGGTCTCTGCGTGAGTCTGTGGGTCTCTGCAGGAGTCTGTGGGTCTCTGCGAGTCTGTGGGTCTCGGCGGAAGACTGTGGGTCTCCGTGAGTCTTTGTGTTCTTTGCGGGAGTTTGGGTTTCCATGCGAGTCTGTGGATCTCTGCGCGTCTAAGAGCAGCTGGAGGGATGAGGCTGAGTGAGGGGTGTCGGGCGGAGGACGGGTGACGCGATGGTGGTGGTGGCGGCGTCGATCGCGGTGACATCGGTCAGTTTGTATTCCCCCCCTCCTCCCGTTGGCGGCTCCGTGGAGGTGACGGCCGCGCGGTGAGCAGAGTTGTCTGATTATTTATCGCGTCGCCCCCGTTAGAGCCCAGTGTTCCTATCGTTAGCGGTAACCCTTAGAGGTGGTTGTTTAGCCAATCGTCGTCATCGTGGTTGTTTTTTTTACCGTTTTTGGCGTCTCTCCTTGTAGTTTCCCTCGCGTTCACGACAGCGTGACGCTCACGACAGACGCTCGCGGGTCCGTCGCAGTTGCGGGCCCGAGTTGGTGTGCCCGCCGCACGCTCCGCTGGCCCTTGCGCGTACACTTATAACGACTGTATTATAACCAAATGAATTTGTTACGTTTTGTATTTGCTATGGTTCACAGACGGGTAGTCTGCAATGTCGGAATGCGGTTTTACCAGATCGAACTAATTCACAAATATACTTCTTAAGAAACCTGGCGACACCGGGTCGTGACCGCTGCCACACGTGGACGGTTTGTTCCGGATCGACGGCGGCGCGCGAACGCGACGCTAACCGGGGCGGCCGCCGGGCCCGAGCGACTTGCCGCGCCGCCCGCTCGGCCTTCACGGCCCCGTGCGCGGTGAATTCCGAGTGGGAGCGGCCGCACGGGCGCCTCCTCGACCCCGCGAGGATGCGAGTCCGCGAGTCGCCACCGAGCAGCCGACCGCGCCCCCCGAAGGCGAATCGCGAGCGGTATGTACGGCGAGCGGTAACGCCGCACCGCAGAGACTGTCGTGCGGTGTCGTGGCCGCCGCCATCGGGGACACGTGACGATCGCGGGCGGTAGCGACGCTCGCTGCCCGTCGAGCGTGACCTCCGAGCGGCGCGATGGCGCGGTGCTCCCGCTCCGCGAGGAGTCCAGGCTGCGGTTCGTCATCCCTGCCGCGGACGTGACGATCCCAGCCCGCGGCGTCCCGTGGTTTAACCCCGTGGTTAAATCCCGTGGGCCACACGTGACCCCGGGTGGCACGGTGTCTGTGCGGCAGTAATATCTGCGTCTCGCAGACAGACGGTCCTGCCCGAAGCGGTTCGATGCCCGCCTCGGGCGCCTTTCTGTGTGGAGTTTGTGTGTTCTCTCCCCCTGTTCTGTGTTGGTTTTCTCCTGGTTCTCCGGTTTCCTCCCACAACTAAAAATAACTAATTAATTATAGGATGCAGTGCCTGGCTGACTCCGCCCCCCTCTCTGTAGTTTCCTCATTCCTCTGCATCCGTGTCTTGTCCAAGACGAGGCGTGGAATTTGCGCGGCGCATTATTAATGGTATTATTATCATTATTAGCTTTCACACGGTCCATGGCTACTTGAGGTAGGCTACTGTAAGGCGGAATGTGTGCTGACCCGGCGACAATCGGTACCGCGGGGGAGCGTCGGCTGACCTGCCGACAATGCCACGTTTCTGGTTTCGGAGCCGCGCTCGGTCGCTTTAAGCGCTGCGCCGACGGCAACCGTAAAATGGACACTTATCTCATTTCATATTTTACAAAACGGCTTGGATTGTTGTTGACGAAAACACACAAAAACTCAGAGAGGGTGCGACGTACAACATCTGTAAGAGAGACGGCGCGCGTTCAATGCGATTTATCGGCGTGCGTGCGTGCGTTCGCGTGAGTGTGTGGCGCCCGCGGGGCAGGGAGCGCGCCGCCCTCCGCCGCGATCAGGCCTCCGTCGCTCGCGAAGTTCCGCCGGTGTCGCCTCGTCGATTGTGCCGAGTGGCCAGATCGTAATTACAGCGGGAAATTCCCAGTGAGCTTTCAAGCTCGTTGCGGGATTCCTGCGACACGACGAACACGCGAATTGACGACGATGCTTCCAACGTGGGAGCTGAAACGTCGCGAGGGAGAGAGGGAGATCGCCCGGTGACACGGCTATACTGAAAAAATAGCTCTGAAGAGCAACCGTCATGAATCGAGACGTGAAAACCTGCATAAGTAAATACAATATAAGAATCGCGAGTTAAAATAAACGTAAACGTTCACGCACAGCATTGCACAACACAAAAGTGGCTAAATAAATGAAAGAAAAAAACCAGAGTAGTTAAAACAGTTAAACAAAGCTATGGGAATAACTTCTAAGGAGTGAAGCTACGTCGACTATTATTCGGCAGGATAAGAGTAACCCGCAACAAGTGTCACAATACCAACGTTTATATTGAGAAGGAATCTCCCCCTCCTACACAACGCTCCTTTACACACTTACTCTATGACAGGGAGGTTTCGCTGAGGAGGGCGAGGAGTGGGATTCCGACGGGCGTGGGTGTCGTGAGCGTGTGTCGTGCCATGCTTTGTACATTCGCTTTCGCTCGTAATTGAGCTCTTTTTTTAAATAATAATAT
>JAZEWU010000039.1:6324353-6337062 GCA_036362915.1 Geotria australis
ACGGCTCCTGTTATCAGTCCTTTCTGAAACCCATCCTCAATGTGCTGAGGATGGGTACACCTTTCGTAATAAGATAAGTGTTAAGATCTTAAAAACACCGAATGGACACCTTTTCGCAAATATTGCCGTGAGCTAGAGGCTACAGTCGCTACCTTCGATGAGCAACCTTAGATTCCAATTAAAATGTCTGCCTAGCTGCAAATCTTGGTGTTTGAAATGTTGCAAATGTTAGCTCTTTTAACGTGCAATAAGCGCCTTATAACTTATTCCCGTCGCAAAGTTGAACTGTTTTAACTCCTCCTTTGTATATTGTTTTATTTGGTCACTCGTCTTCTGCAATGCTGTTTGTAAATGTTTACTTAATGTTTTTGCGGTTCGTTGTTGTTAACGCGTTAACGATGTCCGGAAGCTGACCATCGTGCTTCGAAGAATCGCAAAGAAAGAAGAACGCGTTATTTTTATATATAATTTTTATTTGTCAGCTCACCTGTTTGTTGTGTCGCCAGGAATCCCGTAAAGAGCTTGCAAGGTCACTGGGTATTTTTCTGCTTTAATAATAAACATCTATGTAAAGTTGACGGGACAGCAGTCAGCTTGGGTGTGTTGAGCCTCCCAGACACGGGGTCGCGTTGCGCGTTTGGCAACCCTCCGTGACGCACGACCGGGCCCGTCGCCTGGCCACCGCGGGGTTGTGACCGAACGCATCTTGCGTCTGTGTGCATGCAGCCTCAGATGAGTACCTAGTGCGGTGTGTAAACATTGCCACTAGGGAGACAAAGGCGGCCGGGCCTGTCGCTTGTCACCCGCCTCCTCTTGTGCCGTGTCGACCTTCATTAGGTGGAAGTTGTTTTTGTTGTTGTGGGCGGCTGCGTTTTTTTTTGCTGTTGCGTGTGTCTATGTGTGTGTTCTAGTGGTTCAATGTTGATTGTTTAATTTGGATTGGCGTTGTTTCCCCCTCGTGTCTGTCTCTCTGTCTTTCTGTCTCTGTGTCCCATTGTCTCTCCCTGTCGCTCACCCTCCCTGTCTCCCTCCGTGTTTGTCTTTAAGGACGTGACGACCATTTTAGGGGACGCTGGCAAAATTTTTGCCGCTCTTAAGATTGCCAGTTTCACGACCTTTCAGTATATTCGAAGCAGCCTTAATCATTTATTTTTTGTTGCTTTGGTTTTTATTGGTTGTTTTTTTCTTTCGTTGTTGACATGCCGTTCTCTTCGCGGCCCTTGTGCAGCGCTTTGTGACCCTCGGGTGAAAGGCGCTATAGAAAATGCTATTATTATTATTATTACTCGCTAACGGCACTTGACCCTACGGTCTGTGAAGGCTACACGGGGGATCTTTGTCTTTGCAGGAGCCGCAATGCCGTTCCTCGACGTGAAGACGTGGCTGGGCGTGGAGCTGGACCAGTTCTTCACGGTGCGCTCCAAGGACAACATGGCCAGGCGCGCGGGCCGCTGCCACCTGTACGAGCAGGAGGTGATGGACTGCTCGCACGGCCTGGGCACGGTGCGTGCCAAGCGCGAGTGCCAGCCCGAGATCGAGGACTACAAGGAGTGCCTCTACAAGGCCAAGATGGTGAGTGAGCTCCCCCGCTCGCGCGCACCTACGACGGCAACAACCGCCGTTCGCCGCCAAGTGGAGGTCACGTAACCACGGCGCTTGTGCCGGGTCACGTGCACCTTGAGGCCATGTGCACCTTGAGGCCATGTGACGTGTCGAGGTCATGGGACAGACCCAGGTTTCGTGGGCTGCCTGGCCGAGGCACCACCTGTGCACTCATCTATGCAAAGACTAAGATCCCCCGTATAGCCTTAAGAGACAGTCAAGTGCCGTTAGCGAGCACTTATGAAGGTCGGCACACGAGGATGTGGGTGACCAGCACCACGCCCGGCCGCCTTTGTATCTCTAGTGGCAATGTTCACACATCACACAGACGGGTGACCAAGCACGTCTGATGCAAGGTCGTCACCTGGTGACCTCGCATGCAGCCCAGCGGCAGGTTTCCCAAATCTCCCCGTGATCCACCAACTCTTGAAGCGGGCGCTGCAGTATGGCAGGCGCGATGGCAGGCGCACGGCCCAC
The DNA here is from genome assembly GCA_036362915.1 of Geotria australis. Taxonomy (NCBI): domain Eukaryota; kingdom Metazoa; phylum Chordata; class Hyperoartia; order Petromyzontiformes; family Geotriidae; genus Geotria; species Geotria australis. The sequence continues at coordinate 6,326,433 of JAZEWU010000039.1, forward strand.
CCGTGTCTCCCGTGCGTGCGTGCGTGCGTGAATGAATGAATGACGCGCGATGATGTCCATTTTCCCGGCGCCAGATCGAGCGAATGAAAACCATTGTCCAGCAGAGGGACAAGCTCATCAAGGAGGGCAAGTACACCCCGCGGGAATTCTCCGAGATTGTGGGGGGCCCGTGAGAGCGCGCCTGCCCCCCCCCCCCCCCCCCCCTCCACCCAGGAGACATCACCCAGGGCACACATCCACTCTCAGACGTTCAAGGGCAGATTTATCTCGCTCGTGGGTTAACGGTGTCTGCAAAAAACAAATCAAGTGTTTCTCGTGCACACCGGTTTAACTATTAGCTGCTCCTCACTTGTCGAGGGTCAGCGATGAGAATCCCCCAACAGAACACATTTCTTTAATAAGCAAAATAAAGAATACTCAGTCTTCATCCCCTGTTCTATGGAGACAATACGTGTATTAATATAGTTTGCATGTTTTGCATTTTCTGTATTATTGGTTCGCCTGGAACACCCCGTCCTCCTTAACCGCGGATAACGGAATGGTAATTGTCATTTTGTCCTTGGTGAATGTTTTGGGTGGTATTCTGTGAATTAAACAACTTTCCCTATTTTCCCAACTTTTCAAGGCGATGTTTGTACTGATGTAGGTTTTCACGGCTCGATTTATGACGGTTACTCTGTCAGAGCTGTTCTTTCGGGATCCCTCGACACGGCCATCCCGAAAGAACAGCTCTGAAGAGCAACCATCAAGGTGATGCTTCTCTTTAGTCTTCGAAGTTGGTGGCATTAATTTTATCGACAGCTGCCAAAACTCAATGCCTCACTGTCAATGCAGTGTAACAAATATTCTGCATAATGCCAAGGTCGCTGGTTCATTCAAACATTTGTGCACACAGCCACCTTACTCAGGGCAGCCACTGGATTGGAACCGTCAACCTCAGCAACAGGTGGCCTCACCGCCTAAGCTAAGTGGACATTCCAGTGAATATTTTTGTGATTTCATTCATTGTCCGAAACCGCTTAATCCTGTACAGGGTTGCGGTGAGCCAGAGCCTACCCCAGCTGACAGAGGGCGCAATTTAGTCCGCAGGCCAATTAACCTATGGTGCAGCATGTCTTTGGACTGTTGGAGGAAACAGGAGTGCTCGGCGAATACCCACGCGGATACGGGGAGAACGTGCATACTCCGCATAGAAAGGTACCCAAGCCGAGTTTCGAACTCGGGTCCTTCTTGTTGTGAAGCGGCAGCGCTACTCACCGCTACGCCACCGTGCCGCCCTGTTTGTGAGTTGACACCCAATATTCTTGGTTTTGTGAAGGAATTGTTATGGTTACTCATGGTTATCGGTCACCAAAACATTTTACATTACGTCCCCAACCTTATAATTTATTGGAAAACAAATCTGATGTATAATAAATCGTCATTTTCAACAATGACGTTATACTTTTATGCTTACTATAGCTGTATATTTTTGCACTGTACAATACATTTAACATGGGGGGGAAATGCCTTAAGTCTTCTGCACATAGTTTCAACGTTTTAACTTACAAACATTAGCACGCATCACCATCCTTAACTGTACATCGCATGATTGCCCCCGTCACATAGCATTAAATACACAGCTTACCAACAAATGGGCAAAAAGTCATACCACTGCCGTACTATTTTAGCCTGAACCACTTAGTAGATTACCAGGAAACAGGTCTATCACTCTCTAAAGCATCCTCTCTCTATATTTGCTATTCACAATAAGTAAAAATGTCAGGTCGCGGGACTGATGACAAGTTCGCGGAATGTGACATCGGTACGCTGCATCACCCACATGCATCTCGACTTGTTTGTTTTGTGACGCCGGCAGCACAATTCAATTTCTCGCATCTGTTAAGGATGACCCCTGGGAGGCTCCCCCGGGAAGTCTACCAGGCACGGCCCACTGGGCGGAGACCTAGAGGCCGACCCAGGACACGCTGAAGGGATTATATCCTTCGGCTGGACTGGGAACGCCTGGGAATGCCCCAGGAAGAGCTGGAATCTTGCTGGGTAAAGGGATATCTGGTCCACCCTCCTTAAAAAGCTGTCGCCGCAACCCTTACCAGGACAAGTGGTTTAGAAAATGGATGGATGGAATAGCAACCTGGCCCCTCCTGAACAGCACAGGGCTTGCCCAGTTGTCCCTCAGCAATGGGAGTGGGAGCCAAGCAATGCCATCCAGTCTCAAACCAGTCACGAGCTAAGAGCCTTAATACGCAGCTCCCCAGGTGGGCGCCAAGCACGGGGTCAGCTTGAACGCCTCTGCAGCGGAGGGATACTGTCATGCGCTCCTTACGAAAACACCTCAAGTAGACGATCTGTGCGAGATGGGATTTCTTGAAGAGGCGTGCGGATCTCCACGGCAGCTAGCGGCCGCTACACAATCGCAAGTCGCTGTCGGAATCGCGCCACTTAATCGGCCCAACCATCTGTGAATGTGGAGAAGCAGACCATACTATGGAACACTGCCTTGTCTGTGCTCTACTACCCAACCTCTGCAGCTCAAAAGACCTTGCGGAGTTCAATAAAAATGCAAGGGGGTGTAAGAAAATGGGAAACTGTAATTTAACCATCGCGCTTCGAAGAATCGCAAAGAAGAAGAAGATCGCCCGCTCGTATGTGGACATCTGCAGTTGCAGAGACACCCACGGTTGACGCGCGATTCGGCTGCATGCAGCCAACTTAGACAGGCGATCGCTTAGCGTGGTCTCGCAGTGAGCGTCGTGACAGCAGTGGTCGCGATGGGACAGGAGCAAACGCACGCAGCGTTTGAAGAATAAGCGACCCGGAGAGGTGGCTGAGGGGTCGGCACAGCCTTTAGCTTAACTCGGTGTGCCTCGGGCCATTCGCGTGGCTAAAAAAAGAGCACGAGAACCCAACACTGCTGCTTTTAAAGAGGCGATGTTCAGGATTGTGTACGATCACAACCTCTTTAAACGTCAGCGTCTATTTTAAGGTTCGCGGTCCATGAGCATCCCCGTGATAGAAATCTGTATCCGTTTTGATTGGCTGAGTAATGGGATTAATTATAGACACGTGGGCCGCATCCCGCATCAGGGTTAACGGAGCCGGCACAAGCCTCACCGGTGCCCGTGTCGGCTGCGATCAATATCCCCCCGACGCGATGCTCAAGTTCACCCACTGCGACAAGAACTTGGGCAAATACGTTCGGCACTTGTGTCATCCTGAACACAAGCGACGTAACCCACCGCCGAGCAAGTGAACAGCGGGAGGAACCTGATCGGATCGATTATGAGTTGGGATTTCTGAGCCGCAAGCCCTTCTCATTTTCTACTCATATAGAAAAAAATTAAGATGTAAATATTTCGCCGAGGCAAATTGTACCACGAGGAGGCGCTGCTGTTATGTTGGTCAATCTTCTTCTTTACGATTCTTCGAAGCGCGATGGTTAAATTACACTTTTCCATTTTCTTACACAGCCCCTTGCATTTTCATTGAACTCCGCAAGGTCTTTTGAGCTGCAGAGGTGGGTAGTAGAGCACAGACAAGGCAGTGTTCCATAGTATGGTCTGCTTCTCCACATTCACAGGTGGTTGGGCCGGTCTTGTAGCCCCATCTGACCAAAGCATCTTTTGATCGTCCCGTTCTAGTTCTCAGGCGGTTGGTCAATAAAATCCGGCTATACTTTTAATTAAAGACGCTATCCTTTTCTGTTATTCTTATTCATATGGGAAATGGTAAGTTTGCTAAAACTGTTGGCTGGATTGGTTTCAATTAAACCGGTTTAATAAACTGCCGAGCGCTGAGACAAATGTAAGCTTTATTTAAAGCTAAATATCTATACAAACTCCTCTCACGGTGGCTGACCACTCTCACCAAAGGGGGCCACAATTCTCTAGAGCACAACGTAGGGGCAAGGTTTCCCAAACTCCAGTCCTCGTTCCCCCCCCATCCAATTACTATTTTCGATACGTGTATGGCTGCGTGTGAGCGTAGGTGGTGCAGCAGCCAATCGGCGATGCAAACGAATGCCGCTTGGGTCACTTCTCAGCCGATACCCGTGCTTTTAAGTGTTTACATCTCGGTTTCCAAGGTCTTGGAACAATGTAGAGTATTATTGGTCTCACTTTACGACGGTTTCACATTACGATATGCGTTCTGGAATGGATTAATATCATTAAGTGAGGGACCACTAATGATTTGAATGGAAGGCATAAATTGGTAAACGAGGAAAGTCGGAGCACGGTGGAGGTTGGGGGGGTAGGTCGTGAGGCATGGGGAACCCTGGTGTAGAGTACAAGTACATTTGGTCAGCCAGTTTACACATCGGTTTATATCGGATACGAGATACGTATAAAGAACGCTCTAGCAGAGACTCGGTTAACGGTGCACTCACGTGCATTCGGTCCACGTTGACAGGAACATTCCTTCCGTTGGTCTTGCACCGGCAGTGCCGCCTGACGTCGCTTCGTGCTCGGGTGTGTTTGCGGCCAGCCGGGCCGGACGACTTGGTGGTGGAGTGCGCGACTCGCAGTCCAAAGGCCGCGAGTTCAAATCCTGGTTCAGTGATGACTCGGCCCATCGCTCCCCCCTCCGGTGTCGGTAAAATGAGCGGGGAAGTCAACAGTGGTTGTCCTGTGGACAAACTCATCCTCGCCATAGGAATGCGGAATTTCCACCACTAGCTCGGGTCTGTAAATGGCCGATGAGCACAGTCTACACGGCTATTTATTAAGAGCCAACAACAAATACTTTAAAATCCTGTACATTAAGACAATTCGTTTAGTTTTTTTACACCTAAGTTAACAACGCCGTTAACGGATTTCTCTTTAAAGACTTGACAGGCCTGACCGATAACGAATGCCGGCGCCGGATTTGGATGACACAGGAGCGCCGCGTTGGAACCTTGCCGTCCCCACGCGCCCCCGCCTCGAGGGAGGAACGTTGGCACCGTTCGCGAATACGACGCCGCTCGCGAGGGCCGGGCGGCGCCGACGCTCACAGCACCAGGCTCCGCGGAGACAGCGTGTGCAGGATCCTGCGCGCCTTCTCCGTCATCAGCAGCTGATCCTCGGTCTTGCCGTACGCCACCGCCTCCCACTCGCTGCTCATCTGTGTGTGGGGGGGTGGGGGGCACAGCAATCAGCAACGTGGGTCAGCAGGCTCGACAAACACTGCCATCGTCACGACGCAGCAGGGTGACGCAGCAGTAACATCTGCGCCTCACAGAAATAATGGTTTTGCCTGAGGCGGTTCGATTTCAGCCTCAGGGCACCTTTCTGCGTGGAATTTGTGTTTCCTCCAGGCTCTCCGGTTTCCTCCCACAGCTTTAAAAAAACCACTCACGAATGAATTGGCGGATAACGTCATAATGTATAGGATGCAGTGTGTTGCAATATGTTGGTGCCGGCTAATTGCCTGGCTGCCTCGAAAGAATGTGACATGACATCACGACTGCCCCATTACATATTGTCAAACCCAGGATGCCATCTGTGTTGACCCAGTACTGGCACAAGTATTCGCTTTCTGTGCCACCCAGCTACCCCGGGGAGTGTCAGCAAACTTATGGAAATATTGCATTTACCTTGAGATCATTATTTCTATTGAAAATAATTAATGCAACAGCCGAGTTGAAAAAAACAAACAATAAAATGGGATAAAGACCAAAGCAAAATGCTTTGTGCAGGTGCTTGAAGCTTATTAGGTCATTTACATTGCTCGCTCTCAAGTAACAGGCCTGATTATAATTAGCATGCGTCTGCAATTAAAGCATGCATCCTGTGTGAAAAAATATATATAATCAGTGTTGCTCTCCAGCACTTAACGGAGCGACGGCTAATCACGGCTCATTATAACGTTCGTCAGTGGTCCCAATCACAACACGCAGAAGCTGCCGTTAATGAGGCACCGCTGGCAACTCACGCAGCCCCGTGACGAGTGTCTGCGCTCTGGGGGACGGTGGCGCCGCGGCCCGGCGGGAGCGTGTGCGCGCCGCTTGTTGCCGAGGCTCGCTGTTCAAGCCCCGCTCGCTCATTCTCACACTCCGCAGAACGTATAAACTCCCAACAACAGCCGCTATTTGACACTAGATAGATCGATGATGGCTGCTCTTCAAAGCCGTTTTTTCGGGATAGCCGTGTCACTGAGCGATCTCCATCTCTCCCTCGCAACGTTTCGCCTCCCACGTTGGATGCATCATCAGGAGGCGAAACGTCGCGAGGGAGAGATGGAGATCACTGTGACACGGCTATCCCGAAAGAACAACTCTGAAGAGCAACAGTCATGAATCGAGCAGAGAAAACCTACATTAGATAGATAGATGTTTATTATTACAGCAGAAAATACCCAGTGAGCCTGCAAGCTCTTTACGGGATTCCTGCGACACAACAAACACGCGAATTTACTAACATAAATAAAATGGATAACACTTCTTCTTCTTTGCGATTCTTCGAAGCACGATGGTCAGCCTCTGGATAACACTAAGGGGCGGTGATGTCACCATGGCGCTTGTGCCGGGCCATATGCACTTTGAGGCCACGTGAAATGTCGAAGGCTCGCCACCGGCAGGTCACCGCACAGACACAGGTGCCATGTGTTGCCTGAGAAGACTGGCCGAGGCACCACCTGTGCGCTCGCTACCGTGCCGACTCCTCACACTCCGCACAACAGGGAGAGAACAGATACCGCCTCGTGCACTCACTCGCACCCTGCAGAAGTGGGGGGACAACACACAAACTCCACACGAATGCATCTGAATAGGGTATCGACGACAGGCGTTTCCAGCCGTGAAGGACGAGTGTTAGCACTGTGCCCCCTGTAGCGTACGACACGTCGCGGCATCGCCATCAGCGGCCCTGGTGCAAACGCGTCACCTGGACGGGCATCTTGCAGGAGACGTCCTGGAGCAGGGTGTTTAGCGGGGCGAGCGGCGAGTGTCGACTCTTCTCAGCCTCCCCCGTCATCCTCCTCTTCTGCCTCGCTTGGCTCTTAAAAAGACACAGGGCAGCACAACGTTGGTTCCCCTGTCAAGTCAACTCAAGTTTATTGATCACATACACATGAGATAGGTGGCATCGAGATTCTTTGTTCCCGTTCTCTCTCTCTCAACCCTGTGCAAAACAATGTCCAAAACTATTATGTGCAATAACATATACGCTTAAGTATTACAAGAAAAATTCAAGAATATTATGATAACAAGTACAACTAACATATGCATAGACAACGAGTGCAGTGACATGCATAGCAGTGGAGCAGCAATGGGGACCTCTGTTTGGCAGTGATCAGTCGTAACTCTCCGTAGGAGTTGATGGTTGTGCTGTATAGTCCTACAGCACAAATAGAATACAGCGGTGCCTCGCTTTATGATATGAATCCGTTCTAGAACACGTATCGTAATGTGAAACCATCGTAACGTGAGACCAATAATACCTTAGTACAGTAAGAGCCGCACACACGTGTTTCAAACAAAGAAGAACTGAGATGTAAACTCTAAAAAACGCCGCTATTGGCTGAGAAGCTACCCAAGCGGGATGCGTTTGCATCACTGATTGGCTGCCGCGCCACCAACGCTCACACGCAGCATTATCTCATCTCATTGTCAGAAACCGCTTAATCCTGTACAGGGTCGCGGTGAGCCGGAGCCTCTCCCGGCAAACACATGGCGCAAGGCAGGGCTATACACAGGATGGGACGCCAGTCCATCACACAGCACTGAAGGGAATTTAGTCTGCAAGCCAATTAACCTATGCAGCAGCATGTTTTTGGACATTATCATGTTCTGCGTGGGTTTCCTCCGGGTTGTCCGGTTTCCTCCCACAAGTAAAAAAAAATCCACTCATTATTTATTTGACCGATAACATCATAATATATAGGAAGCAGTGTGTGGTAAGATATGTAAAATTATTATTATCATAAAACGTAAATAGAAATTTGATCGTAATGCGATACAAATGTTCTTAAAGTGTATATCGTAAAGCGATTTCATCGCATCGTAAGGCCTTCGTAAAGCGAGGGACCACTGTATCCGTCTGTATCTGTATGTATCTGTGTGTGTAATGTGATACTGATGTTCTTATAGAGCGTATATCGTAATGTGATTTCATCGTATTGTGAGGCCATCGTAAAGCGAGGGACCACTGTACGTTGGTGATGCTGAACAACCGGGCTGCAGTGGGGGGCGGTTGCGGGGGCTCTGGTTGACAATCGTCGCTACAGGCAGCAAACACGCGTCACGTCCCCACAATCACAGCGAGCCGGGCCGAGCGCAGCCAAAAGGGCAGCGCGCCGGGAAAGATCAATGCGCGCGATGATTGATGTCACGGGCGGCAGTTTCTGAAGCGCGGCTCGGCCTGCGGGCATTTCGTCGGAGGGAATCCGCTTCCGCGCGCCGGGCGTAGAGGTCGGCAGCCCGGCTGCTGCCTGCTGAAGTGGCGTATTACCAACGATGCCGAGCGCGGCGTTGAATTCTTGAGAAAACGAGGGCGCTCAGAACGGAGAGGAAATCAGTAGAATGGGGAGCTTTGAAATTGCGGGTTTGGCGTCGTGATCGAGAAAATCGGACGGACGGAGGAAACGCAATGAAGGGTTGCCGGAGCAGATTTGCGGCGAGAGAAACCTCTTGGCAACCATTGAGAGAAGGCAAAACCGAGGCAGTATACAAGGCAACACCGAGGTGGTATACAAGCATCAGAACATCAGAGAGGTGACGAATGAGAGGGGTGACCCGGTCCGTCTTGCTCGTTCGGGAAACAAAGCCAAGCCGCAAGGCAGCCACAACCGGCGCCAACAATTGCTAAAAGCTCCGAGCTCTCCCACTCTGGCGATGATTGCTGTACATAAACTTCCATCCATCCATCCAGAGTTACCAGTCTGGTTACGCTAGTTACCTGTCTGGTTACCACGCTAGTTACCACAATCTGATTAGTGTGCAGGTTACCTCGCCGGTAGGGATGACAGCAGCCTTGTCGCTGGGCGACAGGACTTGGCTGTAGTTCTCAGTGTCCATCTTGTCGAGGGCCAGCGACTTGCGAGCGCGCTTGGCGGGAAAGCGAGTCTGCGACACACGGGAGAGACACGGGGCCGCACAGACACACGCACAGGAGCTTACCTACGGAAAATAGCGCCTATGGCAACCACAGAAAATTGCACCCCTGTCCAAACATCTGACACCCATCTTTTAGACAACTTTACCACAACATCAGCTCAAAACTGGGGGTCAAGGTAGAAGCGTTTACGTCGCGATCCCTGTCAGGTAATACTTGGTATTGCCTGCGAATACTACCAAACACTTCGAGGCCGAGCTGAAAGACAACGATGTCCAGAGGCTGACCATCGTGCTTCGAAGAATCGCAAAGAAGAAGAAGCTCAAAACTACAAGTCAAGGTCATTAATATTTTAATTAACAAATGATGGACTACATGAAAATTATAACTGCACCTTCCTTGCTTTCACTGATGCTAATTGGCGCCCCCTTCAAGTGGCGCCCAGGGCACGTGCCATACCTGCCATACCCTAGATACGCCACTGCGCACGCAGTCCCCTCGCGACGATACGCGACGGTGACTCCAGTTCTTGCCCGTCGCGTCGGTGCCGTAAAGTGGCGGCTTGACGCCGACATTATGCGGTGAACTCGAGGGAGGGGGTTTATTGGGACCTCATTCGGGCGAGGCAGCGCGCACCGAGTGGTGGGGTTACACGAGGCCTTCTCAGGCACTGTTTTCTAACAGCACTTGACCCCTCCGGTTGGTTAAGGCTATATGGGAAATCGTTGGCTTTGTCTTTGGTTTCACGAGGTGGATCTGCCCCGAGATGGAACGTCGTCCCATCCTGGGTATATCCCTACCTTGCGCCCTGTGTCTGCCGGGATAGACCTCGGCTCATCGCGACCCTGTACAGGCTTAAGCGGTTTCTGACAATGGATGGAGGTGGCTCTGCCGTGGACGTAACACCTCCCTCCAATTGTACAGCTAACAAGAATGATATTGCCGATGATGATATTTTACTTCAAAAAATATCCATCCATCCATCCATTTTCTAAACCGCTTGTCCTGGTGAGGGTCGCGGTGACAGCAGTCCAAGGAGAGTGGACCAGACATCCCTTTTTTCAGCAACAGACTTCAAAAAATAGTTTTCCCTAAATGTTGCTATCATCATTAACTCACGATACGAACGATGACATTCGGATTTCTCGCACAGCAGTGCAACCCTTGTCAGAGGACGGCCCGCCGATTCCGATCTCACAGTGAGCGGCGGCGTGGGGGGGAGCTGCAGCTCTCCCAACCCGTGCTCCCGCGTGACAGGACTGTTCATCGCGGGACAGTCAAATTCATCCATCCATCCATTTTCAGAAACCGCATAATCCTGTACAGGGTCGCGGTGAGCCGGAGCCTATCCCGGCAGACATAGGGCGCAAGGCAAGGGGTATACCTATGATGAGACGCCAGTCCATCGCAGGGCCAGTCAAATTCATTTTTTGTACTATTCAAACCGGAATTTGGGCAAATTAAGTGCAAAACCAAATATGCTGCAATGCCTTCTTGTGCAGTTATCGGCACCGCTTGGGAAGTCGGTTTGATCACGAGTGGCGGCTGCTGCTTGGATTGGAACCCGGAGTCTCGGCGGTGCCAACTCAGCACTGAAC
>JAZEWU010000039.1:6362431-6373331 GCA_036362915.1 Geotria australis
CCTCTCTTCTTGCTCCAGACTGAGGGGCTTCTGGACATCGTTGTCTTTCAGCTCGGCTTCGAAGTGTTTGGTAGAATTCGCAGGTAAACACCAAGTGTTATTTGATAGGGATCGCGGCGTGAACGCTTCTACGTTTTTTGTCTTTTGTGTATGTGGTTCACGTGGCCTGGCACAGGCGCTGTGGTTACGTCACCGCAACCGAGTGGCGAATGGCGGTTGTTGTTGTGTGTTGCTGCGTGGTGTGTGACACCGCGTGGTGTGTGTGTGTGGTGCTGCGCGGTTCAATCACGGGCCGGCATGCATTCGTGATGAGGAACCCGCGGCTGTGGCGCCGGGCCGGTCGGCAGTCGCAGCCGTGGGATGTGGCAAGCCCCTCGCTCCATCCAGCAGTGTACCCGGTCACCGCAGTTAGATAGATGATGGTTGGCTCTTCAGAGCTGTTCGTTCGGGATAGCCGCGTCGCTGAGCGATCTGCCTCCTCTCTCCCTGGCGACGTTTCACCTCCCGCACGTGAAGCATCATCGTGTGCTGTGTGGGTGAGCGGTGGCGATGTTTTTTGGGTTATGGGTTGATAGGGCTATTTTTTTAGTTTTAAGTTTTTAAAAATTAATTACGATTTATAACGCTGCTGCGTGGCACACATTCATTCAATGTCGAAGGTATTAATTCGAAGAAAGAACGCCTCAGGCGTAGCGAGGAAATCGCAGAGAGGCGGAGGAGGCAGCCAGGCGGTTTGCCGGCGACAACATATCGCCACACACTGCGTCCTGTATATTATGAGGTTATCAGCCAACTAATTAACTAGTGTTTTTTTAAAGTTGCGGGAGGAAACTCACGCAGAACAGGGGGAGAGAACACACAAACTCCATACAGAAAGGCGCCCAAGGCGGGAAACGAACCGTCTTTGTCTTTGTGTGTGACCAGCACCACGCCCGGCCGCCTTTGTCTCTCCAGTGGCAATGTTTACACACCGTACCAGGTACTTATTTGAGGCTGAGTCGACATAGGGGGGGGAGGCCCAGGACCCGTTCAGAAAATCGTCACTGGTGTTGGTGGCCGTGAGCGGGATTCGAACACGAGTTTGCAGGTTTGTAGCCCGGCGCGCTCACTGTTGAGCTCCCGCTCACTAATACACACTATAGCACAGGAAGAGAATGTACCAATGTATGGATGTCGGGTTTCACGGCTCAATTCATGACGGCTGCTCTTCAGAGCTGTTCTTTCGGGATAGCCGTGTCACTGAGCGATCTCCATCTCCCCCTCGCGACGTTTCGCCTCCCACGTTGGAGGCATCATCATCAGGCACAAACAGAATGTACAAACTCCATCCATCCATTCACCCATTTTCAGAAACTGCTTAATCTTGTACAGGGTCACAGTGAGTCGGGGCCTATCCCGGTAGACACAGGGCGCAAGGCAGGGGTATACCGAGGATGGGACGCCAGTCCATCGCAGGTGGAATGTACAAACGCCACACACGTAAATAAGATGCCTCGTGTAGCCTTAACAGACTGTGGGGCCGGGGTCAAGTGCCGTCAGCGAGTAGCACCCGTCACTCACACACCCGCGCATCCGCTTGCACACTCTGCGTCGTAACACGTAGGAGGGAACGCACACACTCTCGGTAGCAAGCCGCGCGCGTTGTTGGGGTTCGACCCAGGCAGGGGCCTTCTCTTGCTGCGAGGCGCCATTGTTACCAACGGCGCCCCCCGCCGCCCGTCGTGCCGACACGCTCGGCTGGCATTTAGAGGGGGGGGGGTGCAATTTAGTCAGGATTATTAACCGAGGCGGCGTGTCTTTGGACTGTTGGAGGACATCGGAGCGCCCGGCGAAAACCCACGTGGATAACGGGGGGCGAACGTGCGCAAACTCCACACAGAAAGGCGCCCGAGCCGGGAATCGAACCCGGGCGGTTCTCGCCGACAGGCGGCAGCGACGCTCGTTTCGCGTGCGTCCGTCTCGGCGCTCGAGCGGGGAATGGCGGGCGCGACGCCTCGACGCGAATCGCCATCTCTGCGGACGGCGGCGTAAACGGACCGAAGTAAAAACACAAAACCCGCTTCCTGTTTACGCGAATAAACACCCGCGTCTTGACGCCGCCGCGGCCGTGTGTGCCGCGCGCGGAGCCACGGCCGCGCCTCGGAAGCCCAATCACGCTGTCTGCAACCACGACCTCGATGCTAATGCTTGTTTTGCGTCGCGTGTTTGTTGTGTCAATGCAGCAATCCCGTAAAAGAGCTTGCAAGATCACCGGGTATTTTTCTGCCGTAATAATAAACATCTATCTATCCCTCTCCCCGCGTCCAATCAGCAGGGGAGCAGCCTGCTTCTCAAAGTGACCCCTCCCGCTGAGCGGGCTGCATTCACACGAAGCCTCCCCGTCTCCGACTTCCTCCCGCCTCTGCCCCGCTCTCCGTTCCCCAGCGAGGCTCCCGCGATTCTCCACGCTCCACGAAGCCGTGCAGATGGCCCAGTGGGGCCCGCGCTCACAAGCACCGCGGCCGCCCCTTCTCATGATAATTCACGACCTCCTTTCTCTCCCTCTCTCCTCCTCCTCCTCCTCGTCCCCCAGCGCCGCTACGTCTGCACCTCAATGAGACGTTCTCAGCGCCAGCTGTCAGAGCAACACAAAGGGGAACAAAAACATGAAAGTGATTTTCTTCTGCCGAGGCATGGATGCTAATCTCTCGTCACGTCCTTCCTGATCCAGTGGTGGAGATTCCACATTCCCATGACAAGGAGAGGGAGACGGCGAGGGGAATCGATAGGACAAGCGCTGTAGACCTCGTGCAAGAAAGAGGAGCTTATTGTTGACGGTCGCTCTTCGGAGCCGTTCTTTCGGGATAGCCGTTCCGAGCGCTCTCCCCCTCTCTGTCCCTCGACACGGCTATCCCGAAAGAACGGCTCCGAAGAGCGAGGGTCGTGAAGCGCGCCGTGAGAACAGACGTCGCGACGGATCACGTCGCCCGCCCGTCGCCTCCACCGCCGTGCCACCCACGCGGCTCCCGGGGGAGGCCCTACCGGCCGCGGTCCCGTGCCGCGTGGCGTGCGCTGGCATGCGGTGGCGTCCCCCCCGCGGCGCCCTCGACCGGTTCTGCGTTGGTAGCGGTGGCGCCGAACCCTGTTTGGTGAGCGGCGATGAGTGTCGGGTTCGCGCGAGCGCCCGGGCGCCGGTCTCCCGCTCCGGCGAGCGCCGGTGGGGGACATTCCACGTTCCCACCGCGGGCCCAGTCGCTCTCGTAGGACAGCCGTCTGGCACGACGCCGCCATGGCCACCGACAATAGTTATTGATAAAAATAGAGTACTTACAAGGGCGGCGGGGTGTCTGTGCTGCGGTAACATCCACGCCTCACAGAAAGAATGGTCCTGCCCGAGGCGGTTCGATTCCCGCCTCGGGTGCCTTTCTGTGCGGAGTTTGTGTGTTCTCTCTCCACCTGTTCTGCGTGGGTTTCCTGGATGAGTGTTTGGATGGGTGGGTGGGTGACTGGATGAGTGGCTGGGTAGTTCAGTGGCTGGGTGAATGGCTGGGTGGTTGAGTGGCTGGATGAGTGTGTGGATGTGTGGTTGGGTGAATGGCTGGGTAGGTGAGTGGCTGGCTGGGTGATTGGCTGTGTGGTTAGCCGCGAAGCGGTGTCGCCACGTGATTTGATGACGCGGCACGCTCCGCTAGCGATGGAATGAGCCCCGCTCTCTCCGCGGGGTCATGCGTTCAGGCAGTCGGCTCATTGAATGTTCTATGTCACCACCACCGTCACCACCGCCACCACCATCTTCTCCACGAGGCGCCGGGTTCCCGCGCGACGCCCGTGACGCGGCCTGGTTGGCGTGTCGCCGAGCCCTCCACCGCCCCGCGCGTCGCCAATTTCGCGACGCGCGGGAATCTCGACGTGGCGCCATAGTGACGGCGGCGGCGGCGGGGACGGACGAGGTTGCACGGCGACCCGGGCGTGAGCCCGCACGTGACTCGCGGACGTTCTAATCCTGCCTGGCGTCACGCGCCGTTTGCCGTAACGCGCCGTTTCCCCCGTTTACTCTTTAACGCGCCGCCGGGCGAGAGGCGATCGCGGGCGATCGGGACCAGGAGCTGCTCACGGCCTCCCGCGACGAAACCCGCCTCTCGGGGTTCCGCTGGAAACTCGGCGCGATCGTCGGCGATAGCGTCGCCATAAAAGTCGGATCGGACCGCTCCGCGCGGCGGCCCGGCGGCCCGGCGGCCCGGCGTCAGGGCCGGTGACCGTGCCGCGGGTAAGGTCACGTGCGGTCGACGGGCTCGGCCCGGTCACACACGACCCGCGTAGAGACTCTCGTCGACTGACTTGGAAACCCGGACACTTGCACAGACCGAGGTGAAACGACACCGGGTCGAAGGGACCGGGTCATTCTGTCGAAGGGACCGCGTCGACGGGACCGGGTCGCCCGGTCGACTGGCATAGCCCAGTTGCCGGTGACGCCACAAGAAACACGACCTCATTAAACGTGTTTTTCTGCTCTTAACTCAGCGGTGGAAATGCAGCCACAGAGCAAATAGAGTTTGCGGCACAGGCGACCACATCTTCAGAATCAGACGCGTCGACGTGGCCCTGGGCGCCTACTGTACCCAGCTCGCCAAAGACAAAGATCCCCCGTATAGCCTTAACAGATTGTAGGGGCAGTGTCGTTAGCGAGTAGCACCTATGAAGGCCAGCGCCATGCCCGGCCGCCTCTGTCTCCCTAGTGGCGATGTTTACACACCGCACCAGGGACTCATTTGAGGGGAGGAGGCCCAGGACACACAGACACAGCTGCCCCGTGTAGTCTCAGCGGACTGTTGGGCAAGTGCCGTTAGCGAGCAGCACTTGTGCAGGCTGGCACGGCGCGCGAGGGGCTGGGTGACCAGCACAAAGACAAAGGTCCCCCGTATAGCCTTAACAGTGAGCGCCACACACAGCCACCTGTCTCGTGACGGATGCCTGGTGCGGGGTGCAAACGTCTCCACTGTGGACACAAAGCTGACCCTCCTTCTCAGGTGCCGCTCGCTAACGGCACTTAACCCTGCAGCCTGTGAAGGCTACGCGCGGGATCTTTATCTGTGTTTTCTGCGGGTTCTCTGCGCTGGTCACCACACGCAGCCTGCCGCTGCCCGATAGCCTGAACGGGAAGTTTACAACGGGGAGAAATCCGCGGCAGCCGCCGCACCACCAACGCCGCCTTTCATCCGGGAGGGGCTCCTCCCGACCCCCGTCCCGTCGGTCGCCCCCGCTCGCCCCGACCTCCGCCTCTCCGCTCCTCCTCCGCGTGGACGAAGCAGAACCCGCAGACGGTATCACCACGTGGTGCCAGCGGCGGTCTCCCCTCGGCCCTCGGCGAGCGTCCCCGTGTGTCAGCGCGTCCGTGCGGGTGTGCGTCCCCCTGGCAGGCCGCTCGCTCTGCACGAGTGTGCGTGTGTGTGTGTGTCCGCGTGGCGCCCGCGTGCGTTCCCGCGCGTTATCGGTGCGGCCCGCGTGGCCTTGTCGCGGGGTCTCCGAGCGCAGGCCCGCAAGGCCGTCGCGGCGAGCGGAGCTGCGCCGGCGGCGAGCGGTGAGAGACGAGCGCCGCACGCCGTGCGCGGTCGCGGGGTGCTGGGGTCGCGGGGGGTCGCGCGTGTGCCTATTTCGCTATATACGCGACACGTGTTCATTATATAGTTCTTTATCACTCCACTGCTGGATGAGGGCTTTCCCCCCCCCCACTGCGATGTGGGTCACGACGGCTGCGTCGTCTTACACGATGACGTGGCCGCGAGTTTCCGCGCGGGCCATCGCGTTCATTGCGCTGCGACCTAACCGCTGCGCCGCCGCCGCTCCTCGGAGCGATCGTCAATTCGTTTCGGAATCGCGATTTTTCTCCGCGAGCTGCGTCTCTCGAGCGGTCGGGCGACTCCACCTCGTCTCCCTCCTCCTCCCCTCGTCGTCTGCCGCCCCTATGGTTGCGGTCCACGCTTCCCGCGACCGGTCGGGCGCGCTCGGTGTCGGCGCCGGAGGGAGCGTGTCACCGTCACTCACTGCGTCACCTCGCGGCCTCGACGCGCACCGAACCTGGCGCGGCGAGCACCAAACCCTGACGGCGTACTGCGGTCTGTTAAGGCTACGCGGGGGATATTTGGCTTTGGGGTGATGTCTTGGGTGGTGTGTGAGGTGCTGTGTGTAATGGCACTTGCCCCTACAGTCTGTTAAGGCTATATGGGGTATATTTGTCTACGTGATGTGGCATGATGCATGTGGCGAGCAGCGGCGTAGTTAGTGGTTGTTGCGCTGCACTAGGAATCCGGCGATCCGAGTTTGATTCCTGCTTGCGGCCACCAACGCCGGTGACAATTTTCTGTGTCGAGAGGGAGATCGCTCGACACGGCTATCCCGAAAGAACAACTCTGAAGAGCAACCATCATGAATCGAGCCGTAAAAACCTACATCAGATTTTCTGCGTGTTTCCTCGTGTGTGCTTGTGTGCGCGCACGGGCCGCGTGTAACAGGTATCTTCTCGCCGATGACTGGTACCAGTGGTGTCAAGATCGACCTCTGCGGAGGAGGTTCGTGAAGGACGCTCTTGGGCAGTTGGAGGCAGTCGCCCTCCAGCAACAACAGAGGGTGGGAGGAGCGATGCTCACAATAGCGAGTCGAGCGCCGGGCGGATAAAACTCAGGAATCTGGCACGGTGGGGAGCACAGGTGGTGCCCCAGCCAGTCATCTCAGGAAGGTGGCCAATGACACCTGGGAATGTCCCGTGACCTGTCGGCGAGCCTTCGACACTCTGCGTGGCCTCAAGGTGCACCTGGCCTGGCACAGGCGCGTGGTGACGTCACCGCCACTTAGCGGCGACCGGCAAATCTTGTTGTCGTCGTGGGCCGCGTGTAACGCGCGCGCGTCTCTCCGCAGCGTGTGCGATGACCACAGAGGGAGCCACCGCGGAGGGCCCGGCGACCGCGGAGGGCCCGGCGAGGACTGCTGACGAGCGGCAGGAGGCGGCCTCCGCGGCCAAGCAGGCGAGACACGCACACACGACACGCGGATCGCACGCGGATAACGCGCAGACGGCACCCGAGGAGGTGGGTGGCCGGCAGCGCGCCCGGCCACAATCGCGGTTTGTTTACGCATCGCGCTGGCTACTCGTTTGAGTCCAACTAGGGGAGGCTCAGAAACCTGTTCAGTAGTTGCTCCTCGGAGCCGTTGTTTCGGGATAGCCGTGTCGCCGAGCGCTCTCCCTCGCGACGTTTCGCCTCCGACGTCGGAAGCAACGCGGGAGGCGAAACGCCTGATGGTGTTTACCCGGTCACACGCCGCGTGACCCGCGTTACCCGGTCACGCGCCGCGTTGCGCCAGCGTGCCGAGTTCCTCGTTGCGGGCGTCGCCGCGAGTGGCGGGCGTCGCCGCAAGTGGCGGGCGTGGCGGCGCGGTTCCTCCCGGCAGTTCCTGTGGGCGGCGCCCACCGGAAGGGTGCGAGTTGGATTCCCGGCGGTCGCCCGTCGCCACCAGCTCTCGACGCGTTCCCCTCCGACCCGTCTCGACCGTGACGGTGCTGTTTGCCGGCTGGCGCGCCGGGCCTTCGGGGTTGCGCTCGGAATAACGTGATGGCGGCGGCTCGGGCAAGACAATTCTTTCTGTGAGGAGACACAGATGTCACCGCCGCACAGACGCCCTGCCGCGACACCTGACGGTTTGTCTCGCGAGCAGGCGCCGGCTCGGCCGACCAAGAAGGGCAAGGGTGCCGCAGTGGCGGCCGCGGCGACGGCCATGGCGTGCCGCGTGGCGCTGCTCGACGGCACGCAGTACGAGTGCGAGGTGGAGGTGAGCCCGGCGATGACCCCGCGATGACCCCGCGATGACCCCCGCGTCGACCCCCGGGTTCCGTGGGTGAGCGAGCGGAGGAGGGTGGTGTGGGAGCGCGTGGAGCCGTCTCGCGAGCCCATTAGGAGGTGGGCTGTGGGGAGTGCCCTGACGCCACGTCCGGTTCGCGAGCAGGGAGATGGGGGCTCCGGCGACGAACGCTCGGGCTGACCGCTTCTACGACGACAGCAACAACAAAAAGAGATAACGTTTCCACCCATCCGTTGTCAGAAACCGCTTAATCCTGTACGGGGTCGCGGTGAGCCCGAGCCTATCCCTGCGGACAAAGGGCGCGGGGCAGGGCTATACCCAGTATAAGACGCCAGGTCATCACAGGGCACTGGGGGCAATTTAGTCCGCAGGCCGATTAACCTGTGCAGCAGCATGTCTTAGGACCGTGGCGTGGGAGGAAACCGGAGTGCTCGAAAACCCACGCGGACACGGGTGAGAACACTCAAACTCCGCACAGAAGGGTGACATCCGAGCCGGGATTCGAAACCGGGTCCTTCTTGCTGTGAGGCGGCAGCGCTACTCACCCCCACGCCACCGTGCCGCCAAAAGCGTTAATGTTTCGTAATTTAAAAAACACATCCTTCGCTCAATCACGCTCGGCAGCGGCATCTGTCGCGGCCCAATTATCGCGGCGAGGCCGGGCCCCGGGGGAGGCCCGCCCGCCTGCCGCCCACCTGCCGCCCGGCGGCCTCGCGTGGGGTCGCCCGCCGCCGCTAACGAGCCGCCGCCCGGCGCGCGACGCTCGTGACGCCCTCTCCCGATTCACCGCCGTCGTCGCGCGGAGCCGGTCAACGAAGATCCCCCGTGTAGCCTTAACAGACTGTAGGGTCAAGCGCCGTTAGAGAGCATCTGCGAAGGTCGACACGGCACACGAGGAAGTGGGTGACCGGCACCACGCCGGGCCGCCTTTGTCTCCCTAGTGGCGATGTTTACACACCGCGCTCGGTACTCGTTTGAGGCTGGGTCGATGTAGGGGAGGCCCTGCAGCCCAGCGACCCGAGTTCGAATCCCGCTCACGGCCAACACCAGTCTGTTAAGGCTATACGGCGGATCTTTGTCTTTGGTGGTGGCGGCGGTTGAGGCGGTGGCATCAACGACTTTCGCCGCGATGACGCCTCGAATGCACGTGACCTCAGCTGCCCCGTGCTGCCCCGCGTGTGGTGTGCCGCAGAAGCACTCCAAGGGGCAGCTGATCTTCGACAAGGTGTGCGACCACCTCAACCTGCTGGAGAAGGACTACTTCGGCCTGTCCTTCCAGGACGCCCACGACCACAAGGTGACGCCGGCCACCCCACTCGGCGCCCCCTCCTGCCCTCCTCCTCCTCCTCCCCTGCTCCTCTGCCACTCGGTGACGAGCGGCGGTTTGTCTGGCGGCGCCGCGTTCCCGCCCACCTCGCGTCCTCACCTCTGCGCTGCGTCACTTTGCAGAACTGGTTGGATCCCGCCAAGGACGTCAAGAAGCAAGTCGGGAGTAAGTCTCGCTCTCCTGCAGCCTCACTTTATAATCGGCCTCACCGCTGACGGGCGCGCCACTAACAGGCAGCGTCGCCACTAACAGGCAGAAGGACTGTACGTATCTACGTGGGCAGCGTGGCTCTCATCTCTTACTTGTGGATTTCTGGTAATTACCAGAAACGGATGCAGGTTTTCACGGATCGATTATTGTCGTCAATTCGCGTGTTTGTCGTGTCGCGGGAATCTCGTAAAGAGCTTGCAAGCTCACTGGATATTTTTCTGCTGTAATAATCAACAAATATCTATCTAATAAACCTCTAAGGTGGTTGCTCTTCAGAGCTGTTCTTTCGGGATAGCCGTGTCGACACGGTACCCGCTCGGGTCTGTCCCGTGACCTCCCGTGACCTGTCGACGTTAGACAGATAGACGTTTATTATTACAGCAGAAAAAATTACACAGGGGGCTTGCAAGCTCTTGACACGCAAACTGACGATAATAAGAAACAAAAAAATAACAAATTAAGCGGAACAACAAACTGTCCCCGCCGCTTAGTGGCGGTCGTCGTTGCTGTGGTGGTGGTTGCCGTGCGGTGTGTGCGGGCACCGGCGGACCGTGGCGGCCGGTGGCGCGGGACGGGCGCAGTGAGCGGGCACGATACCCGCCCGGGGCCGCGTGCTAACCGCTTCATTAGCGACGCTAATCCGATTGGCTGATGCCACCGGCCGTTCTCGGGCTGCGGTAAAATAATTTCGTGATCGTTGCCGATGTAGGATTTCGCGGCTCGATTCGTGATGGTTGCTCCGCGGAGGGAGAGAGGGAGGGCGCTCCGTGACACGGCTATCCCGAGGGAACAGCTCTGGGGAGCAACCGTCATAATCGTTGCTCTTCAGAGCTGTTCTTTCGGGATAGCCGTGTCACCGGGCGATCTCCCTCTCTCCCTCGCGACGTTTCGCGCTCTGAATCGAGCCACCGTGACAAACCTACATCGCGTTAGTTTGTGGCGACGCGGGGAGATGCGGGGAGACGCGGTCCTGCCTGCGTGTGGTTTTACCCACAATGCTGCCGGGCGGCTCCCGGCTCCCGGGCGCGATCGGAGGATCCGGTGTGAGCGTCGCCGCCTCTGCCGTGTGTCGGCAGACGGACCGTGGGCGTTTTCCTTCAACGTCAAGTTCTACCCGCCGGATCCATCGCAGCTCACTGAGGATATCACCAGGTGGGTCCTCGGTGGTGGTGTGTGGAGGTGCGTGTGGGATGTGTGCGTGGAGCGGTGGCGCACTGGTTAGCGCGCTGGGCTACGAATCTGACGACCCGAGTTCGAATCCCGCTCACGGCAAACACCAGTGACGATTTTCTGAACCGGTCCTGGGCCACCCCTAGGTCGACTCAGCCTCAAATGAGTACCTCGTGCGGTGTGTAAACATTGCCACGAGGGAGACAAAGGCGGCCGGGCGTGGTGTTGGTCACCCAACCCATCGTGTGCTGTGGCGATCTTCATTGGAAGCCTGATGCACGGCTCTGATAAGCAACCATCAATATCTGTTTCGTCTTCCAGCGTACTGTCCCCCTCTCTCCCCCCTCCATCCCCCGCCCTTAC
>JAZEWU010000039.1:6373383-6384324 GCA_036362915.1 Geotria australis
CGCGTGCAGGTACTACGTGTGCCTGCAGTTGCGCGAGGACGTGTGCGCGGGGCGGCTGCCGTGCTCGTTCGTGACGCACGCGCTGCTGGGCTCGTACGCGCTGCAGGCCGAGCTGGGCGACCACGAGGCCGACGAGCACGCCGCCGACTACGTGGCGGCCTCCGGCCTGCGGCTCGCGCCGACGCCGCACTCCCGCGAGCTGCTCGACAAGATCGCGCAGCTGCACAAGACGCACCGGTGAGGCGGCGGCGGCGGCGGCAGACGGATACGTGCTTATTATTACAGGCGCCCGAGGCGGGAATCGAACCGCGTCGGGCGAGACCGTTCTTTCTGCGAGGCGCGGATGGTACCGCCGCGCGGACGCCCTGCCGCCCTCCCCGCTCGCGTTGTCGTTGTTTCCGCGAGACGCCTGTTCGTTGCGTCTCGGCTCCCCGCCGCGGAGTCTAACCTTCGCGCCCGGTGTTTGCGACCTCAGAGGTCAAACGCCGGCCGAGGCTGAGCGGCACTTCCTGGAGAACGCCAAGAAGCTGTCGATGTACGGCGTGGATCTGCACCACGCCAAGGTGAGTCACCGCCACCGCGATCGCCGTCACCGCCACCACCGTCACCACCGTCATCGCCACCATCATCGGGGTGGTGTGCCGCGCAGGACTCAGAGGGGGTGGACATCACGCTGGGCGTGTGCTCCAGCGGCCTGCTAGTCTACAAGGACCGGCTGCGCATCAACCGCTTCCCGTGGCCCAAGATCCTCAAGATCTCCTACAAACGCAGCAACTTCTACATCAAGATCCGTCCGGGCGAGGTGAGCCGGCGGGCGGGAACGGGCGACCTCGCCGCGACCTCGTCGCGACCTCGTCGCGACCTCGTCGCGACCTCGCCGCGACCTCGCCCGCGGGTCGCAGCGTCCTCTTGCCGGTGCCGTTCCCGCGCCCCCGCTCTCGCAGTTTGGCCGTCGACCCGTCGCTTATTTCTCACCGGCGTTTGCCGCCAAACGCGGCGTAAATCCTCGCGGCGCTCGGCCGGCAACGAGCTTGCAAGCTCGCTGGGTGTTTTCTGCTGAAATAATGAACATCTATCTCTGCCCGCCGCTCTCCCCCGCCGCCGGTGGCGTGCGCTCAGCTCGACCAGTTTGAGAGCACCATCGGCTTCAAGCTGCCCAACCACCGCGCCGCCAAGCGCCTGTGGAAGGTGTGCGTGGAGCACCACACCTTCTTCCGGTGAGAACCACACATGTATGCGCACAGACGCACAGACATGTCCTCGCTGGCGTTCCTCAACAGATGCAGGGACCCAAAGGTAGTACCTAACACAGTTAATATAACACATCATATTTATCAAATCGTATTAATCACATCATACTAATGTGCATACGTTAGCACACGGCGATGACATCACAACCCCCCCAAAACCGGACTCCACCCTCCTGATGAAGCTGATTGCAGCTATCAGCGAAACGTGGCACCTTCATTGTACATGTTGTGGATTCACTATCTAACATAACGGTGTGCTGGAGTAGTCACGAATTTGCACGTCTTGTTCAGGTGTCAACCTTTTACTGATTGGCTGTGTCGGGTGGAGGCGGGTTTGCCACACTTACTCTGTACGCGACTTAACTCATAAAAATAACTATGCTATGGATTATTGGTCTCGATTTACGACACCAGTTCCGGAACGGACTAATACCGGAACGCGAGGGGCCGCCGCGGTTTGCGCGCATCGCGTTGTTGTTGATCGGCGCCGCCGCCGTCATCGCTGCTCGCGTCTCCAACAGGCTGGTGACCCCCGAGCCGGCGCCCAAGGGCCGCTTCCTGACGCTGGGCTCGCGGTTCCGCTACTCGGGCCGCACGCAGGCGCAGACGCGAGCCGCCAGCTCGCAGATCGACCGGCCCGCGCCGCGCTTCACGCGCTCCGCCAGCAAGCGCTACACGGCCTCCAGCTCGCTCGACGGAGGTGACCGCTCGCGGTCCCCCCCCCCTCGCCGGTGTCGGCTGATGACGATCGACTCGCGCGTATCAAAGTCGCACTTCTTAACATCCGCGCGTCCATCCGTTTACCAGAAACCGCTTAATCTGGTACGGGGTCGCGATCAGCTGGAGCCTGTCCCGGCAGAAGCAGAGTGCAAGGCAGGGCTATACCCATGGTGGGACGCCACGTGGACACGGGCAGAGAACGTGCAAACCGAGCCGACGGATTACTATCGTAAAGCGAGGGACCACTCTGCATCGTAATCACCGCGACTGGTGCCGCGCGGCTGTGTGCGGACGTCGCGTGTCTGCGTGTGGCCCAGCGCCCGGCGGCGGGAGTCACGACGGATCGTCGTGGGGGCTCGACGACGACCCGCTGCCCGCCGTCGCCCGCAACTTCGTGGCGGGCGCCGCGCCCGGCAACTCTGTGGCGGGCACCGCGCCCGGCAACGCAGTCAACTCGGTCGCCGCGGCAACCGCCGTTACCGCCGCCGTCACCACGGGCGGCGGCGTCGACGGGGCGGCCGAGAAGACGACAGACGATGGCGGTGGCGACGACGACGACAAGATGGAGGAGACGTCTGCCCAGAGCCCGGAGGCGGAGGAGGTGAAGGTGAGTGTCGTCGCGGGAGTTGTTAGCGTGGAACGGGGGACCCGTGGTGTGGCCTCACCAATAACGGCCGTCCGCCGGTAACGGCGCTCGCCCGGCCTCGCGCCGCACGGAAACCGGGTGCTCGAAATCACCACAGAGGTCCTAGATCGATAGATGATAGATAGATGTTTATTATTACAGCAGAAAAATACCCAGTGAGCTAGCAAGCTCTTTACAGGATTCCTGCATTGACACAACAAACTCTACGCGAATTGACAAGAATAAATTACAAATATAAAAATAGCAAAATTCACCAAGCAAAAACACAAAACAAACGTTTACACGCAGCATGGCATGTACGATGCCACGCTGGTGATGAGATCCCAGGAGGCCGAGCGTCTCCGCCCGTGCTCCGATAGCGGAGAGACGAACGCGCGCAGAGCGTCGCGTGTTTGTGCGAGCGAGTCCCCGGCGCGGCGCCCGGTCGTCATCACACTTCATCTTACACACCGTCACCCGCGCATCGGGGCCATCTCCATCCCACGCACAAACCACGCTCGCCCGCACTCGGAGGCTCCCCGGGCATCCCCGGGTCTATCAGGTTCTCTTTGAGTCTCCCTGGTTTGCTCCGGGTCGCATTTCCCGCCCATTTTACGTTTTGCTTTTTTTGCTTTTTCTGCTTTTTATTCATGATTTGCATCCCCTCCCCCTCCCCGTGTGTTCCCCCCTCTTCACAGAGAAGGCCTAAGAAAGCTGACGGAGAAAACATTTATATGAGACATAGCAGGCTAATGTTAGAGGTTGGTATGGTGCCGCCACCCCCCCCCCAGCCCGCGTTTACTTCGCGTGTGGAGCCAGGAGCTGCAACCTCCTGGTGGTGGTTGTGGTGGTTGTGGTGGTTGCGGTGGTGGTGTTGTGCATTGCTGTGTGGTGGGATCTTCATGTGAGCCAGGCATAACCAAGAGCTGTTAGTGAAATAACGCAATATCCGTCACCAGTGTGTTAAATCCTCTCTCCCCCTCTTGGCCTTTATTGCTAAAACAAAAACAAGATCCCCCGTGTAGCCTTAACAGACTGTAGGGTCAAGTGCCATTAGCGAGCACCTACTGTTATAAATGTCGGCATGGCACACGAGGGGTCGGGTGGCCAGCACTACCCCCAGCAGCCTTTTGTCTCCCTCGTGGCGATGTTTACACACCACACCAACACGCATACACACACATACACCCCAATACAAAAAACAAAGATCCCCTATATAGCCTTAATAGACTGTTGGGGAAAGTGTCGTTAGAGAGCGGCACCTAAGCAGGCCGACACAGACACACCGGCGCACACGCACACACGCACCAACACACAGACACACTCCAACACACGCCACCGCGCACACACACCCCCGCGGGCACGCGTCCCTTCGTGTCGCCCTCTGACCCCCCCCCGTCGTCGCGGCCCCCCCTCCCCAGGAGCTGGAGCGCCGTCCGGACGAGCTGCTGCTCAAGCGGCAGGCGAGCATTAGCGAGCTCAAGCGCTCCTTCCTGGAGTCGCGCGCCGACGGCGGGCCCAGCGCCGCGGCACCCGCACCTGGCACCTGGGACATCCGCCTGCAGGAGGCGTCGCCCACGCGCCAGCACGCGGCGCCGCCCGGCACCGAGGTGCGTTACCCGCCGCGACGGCATCGTCGCGATGCGCCACCGCGGTACCAGCCGCGATGCCCGCCACGATGCCCACAGCGATGCCCACCGCGATACGAGTCACGTCAAGTTTTAACAGCTAGTCTTAACAACTATTCTTAACAACTAGACCCGAGCTACGAATGCATTGATGTTTGCATTGACCAAAACTGCTTGCCTTTCGGCAACGCGCGGCTACACACCGAGACTAGGACGCAGGGTGTGGCAAAATGCTGGTGCCGGCTGCTTTTCCCCCCCTCTCTTCCGCCTCTCTGCAGTTTCCGCACTACACCTGTGAGTCGTTCTCTCCTCGAATGAATACCTTCGAGATTG
Source organism: Geotria australis (assembly GCA_036362915.1). NCBI lineage: Eukaryota > Metazoa > Chordata > Hyperoartia > Petromyzontiformes > Geotriidae > Geotria > Geotria australis. The sequence continues at coordinate 6,377,940 of JAZEWU010000039.1, forward strand.
AATGAATATGTGCCACGCAGCGTTATAAATTGTATTTATTTATTCATTATTATTAATAGCGGCCGGGCGGCACGGTGACATAGCAGTGAGTAGCACTGCCGCATGTTCTCACCGTGCCCGCGTGGGTTTTCGCCGGACACTCCGGTTTCCGCCCACGGTCCAAAGACACGCGACCGCGCATGTTAATTTTCTTGCTGACTAAATTGCCCCCGGTGCCCTGATAGACGGGCGTGCCATCCAGGGTATAGCCCTGCCTTGGGCCCTGTGTCTGCCGGGATAGGCTCCGGCTGCCCGCGACCCTGTACGGGATTGAGCGGTTTCTGGCAATGGATGAATGAATGAAGAGCGGCCGGTTGGCACAGGCGAGTGGGCGCGGCCGTGGTGGCACGGCGATGCCTCCCGCTTCGTCGCCGTGCCGTTGCCCGCGCCTGCGTTCCCGCGGGTGCGCCGCGGCTGAGGCGTGTTGACGTCGCCTCATAGCCCGCTCCTAACGCGGCGCCCGCTGGATGTTTCCGCCCACTAACCTGCCTCTAACGTCTGCCTCTCTCCTCAATGCTGCCGCTGCTAACGCTGCCCGCGTCGCTGCTTGGCTGCGTGACTCCGCGTGGCGCCCCGCGCGCCCACCCCCGCTCGCGCTCGCTCCCTCCCGCTCACCCGTGCTTCTTCGCGCTCCCGCTCGCTCCCTCGCGACTGCTGCTTCTTCCGCCATCGCGTAACCTAACCCGACCGCCCTCTAACTCGCCTCCCCGCACCCTCCCCGCCCGTCTCCCCGATCGAACCCGTGACCCACGCGAACGACGGCGACGTCGCCGCCGACCGTCCCCGTCATCGGTCGTGACGCGCCATCGCGATTATTTTACGATCACGACCGACGCCCCGTCACCGCGTACCGTCGCGACGTACCGTCGCCGCCACGGTCCATCCCATCGCCTCCTCCATGCCGGCCGCCGCCGCCGTCACTCAAGGGGGAGGACGAGCGGGCACAGCAATCCGAGGAGGCGGCGCAGGCGGCGGTGCCCGCGAGCCCACCCAACCGCCAGCGCCCCGGGAGCCCCCACGAGCTCCCCGCGGGCCCCCACCAGCCGCCGGCCGAGTTTGCGGACGATCTGCTCGTGGAGATCTCGCAGGTGCCGCCGTCGGCGCCGTGACGACCGTCGCGCCGATAGCGGGCGGCGAGACCCGCGGGGGGGCAGGGGGGGCGCGGGGGTGGTGTCGTAGAGGGGCATGGGGGGGGTCGTCTGGGACACGTGGCTCCGTCACTTGCGGTGGGCGTGGGTACGCGAGCGGGCAGACCAGCGGGCGCGCGAGTGACACATCTAGATTGTCCCGATGTAGGTTTATTACGGCTCGATTCAGGATGGTTGTGTCTTCACAGCTGTTCATTCGGGATAGCCGTGTCACTGAGCGTTCTCCCTCTCTCGACACGGCTGTCCAGAAAGAACAGCTCTGAAGAGCAACCATCAGATTTAGTTTTCAAAATTTGTTGTTTTAACGCTAACGTTGCGATGTCGTCGGCTGATGCCGATTGATCCTTCAGTCGAACGGACTCCCGGTACAGTCATACCCCGAGTTACGGCTCCTCCTCTTACGGCGCTTCGGACTTACGCACATTTTGAACTGCTTTGGCGTTGCGGCTCTTTCGTGGCGGCATGACGCTACCGTGACGCTACCGTGACGCTACCGACCGATCGGCTTCCAACCACCGGCGTCGCTGTCGTCACTTGGTTTACAAACACGGTTCGCGTCTCTCTGTTATCGTGTTACACTCTGTGATTTAGTTAACATCCCTCCCGTCACACCCCCCCCCGTGACGCCGCCGTGGCGCGCCGCCCGCTGTCTCCGCAGAGGATAGAGAAGGAGGCCTCGGAGGCGGAGACCCGGCGGGTGGAGGTGCAGGCCGAGACGGTGCAGGTGCAGCACCAGCAGCATCACCAGCATCAGCATCATCAGCAGCAGTATCGCAGCAGCAGCAGCAGCAGCAGCGCGGTGTCGATGTCACGCATCGTGTACAAGACGGTGGTGATCACGGGCGAGCCCGACCTGCTCCGGGGCTCCTACGACGAACAGGACTCCTCTTCCACCGCCACCACCACCACCAGCGTCGCTCACGCCGGCCCCGCGGCCCAGACGGCGCCCTCGTCACGCAGCAGCAGGGGCGGCGACGAGGACAAGCAGGAGAAACTCGAGAAGAAGATGGAGGAGGAGGAGGAGGAGGGAGTGGCGCAGGAGGTGGCGAAGCCCGCGGCCGCGCCGACCCAATCGGTTCCGCCCGACAGGCCCGAGGCTTCGGCTGCGGGCGAGGACCAGGCGCCGGCCGGGGAGGAGGGGGCCGGCGGGGGCGGCCTCCCGGAGCCCGCCGGCCACGCCGCGTTCATCGAGAGGGAGATGGCGAAGGTCGCCGCGGAGCTCACGAAGGGGGAGGCCGGCGCCGCCGACGAAGGGAAACCCAAATCGAACGGCGCCGACGCCTCCGAGTCGGAGACCAGCGAGTCGGAGGAGGAGCGCGGGTTCGAGGTGAGCGAGCGCGCGCGCGTGTGTGTGTGAGGGGGCAGTGTGGAGAAGTTCCCATACCTCTGTGGTATGCTTATGGCTGCCTCCGGTTTAGCAGCGGAGGTCTCGCTCCGAATCAGTCGAGCGGCACTATCTTGTCATCGGCTGCGTAATGCTGTGCGGTGCGCGTGTGTGCGGTGCGCGTGTGCGCGGTGCCCAGCCTCCTCTCATCGCCACGGAGAGCGTGAGCTTCAGCGAGGTGTCGCCGGCGGGCAGGGGCGACGTGTCGACCACGGACGTGCCCATCGTGCGCACGCACACCAAGACCATCACCTACGCTGCCGCCGCCTCGCCGCAGGTGCCGACACGCCGATGGCACGTGGCGGTGGGTGTGTGGTTTTGTGGGGAGCGGTGGCTCGGTGGTCAGTGCGGCGGGCTGAACCGGTCCCGGGGCTCCCCTCGGTCGATTCAGCCTCAAACGAGTACCTGGTGCGGTGTGTAAACATTGCTGCTAGGGAGACAAAGGCGGCCGGGCGTAGTGCTGGTCACCCACCTCCTCGTGTGGCGTGTGTCGACCTTCATAGGTGCTACTCGCTAACGGCACTTGGCCCTACAGTCCGTCAAGGCTACACGGGGGATCTTTGTCCGTGTGCCAGGAGCCCCGTGGAGCCGAGGCGTCGGAGTCGAGCGTGCTGCCCGAGCTGTCCGCGTTCTTGGCCGAGTCCGTCGCCACCACGACCACCACGCACATCACCAAGGTGGGCACCCGGGCCCTGGCGGCACACCCTGAGCGGCACGATGCGACTCGGCACACGGGCATCAGTCGGGCATCAGTCGGGCAGCGATCGCCACTGCGGTGCGGAGACTGCAGGTGGCGCTGTGCGTCTCTCCCCGTCTGTCTCTCTCTCCCGCTCCCCCGCTCTCCCAGACGGTGAAGGGCGGCATCTCGGAGACGCGCATCGAGAAGCGCATCGTGATCATGGCCGACACGGACATCGATCACGACCAGGTGCGGACAGAGCCTCCCCTAGGTCGGCTGGGCCCTAAACGAGCGCCCGCCGTGCGGCGCGACAAAACGTCGCCGCCGTGCCGCCCGACAGCGGTTGCCCCCACAGCTTGAATGCAAACTGTTACGGCTATACGGGTGTGGTGGGGCTCGGTGCGTTTGTGTGGAGGGGGGCTCGGTGGTAGAGAGTGGGGGGAATGTGGGGAGAGCGGGGGCAGAGCGGGCGGACGGGCGGCGGCACCATCGAGTGACGGCCGCGCGCGACCTCGTCGCAGGGTCAGGGATCGCGTGTGGCGGCGTGCGGCGACAGAACACGGCGGCGACGGCTAAATTTAGCCGGTTAAGTGCTCGCGGGCTCGGAGCGGTAATCCGCGCCCGCACGACCCGCCGCGTCGATCTCGCCGCCGCCCGGCGCCACGCTCCGAACGATCCGGCCCGGTCACGCGCGGCGATCGTGGGGAAGATTCGAGAGGCGCCGAGAATCCTCCCCGGGCGGACGAGCGGAACCGCCACAACGGCGTCGCGCGCGCCCGGCGGGCTCGTCAAGGTGACGGCGGGAGGACGAGGTTTGCCAAGACTCGGCCCGCGGCGAGACCCTGCGGCCATCCGTCAGCCTGTCACGCCGATACGCGCGCGGCGGCTGAGGGGGAGGCCGTGTGGCGGCCCCTGCTGACCCCGCGTCTCGGCCCATTTGTCAGTTGGGAATGTTTTCCCGCCGCTGCCGCCGTACCGACTTGGATCGTTAGGAGCGGTTTTGGCGGCGGCCGGGCTGCTGCTGCCCGGAACTCTGTGTTTCGCGGGCGAGAGAAGCGGCCGTTTAGTGACGGTGGGGGTCGCTTGTGTGTCGCCGCGTGTCACTGTGTTTGACACCGTGTGTGTCAAGAGCGTGTGTCACAGTGCGTGCAGCACCACGTGTGTGACACCATGCGTCACCTAGAGCGTCAACCCTGTGTTATCATGCGTGTCACCGCGTGTCACCCCGCGAGTCACTCCGCGTGTCACCCCGCATGTCGCCGTGCGTCACCCCGCAGGCCCTAGCGCAGGCGATCCGGGAGGCCAAGGAGCAGCACCCCGACATGGCCGTCACCAAGGTGGTCGTCCACAAGGAGACGGACGTGTCCATCGAGGATGACGGCGGCGGCGACGGCGACGACGGGGATCGCCCGTAACGCGGCCCAGGTGACCCTCGCGCCGCCGGCCATTGACCTCGCGAGCCCGCTATCGGTCGCCGTCGGAGCCGGCGCCAGCCCGGTTTGCCGCCGCGCCGCAAACGGGGCGTCGGCGACATCGGCGGCTGGCACCGACTGTCGCCGGCGAGATTTTGGAGAGTCCTCCTTCTCGTCTCCTTGAAACTGATTGGCCCACACTGGAGACAGCTCTCTTTATAGCCCCCTCTCTGGGTTAGCCAAGTGTTGCCGAAAGGCAAGCAGTTGGCTTCGAACTGGAGGCGTTCACCGTGGCAGCCTGAGCTTGCTCGGCAGGAACGCGGCGTGAGCCTGTGCCAACACGCGCCGCACTAATGGCCGCCTCGGTCGCGTTTACGCCGAGAGCCGCACAAAGTAATTTCTATTTAAATTGGAAGTTCGCGGTTACGGTTTCTCGAGTCGCCGCGCGATGCGCTCGAGCAGTACGGTGCTCACAGAGGCGGCGACGACCGCCGTTTGCCACCGAGCCTGGGTGACATTTGCGCGGCGCTCGTGCCAAGCTAGGTTCACCTTGAGGGTGCGTGAAGTGTGACGGTCCGTGTGTCGCGCGGTGTGTCCAGTGGCGGGCGTACCGGGACGTGGAGGCGAGGGAGGTGACGCCGCCCTCGTGCCGTCGCCGCCGCCGCCGCCTCTCGTGTCGCCCTGGGGCGGCCGCGGGGCCCGCGGGGGCACCGCCCCCCTCCCGGCGAACCCTTGCCGGCATCGCCTCCGCGTCGATGCCGCCACGCTTGTCGCGCCACGCTTCACGATTTGTACGTTTTTTTTAACCGTTTGAGCGTGGGTTTTTTTGGTTTAATCCGTTCACAGCTTTTTTTTACATTCCATCGTCTGTTTGATCGCGCGAGGAGGAAACCGCGCACAGGGCCCGCGCGCCACGTACGGCAACGGTTCATTGACATTTCCTGTTTTTATTTTTTTTACCTTTACTAAATCCGCGCGGCGTCTCTCACTGCACGGGCGGCGCTGCTCCGTTCTCTCGGCTCCTGTCTCGGGCCGTCTATCCGCTCACTGGGGGAGGCGGGCGTTTGTTTACTCGTGACGGACCGGCCCACCGTTTCTCACGGTAACGGGCCGCGTTCAGGAGCTCATGACCATCGCTCGCTGCCCCCCTTTCGCCCCCCCCCTTCCGCCTCCCGCTTGCCCCCCCCGTCCCCTGCTGCCGCCCCCCCTCGCTACCCCCCCTCCGCCTGCTGCCCCACCGCGGCCCTCTCCCTTGGAACGCGAAATTGAGACCGACGGAACTAGTTTGCCGAGGAGGCCTTTTAAAAACCAGTTCCATCCATCCATTGTCAGAAACCGCTTAATCCTATACAGGGTTGCGGTGAACTGGCGCCTATCCCAGCAGACACAGGGCGCAAAGCAGGGCTATACCCAGAATAGACCACCAGTCCAGCACAGGGCACAGGGGGCAATTTTGACCCCAGGCCCACGTGGCAGGGTGCGGAGCTCTGCCACGCGCCACGAGCCAATGGGGCGCACGGCGCTCACCCAGTTTCCTCCGACCGTTACACGCCGATTCCCCTCCAAATTAATAATTTTAAATTTATAAAGCGTGGCACATATTCATTCAATGTCGAAGGTATTCATTCGACGAGAGAACGACTCGGAGGCGCAATGAGGAAAGCGCAGAGAGGTGGAGGAAGCAGCCAGGCGGTTTGCCGGCGCCAACTTATTGCCGCACACT
>JAZEWU010000040.1:30529-45121 GCA_036362915.1 Geotria australis
TCCGCCACTACCCCAGGCAGCGCTGTAAATGTCACGTTCTTGCGGCAGGGCCGAGTCCATGCACGGGGCAACTCAAGGAAGAGCCGCCGACAGGTACAAGGCGACGAGAGCACCTGGGGAGCCCCAGTGAGGCCGCCTCGTTCCGCGCGCGGGCTGTCGCCACGCTAGCGCGCAGGCATGCGGCCGCCTCTATCTATAGCCTCCTGGGGCCCGAGTTTATTTAGTTATTTATTTCGCGTGCGGAGCCGGCGTTAGTTCCTTAAAAGGCAAAGAACTGGTGGCGGGCGTGGCGCCGCACCTGGGCGGTGGGCTGTTGGGCGCTCACCTGCCCCCCCAACCCTCGCAGCCCCGGAGCCGCCGAGGGGGGTGATAGGTCTCGCCCACCTCGAGTGCCAGCTCGCCCACACCCACGGGCGGTGTGCAGCCACGGAGTGTCCACCAGGGGTGGTCGACGCCGAGGAGAGTGCCCACTCCATTAACACGAAGGCTTTCGTGACCAATGTTACGCATAGTAACTCATTAAAAAACACAGCTATACGACGGAGTGCCAAGTGATGTCCACCATGAGTCGTGTCCACCACCTTAAGGAGAAATCTCGGCTCGGGTGCCTTTCTGTGTGGAGTTTGGATGTTCTCCACGTGTCCGTGTAGGTTTTCTCCGGTTTCCTGCCACAGTCCACTGACATGCTGCTGCGTAGGTTAATAGGCCAGCGGAATAAATTGCCCCCGGTGCCCTCTGATGGACTGGCGTCCCACCCGGGGTATAGCCCTGCCTTGCCCCGTGTCTGCCCGAATAGGCTCCGGCTCACCGCAACCCTGTACAGGATTAAGCGGTTTCTGACAATGTGATAACATTCTCTATCACAGGGGTTCTCAAGCTTTTGCACCTCAAGGCCCACTCGGGTATGGTCACCACGGACCACTAGGTGGCGCGTGTGGCCCACTGATGGGTCGCGACCCACCGGTTCAGAATGGCGGCTCAATGAAACATCCTACGATACATTTTCTAATACCAGCTACGATGGTGCTTTGCTATCAGACACCACTGCCATCTACGGATACGTTTCTAGAGACTCAATAGCGGCTCGTGTCTCCCTGGGCGGCACCGATAAGGAATGTTGTGACCAGCGGCGCAAGGACCAACTTTTCCGGGATGACACGACACACGTCGTGTGTGGTGACGGCGATGGGCGACACGCCTGGCAGAGGCGTCGTGTCAGCTTGCACCGCGTCCCCGCCCTGTCACAACAAACACTCCGCCTCGAGCCGCCTCCGTACAGGTACCGGCGGCTGCACGGCGCACGGAGGAGAGCGGGACGCCTACCGCAGCGGGTCCCGAGTACGAGATGCGGTGACCCGCGGACGGAGCCTCCTCTGACCCCCGCCCCGGGGTCACCTGCTCGCGGCACCGATTCCCACCGTGTGTGTGGGGGGGGGCAAGGTGTTCCGCCCCCCACAAACGGGCATCTCTTGTCTTCGGGCGTTCATTGTTTCACTCTTGTGCAGCGCCTTGAGTACTTTGAGAACGCTGTTTTAAATCGAAGTTATGATTATCTAGGTTGGTCTGACAGCACTGTGATGGACTGGCGTTCCATCCTGGGTACAGCCCTGCCTTGCGCCCTGTGTCTGCCGGGATAGGCTCCGGCTCACCGCAACCCTGTACGGCATTAAGTGGTTTTAGACAATGATGATGGGGGTCAAGGTAGAAGCGTTCACGTCGCGATCCCTGTCAGGTAGTACTTGGTATTGCCTGCGAATTCTACCAAACACTTCGAAGCCAAGCTGAAAGACGACCATGTCCAGAAGCTAGCCATCGTGCTTCGAAGAATCGCAAAGAAGAAGAAGAAGACAATGATGATGGTGTTGAGGATCAGTGTGATGATGAGCAATGGTTCGGTTTAGTCGACTAACTAGCTGCACATAGTTCGCCCGCACACACACACACAAGGGACGTGGCGATGTTGCTAAACGCGGTTTAGTAACCAGGAAGTGTAATCTGGAGCCGTTCCCGCAGCGTGGTCGCTCCGTGGCGAGACGAGCCCCGAGAGCTGCAGCCACCCCGGCTGGATTGGGGACGTGGCGTCCTCTGGCGGCAGACGGGCGCCACTCCAGGCCCCACAATGCGGCGGCGACCACTCACTCACCAAATTGTAGATCTGTGCATCTTCCCTCGCTCCACTGTGGAATTCCCTCCCATAGCCCCTGTTCCCCGAAGCGCTCGTAATAAACTTGCTCAATTTAAGAAACGTGTCACGTCTGATCTATTGCAGCTTCAGTAATGTAATTTAATATTACAATTTACAACGTGCACAGAATTCTTTCAATGTCGACGGTATTCGTTCAAAGAGAGAACGACTGAGAGGCGCGAGTGTTTGTTGGAGGCCGCTTTCAGGCGTTTGGGCCTGTGCTCCGCGGTTATTTTTAAAACGAACCCCTTAACAGAACGCGTCGTAAGGTCAACCTGACTCGGCGAGGAGGTGGAGGTGCGGTAGCACCCCCTAGAAACACCGCCGTGCCAGAACGTCACAAACAGGCGGTACGCGGTGCGCCGCCGCCGCCGCCGCCGCCGCTTACATTGCAAATCATTTATTGGCAAGACGATAGCTGGTTCCAATTCACACCACGCGCTCCAATTAGTGTCCTTAACGTATTCGTAGAAAAAAAAACAAGCTTCAAACCCCCACTTATATTCACAGACTGCACATTAAAGTTATAAAATATGCAGTATATACAAAGCGCCCGAGTGTTCCGAGTCAAAAACAAATGCACCATGGTTGTTTTTGTTTGAATGTAGTGCATATCCCACTCTACTGCTTCTGTATACAAATACGGAGCCGTCGTTGCGTCGTGTCTCTCAGCGCGAGTCTGTTTCAATCCAAGGCCGCACATCGAGTTCGTGATTTTCACCGTGGTTTGATGGTAAATGCGCGTGCGAGTGTATTAACATAACAACTAAAAGTACCGTCTGCGCGCCGGGTTCGCGGTCGTCGTGGCGCCGACCGCCGCCTCCGCCGCGTGGCTCTCGCGATGGCCGCCGCGCGGCTCCCTCCGACGCGCTCCGGCCATCGCGCCGCCGCGACCATCGGCGCGCGGTCCGCCCGTTCGGCTCCCCCGCGCCCCAGGAGCTCGCTCGGGAACTCGACATTCCGTTCCCCGAACAAGCTCCCGGCTCGCGGGAGCCGAAGCGACGGGCTTCGCGCCGGAGGGCGCGCGGCGGACCGAGCCCGACAGCGTCGGGGAGCCGCGCGGCGCAAACCGCCCGAGCCTCCGCGTGGCGGCCATCGGTGGCTGCGACCCGTTTCCAACACGCCGCTCGTGTCGTCGGACGCCTGCGATATAAATCTTGCTAAAAAAAAATGCAATTAAAAACAGAAGTAACCTATACAAAAATAAATTACCGTCTAAATGATATTTCTGTGAAGCGACGTCGTTTATGTCGTATTGGCTTTCTAGTCACCGCCGCGTACGTCACACACACACACCGCGCCGTTCGTACGTCCCTTTTCTCGTGACCGCGTGTGGAACCGCGTCTTCCCAAATACTCTTAAATTAACCGCACGATTCAAACATCGGTTGAATCATTTTAAAATTATCCACTTGGATTGGGCGTGTTTAAAAACATCTTCAGAAGCGACTACTGCGAGAATTATGCTTTGTCTCGACGTTCTTTGCGAGAGAAATTAAGTGATGTGTCTACAGAAGACATTATCATAAGAGCAATGGCAAACAAGTGTTCACAGTTTAAGCCGATTCCACATCAGTAATTTTTATCTTTAAGATAAAACAATTTTACACAACTTTCTGAAAGGGCATGGCTTTTTTTTTGATGACGCAGCATTTAAGAACCTGCCGACTGGCTTTCAAATCACACTCTTCACAGACGGCGTGCGTGAGAAGGGGTTCACTGACCAGCGCCAAAACCAATGGTTGCGCGTTCGCGTTGTTTACGATTTGGCAATGGGCGGAGTATAACCCACTTTGAACAAAGTAAAATAAAAACCCTTTTTAATTACGAAAGTGACATCCTTTAGCCACGAATGCAACCCATGAAACTACACCCCTAACGGCACACGCCAAGGCTCTGCATGCTCACCCACTAACCGCTCACTCCGCCGCTCGACTGCTCGAAAAACCGCATAACACAAAAAGTTGGGAGGAAAAAAAATGATCACCTCTTCCCACGTGTGCCACTGGACGGGAGGTGACGGGCGGGACTCCGTGGCGTCATCATCATCATCATCAGCATCATCGGCCGCGTCACACTGGGCGTGGCTTGTAGGGGGGGGGTTTCCCGCCTTGGGGGAATCAGAATAATGATGGGGGGGGGGAAGTTTCCTGCCTTCGGGTGGCGGGGCGTCAGGGCAGGCCGCCATTTATAAAGGAGCCCCGCGCGATCGACCGCGAAGACGCGACCGATCGATTCTCGGCCGAGCGAGCGAACGGGCGACTCGACCGAGCGCCGTTGCCGCTACGGTGGCCCCCGCGCCCGCCGCGCCCCCGCGCCCGCGCGCTCGCCCGCCCCCCCCCCCGGGTCCGCGCGCCGCTCAAACCAGGTTGTACTCCTTCAGGTTGAGCTGCAGGATGGCGTCCTTGACGGCGGCGAACACGAAGCGGATGTTCTCCGTGTCGGTGGCGCAGGTGAAGTGCGAGTAGATCACCTTCTCCGTGTCGGGGTTCAGCTCCACGAACATGCGCAGGATGAACTCGCGCGCCGCCTGCGGGTCCTGCTGGGGACCTGGGGGGGGACGCATGCGGAGGGGGGGGGCGTCACAGCCGGCCGGCGCCCGTGTCGGCGCAAAGGGGCCGCGGTGGCGGCGGCGGTGACGTCTGAGCCTACTCACAGAAAGGACGGTCTTGCCCGAGGCGGTTCGATTCCCGCCTCGGGTGCCTTTCTGCGTGCAGTTTGTGATCTCTCCCCACAACTTGATAAAAAAAACACTCGTTAATTAATCGGACAATAGCATCATAACGTACAGGACGCAGGGTGTGGCAATATGTTGGCGTCGGCAAACCGCCTGGCTGCCCCCTCCGCCTCTATGCGCTTTCCTCGCGCCTCCGCGTCGTTCTCTCGTCGAATTAATACCTATAATTAATTATAGGTATTAATTCTATAAGTCACCGCGCGGCTACAAATCTGACCACCTCCGATGTTTGTTGACGTTTGGCACAGTCGCAAGGTCGACCGACCGCTAACTTGACAGGCGTCTGACTCGACGACCTCCAGTTTGGAATTGTATCGTGTCCGCGCGGTGCCGACAACCGAGCCAATTGTCACCGAGATTGAAGGTGGAATTGACCCAATAATCGAGTCCTCAACACGGATGGAGGAACCAAGGAGGAGCGAGGCTCCCGGGAGCGGTAACCACGGGAGCTATGACGAATATGATTCCGCTTGATTTCCCAGGAGAGCGTCACCGCGGCTCGCGACTGCCGGGCGTCGGCAGCAGGGGGCGACGTTGCTGTGTAACGCAAAATCAATAATCCGCACTACCCGCAGCGCGCCTCAGCCCAGAGGGCTCTCGGAAGCCAAGCCAGTTTGAGCCTGGCTAGTGCTTGGATGGGTGACAACCGAACGGAAACGAACACAGCTAAGCACACGATTCATCCTCACATTCCGCGAGGATTCCGAGGGAAACACGGGGAATAACAACAATGTACGGATGTAGGTTTTCACGGCTCGATTCATGATGGTTGCGCTTCGGAGCTGTTCTTTTCGGGATAGCCGTGTCGAGTGCTCTCCCTCTCTCCCTAGCGACGTTTCGCCTCCCACGTTGGAAGCATCATCACGCATTCTAGTCTAGTTATAACTGGTCACTTTCCACATACAACTATGCCTGATGATGCTTCCAACGTGGGCGGCAAAACGTCGTGAGGGAGAGCGCTCAACACGGCTATCCCAAAAGAACACCTCTAAAGAGCAACTATCAGTAACGACAACAATAATAATACAATGTTTGGGCGTCAGCGCGAGAGTCACGCACGGAGGAAATACCGCACCGAGGGCTCGAGGTTACCGTCAAAATCGGGGAAGTAGTCCACGAGGTGCGAGTGGATTATCTTCTCCTCCAAGAGGTCCTTCTTGTTCAGGAAGAGAATGACCGAGGAGTTCTGGAACCACGGGTACGTGATGATGGTCCGGAACAGCGCCTTGCTCTCCTCCATGCGGTTCTACGCACGCAGCAGAGGTAGAGGCGCAGCCCTGCAATTGCTTGCTCGGAGGCGAGGGCGCCGAGCTGGCACCACCGGCAGCCTGGCCTCCGGTTCGGGTTTCAGCCGCCCGCCACTCAAACTCGCTTCTCAAGTTTAGCAGCGAGCTGCCTGTCGCAGCCCAATCACCAATGAACCCGCACAATTTACATTAAATTTGGTTCTGCACCTATCTGGGCTAAAGCCCAGCTGAGAATTAGCATTTCTTTCTACAGCAGGAAAAGTGCTTTCCCCTAGTCTGGGTTAGAGGACACTTGAAGACGAGATTTCAGAAGCAGTTCTGTAACGTCCGCTTCTGTGGGTTGTATTTCGAATGGATTCTCTGCCTCGTGACACCGACAACGCGTCACAGTAACGTCTTGGTGAATACATATTTTTCTTACACTCGGCAGGAAGCGAGTTATTATGTTTAACCGTTATTGAAGCCATCGTGAGGACTGTTTCACACGACTGGCCACAGTCATAAGGCCCACTGTACCCTCTGCCGGTGACAGAGCCTCGCCACTGGACGGAGCTCTAGGAGGAGATTGGTCTGCTCTTCCACAGCGGGACGGCGGGTTGAGACAGGTGGGAGGACCCACATGTTCAATCTGGCTTTACAGGTTTCAAACGTTTGTATTCCTGCCCTTATGCAATTGCTATGTATGTATGGGAGTGGTGGTGCACTGGCTAGCGCGCTGCACTGCGAACCCAGCAACCCGAGTTCGATTTCCGCTCACGGCGAAAGCAGTTGATGAATGTATAAACCGGTCCTGGGTCTCCCCGAGCTGGACTAAACCTTAAATTAGCGGTACCTGGTATGGTAACAATCGTAACTTCGAGCTGTTCCATTTCTCGTGAAACCACGCGACCCTTCTCACGTCCTTCTCACTCACTCACCACCCTGCCCGTCACCACACTCACTAACCTACTCAACCAATCACTCACACTTACCAGTCCAGACTTCAGCACGTACTCACTCACTGAGTACCCTCACCACCACCCTCACCACCACCCTCACCCCCGCGCTCACCTCGCTGTCCGACTCCACCAGCACCTGGTCGTACTCGCTCAGCGCCACCAGGAACATGATGGACGTCACGTTCTCAAAGCAGTGGATCCACTTCCTGCGCTCCGACCTCTGACCCCCCACGTCCACCATCCTGCACCGCACAGCGAGGCACCCATTTGTACGGCGGTCCCTTGCTTTATGATGGCCTCACATTACGATACGTGTTCTGGAACGGATTAATATCGTAAAGTGAGGAACCACTGTCTTTGTTATTTACTTGTTGTTGCACCGCTTTCATTTGCTTCTCAAATGTGACTGTTTTTGCTCTGATATCTATCTGATTATTTTTGCTCTCATTTCCAATTTGGTTATTAAACATTGTTGGTTATTAAATAGGGCACCACGGTGGCGCAGTGAGTAGTGCTGCCGCCTCACAGCAAGAAGGTCCCGGGTTTGTATCCCGGCTCGGGTGCCATTCTGTGCGGAGTTTGCACGTTCTCCCCGTGTCCGCGTGGGTTTTCGCCGGGCGCTCCGGTTTCCTCCCACAGTTCAAAGACACGCTGCTGCATCGGTTAATCGGCCTGCGGACTAAATTTCCCCCGGTTCCCTGTGATGGACTGGCTTCCCATCCCGGGTTCAACCCTGCATTGCACCCTCTGTCTGCCGGGACAGGCTCTGGCTCACCGCAACCCCGTACAGGATTAAGCGTGGACGCTCATTCCAAGAGACCCGAGCGGGGACGGGGTGCCGCGCGCGCGTGTGGCGGCGAGGCGCGCGCTCACCGGAAGATGATGTTCTCCAGGTCGAAGGGGTACTCGATGATGCCGGTGGTGGGGATGCGCACCCGCAGGATGTCCTGCTGCGTGGGCAGGTAGTTGACGGCAGAAATTCTGGCCAAGTCATTCAGGTAACTGCACAAAACACACGCGACGCGCGCTGTTTCATCACGTGCAGGGACAGATGAGAGACGGCTGGAGGTAACATTATTTATTGTGTATTTGTATTGTGGGCGGCACGGTGGCGTAGCGGTGAGTAGCGCTGCCGCCTCATAGCAAGGTCACGGATTCGTATCCCGGCTCGGGTGCCTTTCTGTGTGGAGTTTGCATGTTCTCCCCGTGTCCGCCTGGGATTTTGCCGGGCATTCCGGTTTCCTCCCACAGTCCAAATATATGTTAATTGGCCTGCTGACTAAATTGCCTCCGGTGTCCTGTGATGGACTGGCGTCCTATCCTGAATACAGCCCTGCCTTGCGCCCTGTATCTGCCGGGATAGGTGCCGGCTCACCACAACCGTGAACAGGATTAAGCGGTTTCTGACAATGAATGAATAAATGTTACTTATATTTGCCACGGCGATGCCAACGATTAAGAACGGGGCAGATTTATTTTCTACGGACAACATACAAGTGATTTCCTTCTCAAGTGAGCACTAAATGTCGAAACCACTACGGTTTTCTTGCGTTGAACCGATGCTTGAAGCCAGTCCAGAGTTGCTGCTTGTGCTGCCAGCGAGGGCTCGCCGCCCGGGGGTGAATTCAACATGGTGGGCCGCAGCACGTGGGAACGCGGTGAACTTTGCCCCCCCCGCGGGGCGATGTGGTCGGGTCGCTCGGAGGTGAGAGCGCCGAGCTGGCACTGCCGACAGCCTCGCCTCCGATGCGGGTTGCAGCCGCCCGCGACTAAAACTCGCTTCTCAAGTTTATCAGCGAGCTGACTGTCTCAGCCCAGTCACTGATGAACCCGCACAATTTACATTCAATTTGGTTCTGCGCCTGTAGCATTAACCAGGACGGTCTGTCGGGCGATTCTAAGCGCGCACGTTTGCGACGGGCCACCGCAAAGGCGCGCGAGGGCCGTACGCACTATTTGGCGGAATCCGTGAGCTGGAATTCGCGCCGCCGATCGTAGCACTCCTCGATGCCGGGATCGGCCCACAGGCAGCGCACCGCCTCAATGTACGGCTTGTCAAGCGAGCAGATCTTCTCCACGTCCACCTCGCGGAGCAGCTGCGCATAAACCTGAGGGCACACGGTCCCGCGGGGGAGGGCACGCCACAGCAACAACAACAATAATAACCTACGAGCACATTTTTTTGCCAGTGTACGGATCATGTAAGAAAAAGATGCAAGGTTTTACCTTTTCTGGCAACGGGACGAGGGATGGTTGCTCTTCAGAGCTGTTCTTTCGGGGTAGCCGTGTCGAGCCCGGCTATCCCGAAAGAACAGCTCTGAAGAGCAACCGGTACAATGGGACAAGTGTTAAGATATCAAAAACACCAAATGGAAGCTGTGTCTGGTGTGGGCCAATCAGTTTCAAGGACAATGCATACATTATCTTAGGATTTTGTTTTCATGTTTTTGCCACAAGCATGTGTGGCTTCTTGCAAACTGGACCCTTTGAAAAAAGGTGTCCATTTGGTGTTTTAAAGATCTTAATCACTTGTCGCATTGCCAGAAAAAGTAAAATCTTGTAATAACCGTTTGCGTGTACATTACGTCGTTCATGCAAAGCGCGTTTGAAACTGCCGGACTAATTGTAACGCGCACAGTTTTTTTTATGCGGAGGTGGGGGAGAAAACAGAAACGTGGGAGGGAAGGCGGCCAGAATCAGTGCTACCGACATTTTCCCGAGCTCTGCAGTCCTACGTTAGGTGCCTGAGTGATTGGGTGAGTGCGTGTTTTTGTGAGCTGCAGTGTAGTGGTTTTTAGTGTGGATCACCCCAAACAGTCAGTGTCTGGTATAGACCGAAACCTCAACATTGGAGGAGGAATCAAAAAGCAAAGTTCACACCAACAGCGACCGTGAAAGTAGGGTTAGAAGAGTGATAAGCTGGCAAAAGACCCGCCCGCGAGGGGTGCTCCTCCCCAGACACGACGACAACATCCCAACTTTGTACCGATGTGCGTGTTACACGGCTAGATTCATTTGCGGGCTATCCCCGAAAAAGAACAACAAGCTTCGAAGAGCAGAAGATTCCGTGCTCGGCGTAGAGCCGCGGTGACAACGCACGGTCGTTCCCAACGGCAAATTCGCAAGGACATCAAACGCAGCGTGTCTAGGAATGGGCACCTGGTTCCCCGCGTTGGCGTAAGGAATGCCCAGCGTCTCCATGGCGCGGATCATGGCCTGCATGGCCGAGAAGACGTTCTGGTGGACGAGCTTGATGAAGCTGCGCTTGTCGTCTTCCGTGTAGCCCGAGCCGTGGATGATTCGCATCTGTTTGATGAAGGTGCTCTTGCCACTCTCGCCCGTACCTACGCGCACGAGCAGAAAGGCGTCCGCGGGAATTCTGATTCAATCTCATTTGCTATATAAAATATTATTATTATTTGTTCCTTGAAACGTTTCGCCTGGAAAACGTGCTCGACAGGCCAGCATCTCACCCGCGAGGGTGTGCAGGGTGTTGACGCACACACGTCGCAGACGCATAATGATCCCCCCGTATAGCCTTAACGGACTGGAGGGTCAAGCGCTGTTAGCGAGCGTCTATGAACACCAACACGGCACACGAGGGTGTGGGTAGCCAGCACCACACCCAGCCACCTTTGTCGCCCTTCTGGCGTTGTTTACACAACGCGCCAGGTATTCCCCTTTTGAGGCTCAGTCGACCTAGAGGAGGCCCAAGATCGGTTCAAATAATCGTCACTTGTGTTGGCCGTGAGCAGGAATCAAACTCAGGTCGCTGGGTTCGTAGTGCAGCGCGCTAACCGCTACACTACCATGCTCCCCACAATGACACATACATTAAGACAAACAAAAATCCCCCGTATAGCCTTAATAAACTGTAGGGTGAAGTCCCTTTGGCGAGCACTCGCAATGAAGGCCTCCCTGATGCACGAGGTGTGTGGGTGGTCAATGCCACGCCCAGCCATCTACGTCTCTCCCATACTGATGTCTACACACCGCTCCAGGTACTCAGTTAAGCCTGAGGCGTCTTAGGGGAGGCCTGGGTCATGTTCATGTATTCTCCTCTGTTTTTGGTACCGTGAACACGGATCGAACTCGGGTTTCTGGGTTCATAGCAGGACATGCTAAACGCCGCTCTGTCACTCCACACTCACATACACGCACTCAACATACATACATTGCACGCACAAAGTTATGCAGACTTTGTAAATCTAGAACTTACGACAGTATGCGTTTACGCGATGAATATCACACCCAGTCAAACACAACACATTGGACATGGGGAGATGGGAAACGGTTAATATGCACAAACATTAGGAGACGTGCATGCATGGGTGCAGGTATCAGGGTTGTTAAATGGAAACCGACAACCGTTGCCAGAATTGGTTGCCAGTTCTAAAAGTCAGGAACCACAATCGACTCCAGTGATGCACCGATTGGCATCACTTTGGCATCATACCATTTGCACTTTCCAGTGACAGTACAAATGGTATGGCGGCTAAAGTCCCCGAGCGCTTCATTTGCGCTCGATTCTCAGTTGAAATGTAAAAGTGCAACCATGAAATTTCTCGCTCATGCCACTGCTGGCAGAAGGCAATCCACTAGGGTGTTCCAGAGCACGGTGTGCCAGGAGATGGGTTCAACACCAGCGACCTCTGGATTGGCAACTCTTGTGTAGACCACTACATGACTGTGGCTGCCGCCCTCGTTTATAATAATAAACTATATTTATAACGCGTGGCACATTGTCATTCAATTTCGAAGGTATTAATTCAAAGAGAGAACGACTCAAAGGCGCGAGGAAACCGCAGAGAGGCAGAGGAGGCAGCCTGGTGGTTTGCCGGTGCCAACATTTTCCAGACACTGCGTCCTCTATACTATGATGTTATCGGACAATTAAGTAATTCGTGTTTTTTTTAGTTGTGGAAGGAATCTGGAGAACCTGGAAAAAACCCATAAATAAACAGGGGGAGAGAAAGAAAACGCAAACCCCACACAGTAACGCGCCCGAGGCGAGAATCAAACTGCCTTGGGCAGGACTTTCTCAGTCTGCGGTAGATGTTACCACTGCACAGCCACAGCCACCCTGCCGCCAAATAATAGATAGATAGATATAGGTTATTACAGCAGAAAAAATACCCAGTGAGCTTGCAAGCTCTTTACGGGATTTCTGCGACACAACAAACACGCGAATTTACAAAACTAAATAAAAACAAATCAAAGTAGAAAAATAACAAATGAACCAAACAAAAAACATTTACTCACAGCGTTGCACATAATTGATCAAATAAACAAATAAATATACATTTATACATTGCGATGGGAAAAAAACGAAAACTAATTATCGATAGCTTATTCAACATTGAGATGGAACAAGTGCACCATTTGCAACATTTCAAACGCAAGTCAAGATTTAATAATCTTCAATAATAATCTAGTGATAGCGAGCCGCTCGACCACTGAGCCACCTGGCGCGATGATGCGGCCAGGTAGGAGGAGGAGGACCCACCCGGGTGCTCCACCCAGAGATCACAACAGCAGGATTCCAACATGAGCAATCGAATTTGTGCTGAGTCGGGGAGTCGCGATTGTTCAGAGTTCAGGATGGGCAATAAAAAACAGCCACATAATAGTTACACCGATGATTAAACCCCCCTCCATCTTTAGAGTATCTAAAATGTTCGCCTAAAAATTGTGGAAATGCTGCTTTTTAATCTTTGCCCTTTTTGTTATCACAAAAAACATTCCCCACTCCCTCACCGCGTCCCTCTTCCCAACCACTCCCTCCCTGCTTTACACATCATCTTTGTACCACTGCCGGTGATGTGTATTATAAAGTACAAAAACACATGTTAAGCTTCAAGACAGACGTTTAACATCGTACGACTGTAGACGTTTCTATCAATTCACAATCTTTTATTTGTCACTCGTTGACATAAGAGCTCTAACCAACCCGGCCTGGTTAGTCTGCCCTGAAAAGCCTGGCAGTTCATCTAGGAGAGTGGGGGCGGGGGTGTTTATCGGCCAGCTCAGTTGTGTTGACGTAAGGCTGTGTTTCATCTCGTCCACACTGTGTTCAACCAGCACACTGCTGTTCACAACAACACGCTCACCCCTCTCACTCACCACACCGCTCCACTGTGGAATTCCCCCCCTCCCCCAATCATCTTGTTCCCCCCCACAAAGCTCTTACAGTAATAACCTTGCTCAAATCAAGAAAGCCGATAGTGCAGAACTAGTATGGAATACCACTTTGATAGTGCTGTTTGTTCCTGGCCGCTTGACGTGTCGGGCATTTGGAGCGGTGCTCAGCCGCTGTGTTTGACACCCCAAAGACTGCACCAGATCTCGGAAACTGCTCAAGCAGTATTATTATTGAGACAGCGTACGGAGAGGCGCCCAGCACCCAACACAACATTCATTATAGGTTACAAACACTACGGCACAGCGAAGTTCCTAACCTATGCAATCCACCGCCGTGGATACAGTGCTTCTACGAAACCACTCGAGTGTCCTACTTCCGTGCAAATTCCACAATAATTATAGTAATTGGGGCGGTGACACGGCCCAGCGGTAGCGCGTCGGGCCCTAGTTGCAGGTTCGCGGTTCATTGCTACGGGCCACCCCGGTTAACACTGCCGTGCAGTAACCACAACGCACTGCGCGCCGTCTACCTCCTCACTCCGTGCTGGTGGAGAGACTCCGAGATGTTTAAAGGTCCCGTGACGTCATTGAAAGAATAGGCCATTGTGTGCCATTGTCACGGTTCATATTTTCAAACTGACAGCGCTAATTATACAAACTGGGAAATGGCATTGTTCCCGGTTGCGAGAACTTGACAGGACCCTCCTGAAAAGAGTCATGAGACTCAGTGACGCTTTCCGAGGTAAAAGCATGTATTTGGCATCACCGTCATGACCCCACCATCACCATTATCACCCCACCACCAGCATCATACGATCAGAGACTGATCACCACCATCATCATCATCGTGGTCATAATCACCAGACCTACACCACCACCATCAACACGACACCATAACCAGGATCTTCACTATCATACTCACAATACGACAGTGATCACAATCATTAGACAATACCCACGATCATCATCACCATCAATCACTTACGTCACCACGTACATCGTCATCATCGGCCCCAGGCCGTGTCTGTCACACGCGAGATAAACTCGCTCAGACTTTCCCATCCCCTCCTACACGTCTCTCATCCCTCCCCTCCTCTCGCCAATGTCTCCCCATCGTAGCTCTCATTATATTATATTTGTCCCTCGGACTTCGCTCCGTCTCTCACCGACATCTCGCGCTCCACACCTCCCATCTCTGCACCACGTCAATGAATCTGCCCCCGTGTCTCAACCTCCTCCTCAATCCCCATCGCGCTTCTCGTGTCTCACTTAACTCATCTCTCCTCGTCTCTCGCGACCCCCCCATCTCCCCCCTCGTGTCGTCGCTCACTACCCCATCTCACCA
>JAZEWU010000040.1:45662-59874 GCA_036362915.1 Geotria australis
GCTTGGCTTCGAAGTGTTTGGTAGAATTCGCAGGCAATACCAAGTACTACCTGACAGGGATCGCGACGTGAACGCTTCTACCTTGACCCCCAGAAATCCAATTGAATGACAAACACGTGAAGCGTTGGAACGGAGCTGTTTGTATGGACGCAGTATAAATAATAACAGGCGCTTGTGCACGCCGCTTCAGGTGGAAGGCCCTCAATAGAGGGAGCTGTAGAATGTTCTTGGTCTACTCTTCCACACTGACCATACGGGCGTTAGCGGTGATATTGGAAAACTCCATCCATCCATTGTCAGAAACCGCTTAATCCCGTACAGGGTCGCTGTGAGCCGGAGCCTATCCCGATAGACACAGGGCGCAAGACAGGGCTATACCCAGGATAGGACGCCAGTCCATCACAGAGCAGCTATGCCGCAGCAGTGTGGGAGGAAAACGGAGCGCACGGCGAAAACCCAAGTGGACAAGGAGAGAACATGCAAACGCCACACAGAAAGGCACCCGAGCTGAACTGGACAATGGACGGGATTGTACTAATGTGCGCAACGAACCACGTTGTAATCGGCGTCTCACGATCGGCCTCTCGGGAGGAGGTTTGTGAAGGAGTTGTGAGGCAGTCGCCCTCCAACAACAACGGAGGGCAGAGGAGCGGCGCTGGGCGGCTAAAACGCAGCCATTTGGCACAGTAGGCAGCACAGGTGGGGCATCGGCCAGTCAAATCAGCCAGTAAACCCGTGGCACTTGAGTCTGTTCAGTGAACTCCTGTCAGTAAGCCTAAAGTGAACCTGCTATTAAAGTGAACCTAGCCTGGCACAAGCGTTGTGGTGACGGCACCACTGTTTAATGGCGGCTGTTGTCGTGAGCTGCAGTGGTGGTTGAACAGTGTGGAGGATGAGACCAAACGATCCGTGTCTGGTCGACCGAGTCCTCAACGTGGGTGGAGGAATCAATGAGTGAAGTTCACGGGAACAATAAACCATGGTCGCAGCGATAGAAGCGTGATAAGGAAATGACTGCGTGACTGGAGTGAATCAGTTAACACAGCATCATCATCTTCGACTACATTTATTTAAACTGAAGTCTATCCGGTTGGGTAAGGCACATTCATCCTAGGTCAACCTTGTGATTTGTACAGCACTTGTGATCATCACACAATTAATCAAGAGTTAAATAATTATAAAAATACAAACCAAACCGTAAAGATTTCAACCTTAACCGGTAAAATGTCCCGCAGGTAACGCATCCGTGTAGGGTCCTGACAATCGTTGTCGGAAACGGTGATGGCTCCGTGTTCGCAGACGAGTACAGTCTCTCCTCGACTTACGTTTTGTTTACAAACTGTTATAAGGGCATTTTCGACTTACGACCAAATCGATTTGCCGCGGGGTCATCGTAACTTCACCCCGTCGTAAGTCGAGGAGAGACTGTAGTTGGTACCGTCAATCCTCAAACCTGGAAACTGAACCCTGACACTGGCACACGACGGCCTTCTCTTCTAGCAATGACGCAACGGGAGATGAGTGAAGCGGACAGCGCGGAGTATTAACCAGGGCGGCCCGCCTGACTCGAACCGAGTAGCTCCGCAGCGAGCAGCGAATGCGCTCGCGCTGGGCCCCGCGTCGCCTTCGCACGGTGGCCGACACGCGGCCCTGCGCACAGGCCTGGGGGCGTCCAGGTCCCGGCTAGAGAGTGGAGACACCGGCCTGTGAAACACACGTAACACACACACACACACATGTACACACGTGAATCAAAGATCCCCCATATAGCCTTCAAGAGACCGTTAGGGCAAGTGCTGTCGGCTAGCACTTATGAAGGCCGGTACGGCACACGAGAGGGTGTGTGGCCAACACTATTCCTGCCGCCTTTGTCTCCTCAGCGCAAACGTTTAACACACCGCAACAGGTCCTCATTTGAGGCCGAGTCCACCTACGAGAGCCCGAGGACCGGTTTAAGTATTCGTCACTGACGTTGGCCGCGAGCGGAAATCAAACTCGGGCAGCGGGAGTTGTCGTGCAGCTCGCTAACCACTGCGCCAGCCGCTCCCCAACGCGCATTAACACTCACCCATTATCATCCATTAGCACGCAATACAGGGCCACAGAGAGCGAGTAATTGTTAGCGCGAGTTCCGACTGCATTTCCTCCCACTCCCCTGTTGCGTCCCAGGCTTTGGTGCGTAAACCGCGTGGCATTTCCACGGCGTTTTGAGGTCAAACCTACAGCAGGGTGGCACAGTGGTAACATCTGCCTTTCTGTGTGCCGTTTGTGTGCTCTCCTCCCCCCTGCTCCGCGTGGGTTTCCTCCGGGTCCTCCGGTTTCCTCCCATAACAAAAAAAAACACTCATTGATTAATTGGCCAATAACATCTTAATATTTCGGACGCAGTGTCTGGCAAAATGTTGCCGCCGGCAAACCGGAAGGCTGCCTTCCCCCCCTCACCCGCCTCTGTGGTTTCCTCGTGCCTCTGAGTCGTTTTTGCTTCGAATTAATACCTTTGAGATTGAATTAATATGTGCGCGTTATAAATCGTAATTATTACTATCATCTACAAATAAAATATCGATTCCAATTGAAAGTGACAATCACTCGTGAACATGTGATCCGACAGGCCTGTGCGTGCGGGATTATCCCAGCAGCCCGGCATACATCGCAGCTGCCGTACGCGGTAAAAAAAAACGGTTTACAATTCGGTTAAACTTTTCCGGTTAACACACACCCGTGGTATTAGTATTAACCGGGGGGGGTGGGCCCGCCGGATTCGAACCAAAGCAAACCTCTGCGGCAGCGTCGCGGTGGTCGCCGTGGCCGCGTGGCACCGCGGCCGACCTCCCGCCGGCCCCGCGCGCCGACACGCGGCCAAACGGCCGCAGGTCGGAGGGGTCGATCCCGGCCACGGAGGCCAGCTCGCCCAGCCTGGCACAGACAGCGGCGGCGGGAGGCGAGCTCTGAGCACCAAGCCATCGCTCGATCGGCATACACGGGCGCCTTGGTGTGTGCGTGTGTGTGTTTAGCACAGTTGCTGAGCACAGGCCAAAAGGTCCAAAACGTCTAGCGACCGGCAACAAACACCGCTGACCGAGGGTGTAGCGCGTAAGAGCGTGAACGTGTTGTTTTAATCGATCAACGTTAACATGGTAGCGAGTGGGTGAGTGAGCGGGGGGTTGTGTGTGTTTGTGTGGTGCGAGTGAACGTGTGAGTGGGTGCGTTGGCGAGCAAATGGGCGAGTGTCGTCGTGACCTGCACAGACGGAAAGACGAACACGTGTATTACAGAACACACGCAAGGTGAGAGACGTGAGATTGGCCGTGGAGATAGACAGATTATAGACGTTTATTATAACGGCAGAATATAGCCAGTGAGCTTCCAGTAGTCTCAGTCTAGAAATGTAACCTGTCCAAAATAACGTGTCCGAAAAAACGCCCGCTCAGGAAGAGGAGCGATCAAATCAGCTCTTCGTGCAGGAGCTCGCCGCCAGCTCGGGGCGGCCTTCGTCCAGCAGTGGACAGAGCACGGCCACTCACCCGGCGTCCCTGAGCAGGTCGAGGAAGCCGGAGAACTTGTGCACGGAAGCCTCCACGGCGCTGAGCAGCGGCTCGTCCCACACCTCCGGCGCGTCGCCCACGCCCTCGCTAATCTCCGGCCGCCAGTCCCCTATCGCCGCTGCCGCTCGGGTCGCGCGCGGGCCCATCCCGACGGCGCCCTTATCCCCGCTCGGAGGCGCGGCCAGCAGCAGCTGGTTGGCGAGGCCCGAGTTGATTTCCTGCAGCCGCAATCGCTCCCCCTGCAGCTGCTCGCAAGAGGCAGCGCGGCACGGTCACCGCGGAAACTTCAAGGAAATGTCCCCGGGACGACTTGTACAGTGGCGGCGATAGCGTGGTTACATTTGGCAATTTAAGTTTTTTTAATCGAACTCTTTATCGGTCTGCTACCGGGTTTTTTTAATCATTATTATTATTACGATGATTCTGCTTGTTTTCCCAGGAATACCTCGCCACTCTTTCTCAGGAGGGTCCTGGCCAAGTGTTCATAGTAATAATAATAATAGCATTTATAGAGCACTTTTCACGGAAAATCAGCAACAATTTTTTTGGGTTTTTTTTTGTTACTGCTGCTGTATGTTTTCCAATTTGCAAAATAATTTACTTTAAAGATACAGTTTATTTTCTATGGCCTTGTACTCTCCACGGTAATGTTCGCTGGTGAAAATTAGAGTTTTGTGTTGAGCGCGGACCCGGGTCTAACGAGACGGTCGTCGTCTATAAACATCTGGCAGTTCACTGGCGTTGGTTCCAAGGGAAACCTGACTGCTGATGAGCCACTGGAAGTCAAAACAGGTCCAGAGTTTTGCTTGCGTTGAACCACTGCTGATGGGCTGTGTACAAAATACTTGTATTTGTTTATGTCCAGGGACGGATATGGGAAGGTGAATTGTGCGTGGGTGTGTTGGTGCGTGTGCGTGTTGGTGCGTGGGTGCGTGTACACACCTGCGTAACACGAAGCTCAGCTGCTTCACGTGCTCTGCGCTCTTCCTGCAACTGGCCCTAAACGCACACACAAAGACCCCCCCCCATGTAGCCTTAACAGAATGTTTGGGCTAGTGCTGTTAGTGAGCAACTATGAAAGCTGGCACGTGCAGCAACACCATGGCTGGGTCGCCTTAGTGTGCCCAGTGGCAATATTTAAACGCCACACCAGGTACTCCTACACCAAGTACTCATTACAGGTCGAGACCTCTTAGAGGAGGCCCAGTTCTGGTTCAGATATTATTCGTCACTGATGTTGGCCATTAGTGAGACTTAAACTTGGGGCGCCGTATTTAATCACCCACCCACCCACTTGCCCACCCACAAACCCACCCAGAGGAATGACCACACAGCCAACGTGTAGCGTTACCTGTAGTAGGTGGCAACCCTTGCAGCCCACAGCTGGAGCAGACGATGTCCCCCTGGCTTCCGGCGACCTAGCTCCCTGCATCGCAACGCACGCCGCAAACGGTCACACGCCTCTCTCGTCAGCCTATTTAACGTGTTTTTGCTTGTTCATCTTTATAACTTGGCATCAACCTAGCACCAATACCAATACCCCAGCATCGGTCTAAACGCCACTAATGGCGAGACACCAAATGTCGAAACCGGCCCCGTTTTGCTCATGTTGAACCGACGCTGGGCGGCACAATGGCGTAGCGGCGAGTAGCGCTGCCGCCTCACAGCAAGAATCCCGGCTCGGGTGCCTTTCTGTGTGGAGTTAGCATGTTCTCCCGTGTCCGCGTGGGTTTTCGCCGGGCGCTCCAGTTTCCTCCCACAGCCCAAAGACATGCTGCTGCATAGGTTAAATGACCTACGGACGAAATTGCCCCCAGGTGCCTTGTGATGGACTGGCGTGCCATCCTGGGAATAACCCTGCCTTGTGCCCTGTGTCTGCCGGCATAGCTTCCGGCTCACCGCGACCCTGTACAGGATTAAGCGGTTTTGACAATGGATCAACCGACGCGTCCGAGAAATATCTGCAAAGGTAGGGGCGGGCTGCGTGGCCGCCGGGACGCTCGGCAGACCGGTCAGCGCGCGCGGGGCGCACGTGGGAAGGAAGGAGCCGGGTCGTTACCGTGTTTATTTTGTTTTTGCGTACGCTCAGCGAGGACGCCGCGGGGCGACGCGACCGGCGCGGGGATTCCGCGTGGGCGCTCCGCCCCGCCGTCGCTCGGCACCCGCCGTGCCGCCCCGGCGTCGCTCGGCAACGCTCGGCATCGCTCGGCACGAACCGCGAGCGACGGGGGCGCCGGCTTCGCGGCGGCGCCGCGGAGCGACCGTTGCTCCCCCGTCGACGCGGAGAACGCGCCGAGCAAAATAAGTACACGCGGACGTCTCTCGCCGCCCTTGTTTCCGCGTGACAAATATAAGTAATTATTTTACGCGTCCCATCAGCCGCGAGTCCATCTGGGAGTATGTCGTTTCAGCCGCGTCGGTTCAACGCGAGGAAAACTGTGGACCGATGACCGCTTGGCGATCGTGTTGCTTATCGTCTCCGTGACAACGCCGGTTACGACTCCGTGTTGTTCGCGACGGGGTTTAGCGTCGAGCTGGGACCGGTGTCTCGCAGACAGGGCCCTCGCCCATAAACGTCTGGCAGTTGCCCAGCATTGGTTCAAGCGAGGCACACTCTGCTGATGATGACAGTGGATATCAAAACCATCCATCCATCCATTGTCAGAAACAGAAACCGCTTAATGCTGGACAGGGTCGCGGTGAGCCAGAGCCTATCCGGGTAGACACAGGGCGCAAGGCAGGGTTAAACCCTGGATTGGACGCCAGTCCATCACAGGGAACTGGGGGAAATTTAGTTAGCAGGCCAATAAGACTATGCAGCAGTATGTCTTTAGACTGTGGGAGGAAACCGGAGTGCCCGGCGAAAACCCACGTGGACACCGGGAGAAAGTGCAAACTCCACACAGAAAGGCCCCCGAGCCGGGATTCGAACCTGGGACCTTCGTGCTGTGAGGCTGTAGCGCTACTCACCGCGCTACCGTCACGTCCCCGTGTAAGAAACGATTGAATTATAATTGTTTAACTTTGGAGAGACAAACACGGCAAGCAGGCTTCTTGTAAGCAGACAGGCAGCACTGCCCAGTGTATTGTTAAGAGGCCCTCGCTGCAAAGGGCCATGGAATTTGTCTTTAAAATGTTGACACAGTCCTTAAGTAAATACTGCAGGCTAAGTTTGTATGGTACTGTACGGCACTGCCAAACACAGCCCGTGTATAATAATTATTATTATATTTCATCTCCAAACGCTGTCAGTTTGTTTTCTTACAGAGTACAGTGTTAGGTAGAGTTGTGTGCTTAAAAAAAAACACGGTTTGGCCTAGTAAAGGCCCAAAGGCCGCAAACATCAAGCGGCCAGCAACAAACTGCACTGTTAAAAGATTGTATGCAAATTGAGTGAGATTATTATTATTCAATGAAGAGCCCGGGGGGGGAAGACACGATGATGGGAGGACGGAATTCCACCACCGTGCGAGAGAAGATGCAGTGTGCTGAGTGTGTGGGGGAGTGGGCGCGTGTGGGAGTGAATGAGTAAGTGGGTGCGTGGGTGGGTGAGTGAGGTGGGTGGGTGGGTGAGTGAGTCAATGAACGTGAGTAACTGAGTGAGTGGGTGAGTGTGAGTGGGTGAGTGTGTGAGTGGGTGGGTGAGTGTGTGAGTGGGTGGGTGAGTTATTGAGTATATTGTCTTGACCTGCAGTGTGGTGACGGCTGAGCACAGTGTGCTGGATGAGACCAAACGGTCAGTGCCTGGCTGATCAGCTCCTCAACGTGGGTGGAGGAATCAACGAGTGCAGTTGGGCGAGTGAGTGTCCGGAGCGAACCCGTGTTCTGCATCACCTATCAATGTAACACCAGTGTAACGCACAGCTTAATCAACTCACTACGCTTGCCATTGTGATCGTTTTCTGTAACGACACTTGTCATCCCTTTCTGTAACCGTGTAACTGTAACGTTCCCATATTCGTCAAGCCGTCGGTCCCGAGCGAGGCGACGGGTGAACGCTGTCCCCCTATACAGTCATCGTTATTATTTTTACTCCGCTTGACGGTCCTGCCAAGTTTTCACAGTGCGGCAGGAGAGGGGGGTGGCGATGTTGCTGCCTTGTGTGATCCCGATTGAGTCATTTGCAGGGAATTTTAACAGCATTGGAGATGTTCGGCCACAACAGATTACACGGTGTGTTTCAGTCGTGGGAGGATACCGGAGAACCTGGAGGAAACCAGGTAAAAAGGTGTCCATCTAATGTTTTTAAGATCTTAACACTTTTTCTCAATGCTGGAAAGGGTTAAACCTCGTATATTTTACAGTTTTTGTACGGCAAAAAAAGGTCCAATGTAACTGGTATTCACCGAAACATCCCAGTGCTGGCAAATGACCTGCAATTGGGATCACATAAGGCATCGTCAACAAATCTGCCCCCCTACTGTGAAAACTGGCAGGACCCTCTTGAAAAAGAGTACTGAGACTCAGTGAAGCTGTTCTTGGTAAACAAATGTAGTTATAATAATAAAAAGAATGAGATAAAAAGACGTTCCCAAGAGTGTCCTGCTGCGTTGTCCCAGCAGGGGGCGATAGTTTCTAGGTTTGTGTCGCCCGTGCCGTGTGTCAGTGGGTTACCTGTGAGTGTGTAGGTGAGGGTTACCTGTGAGAATCGCTCTCAAAGAGATATTCTTTCGGGATAGCCGTATCGAGCGTTCCTCCTCTCCCTCTCGACACGGCTATCCCGAAAGAAAACCTACCTAGATAGATAGAGCGGGTGAGGGTTACCTGCGCGTGTGTGGTGCGCGTGGCGCGGGCTGCAGAGCGCCACGGCACGTGTTTGCCGCCATCCGGGGTGGGCGCGAGCCATCGGCCTCCGTCGCCACCCTCCTTCCTGCCCTGCTTCACCACAGCTACAGACAGACACCCCCCCACGTAGCCAGACTCATGACAGTAGATAATTGATCGACAGTTATTGCTCGTTCTCAGTGACACAGAGAGATTTCAGAGGAACCACAGACAAGTGGCAAGGTGGCCAGAACCATCCATCGTCATACACAGCTTAATCCTGTACCGGGTCGCGGTGAGCCGGAGCGTATCCCGGTAGACACAGGGCGCAAGGCAGGGCTATACCTATGATGGGAAGCCAGTCCATCACAGGGCACTGGCGCCAATTTAGTCAACAGGCCAATTAACCGATGCAGCAGCATGTCTTTGGACTGTGGGAGCGAGCGCTTACGATCTGACCGTACTTCACCGCGCGAGGGGAGCACAGGTGGCGCCCCAGCCGGTCATCTCAGTCAGGCAGCCAATGGCACCTAGGTCTGTCCCATGACCTCCTGTCAGCGAGCCTTCGACACTCTGCGTGGCCTCAAGGTGCACCTGGCCTGGCACAGTCGCCGTCGTGATGTTGACCACCACTTAGCGGCAAACGACGGTTGCTGTTGTTGTAGTAGGCATTCGGCTAGCGGCGGCGACCCGACAGCGAGCGGTGGCGCCGCGGTGAGCGGTGGCAGCGAGGACGCTCACCTGTGCGGATCACCACTCGGCCCTTGGCTCGGCTGCCCAGGTGCAGCAGCCGCTTCCTCTTGGGCGCCAGCGGCGAGGGCCTGGGCGCCGGGTGGGGGAGCCACTCAAACTGCGGAACGGCAGCAGACGGCGTCCTCAGGTTGAACCGCGTTAGAACTCCAGATGGACAGACAGAGAGATGTTTATTACAGCGAAAAAATACCAAGTGAACTTGACAAGTTCTCTACGGGATTCCTGCGACACAACAAACACGCGAGAGGCAATGACGGGGTGGCACAGTGGTAACGTCTGCGCCTAACAGAAAGTTAGTCCTGCCCGAGGCGGTTCGATTCCCACCTCGGCTGCCTTTCTGTGTGGAGTTTGCGTGTTCTCCCCCTGTTCTGTGTGGTTTCCTCCGGGTTCTCCCGTTTCCTCCCACAACTAAAAAAAAAACTCATTAATTAATTGGCAGATAACATCATAATATATAGGATGCAGTGTGTCGCAAAATGTTGGTGGCGGCAAACCGCCTGGCTGCCTTCCCCCCTCCCCCGCCTCTCTGCGGTTTCCTCGTGCCTCCGAGTCGTTCTCTCTTCGCATGAATACCTTCAAAGTTAAACGAATATGTGTCACGCGTTATAAATTGCATTTATTATTATTGACTATTCTTATTATTAACACACGATCTAAGTGCGGCAAGCAGGCAAACAGAAACGAGCGCAAAAGCAACCCGCGCGCTTGTCACGGACAAGGACCCGGGAGGAAGAGAGCCGTCACTCACGGGCCTCGTTTGCCCGCGACAGTTTGCGAAGAGCTTCTCCAGGATCTCCTGCAGGAGCTCGCGCTCTGCACACAGACACACACGGCACACGCGCCGATCCGATGTGATGCCTCGGCCGGTCACCTCAGTCAGTCAGCCTGTCGCACTTGGGTCGATTCCGTAATCTCCTGTCAGCGAGCCTTCAAACACGTCACGTGGCCTCATGGTGCACCTGGCCTTGCACGGGGGCCGTGGTGACGTCACTGCCACTTACTGACAAACAGCAGTTGTTGCTGTGTGTGGGGAGCGGTGGCGCGGCGGTTAGCGTGCTTTGCTAAGACGCCCGCGACGCGAGTTGGATGGTGGTGGTTGTGGTGGCCCTGGCCTGCACCCTACCGATGAGGTGGTTTCCCCGCAGGTCCACCACCGCGAGTTCCGAGTTGGACTCCAGGAGATGGAGCACGGCGCGCGCTCCCTCCTCACCCACGCCGCACTGCTGCATGTCCACAGCTGCACAAAGACAAAGATCCCCCCGTGTAGCCTTAACAGACTGTCGGGTCAAGTGCCGTTAGCGAGTAACACCTATGCAGGTCTACACGGCACATGAAGAGGTGGGTGACCGGCACCACGGCCGGCCGCCTTTGTCTCCCCAGTGGCAATGTTTACACACCGCACTAGGTACTCAATTGAAGCTGAGTCGACCTAGGGGAGACACACACATTGGCAAACATTCCTTTTTGTACTCTCCACACACAGTTGGGGCAAGTGATAAAACATCTGAATCTGTTTAAAACATTCAGGCTGGCCTGCCTACGATCCATCCTGGGTTCTAACCAGGCCGGATAACAGCAGATCCAGACACACCTCATCGCCGAGCAACACCTTTCGCGCCACGCGAGCGGCGACACGGCGGCGCACGCGTGCGTTTTGCGCCAACCTTTGACCCACAGGTCGTCGGCCAGGGCCAGGGAGAGGGCGGCCGCCCCTCGGTCGCCGACGAGCGGGTTGCGGTTGAGGCCGACGCGGCGCAGGCCCGACATGCGCTCCAGGTCGGGGCAGCCGTAGCGCAGCGAGCCCGCCCAGGCCTCCCCGTGCCGCGCCCGCGCCTGGTGCTGCGGGCGACAGGGGCGACGCGCGTCAGGCGCAGGTCCCCGCCCCGCGGCACCGCCGGGTCGCGCCGACGGCCCCGTCGCTCTACGGTATTCTACACGCGAGCCGCCGCCGCGTTGGCGGCGGTGCGCAAAGCACGGTTAACGCAACGAACTCAACACGCTCGGCGTCGCCCTCTTCCCAGCGTACCGTGATGACGTCACACAGCGTCTCCGCTCCGCGCCAGCTCACGCCGCAGCCACTCACGTCGAGCCGCACCAGCGACGTGCAGCCCTTGGTGCTGCGGCATATAGCTGCGGCGAGCGGAAGTTGGGGCGGGGGTGGGGTGGGTACGTACGGTGCCGCGGGCACGGTTAGCCGAGCGCGCGGGGATCGCGGAGGCGATCGGTCGGCGATAGACGTTGTAGCTGCCATGATAGGATGTTAAAAAGGTTTTTACCTTTTCTGGCCTGTCTCTGCGTGTCGCTTCGGCTGGGCGGGCAATTTGTGCGCGTTATAAATTGTATTATTATTAAGTGTTAAGTACCGATGTAGGTTTCCACGGTTCAATTCATGATGGTTGCTGTTCTTTCGGGATAGCCGTGTCACTGAGCGCTCTCCCTCTCTCCCTCCCGAAGTTTCGCCTCCCACGTTGGAACGCCTGGTGATGCTTCCAACGTGGGAGGCGAAATGCCGAGAGGGAAAGGGCGAGAGTGCTCGACATAGCTATCCCAAAAGAGCAGCTCTGAAGAGCAACCATCACAAGTGTTAAGATCTTAAAAACACCAAATGGACACCTTTTTGTAAGGGGTCCAGTTTTCCAAGAAGCCACACATGCTTGTGGCAAAAAACATGTGTGGCTTCTTGCAAACTGGACCATTTGCAAAAAGGTGTCCTTTTGGTGTTTTTTAAGATCTTAAAACTTGTCTCATTGCCAGAAAAGGTAAAACCTTGTATCTTTTTCACATTATCCGTACACTGGAAAAAACGGAGCTCGTAGACGACGGACACCGTTACAATTGTGGAATATTATGTGTCCGCTACGCACTTACTCTCCAACCCGGCGTCTCCTATGGGGCAGTTTGACAGGGACAGCGTCTCCAAGCACGAGCTCTGGGCAATCCCCTGCAACGACACGACGTGGCGCGCGCGTCACGCGGCGCCCGGGAGACGTCGGGCACGACGCGGCCCGTCACGAGCGGCCGCAGCGGAGATGGAGCGGCGACAGCGGCCCACGCTAGCGGCCCGTCGCGTCGCAGGCCCGCCCGAGACGGCCACAGCTTGGGAAGGCCTTCATCTGTGCAATTCTGTGCGGAAATGGTTATTGATGGCTGCTCTTCAGAGCTGTTCTTCTGGAGACCCATAGGCTCTGCGTGAGTCTATGGGTCTCTGTGTGAGTCTACGGGTCTCTGTGTGAGTGTACGCGTCCCGTTCTGCAGCTCACATTTGCCAAGGCGACCAGGTTGGCCGGCCGCAGCGGCAAGCCCGTCAGCTCCAGGCAAGTGAGGGCCGGGGAGGCGGCCAGGCAGGCCCCGAGGGCCTGGCTGAGCCTGGCGGTGACCTCGCGCGAGTGCAGCGGTGGGCCCGCGCGGCCCGCGTGGCCGACCGGCCGCGAGTCTCGCCGGCACTGCGTCCACGCGGAGCCTGTTGGGACGCACGGGGGTCACGCGAGGGCACGGCCGCTCGTCAATCCGCTGCTGGATGAGGGCCTCATTTTGAAATCATAATAATAATTTCCATCCATCCGTCTGACCGTTGTCATAAACCGCTTGATCCTGTACGGGGTCGTGGTGAGCCGGCGCCTATCCCGGCAGACGCAGGGCGCAAGGCAGGGTTATACCCGGGATGGGACGCTAGTCCATCACAGGGCACCGGGGGAAATTTAGTCCGCAGGCCAATTAACCTCCGCAGCAGCATGTGTTTGGACCGTGGGGGAAAACGGGAGTGCCCGGCGAAAACCCACGCGGACACGGGGAGAACACGCAAACTCCACGAAGAGAGGCGCCCGCAGGGCCTTCTTTCCGCGAGGCGCGGATGTTACCACCGGCACAGACACCCTGCCGCCCACAGCACGGGGCCCCCGCCACCGCAGACCTGCCGCTCTCTACCCGCAGCGAAACGCCCGCGACCCCGCGGCAGCCACCTGCGTCGGCGCGCTGCCCTCCTCCGCCGGCGCCGGCGCCGCCGCTGCGCACGCACACGAAGCTCAGGTGGCGGTTGACGTGCAGCGCGTTGGCGACGGGCGTCCAGTCGGCGAGCCGGACGCGGTCGCCGTGCAGCTCGAGGCCCCCGCGGCCCAGGTGCGCCGTGACGGCCGCCAGCGGCGCGCTGTCCTGCAGGGCGCACAGGTGCGCGTAGTACGACGCCAGGTCGAGCGCCCCGCGCCGCCGCGCTTGCACCGACGCCAGCGTGACGCCGGGGCGAGGCTGGACGACGGGAGGTGAGGGTCCGCGCGGCTTGCTGCCGAACGAGGGTCGTCGCCGCCGCCTTTTCCCGTCGCAGAGCGGACCGGTGGCGGAAATAAAAATATATTTAGAACGCGCACCTATAAATTGTCCCCCCGTGCCCTGTGATGGACCGGCCAACGATCCTGGGTATAAGCCCTGCCTTGCGCCCTGTGTCTGCCGGGATAGGCTCCGGCTCACCGCGACCCTGTACAGGATTAAGCGGTTTCGGACAACGATTATGATGATGACATTCATTCCATTTCGAAGGTATTAATTCGAAGGCAGAATGACTCTGAGGCATAACGAGGAAAGCACACAGAGGCGGAGGAGGCAGCCAGCCGGTTTGACGGCACCAACATATTGCTACACACTGCTTCCGTTATATTATGTTATCGGCCAATAAATTAATGACCGGTTTTTTTAAGTTGTGGGAGGAAACCGGAGAACCCGAAGGAAACCCACACAGAACAGGGGGAGAACACACAAACTTCACACAAAAAGGCGCCCGAGGCGGGAATCGAACCACCTCGGGAAAGACCCTTTTTTCTGCGAGGCCCATTATTAGTTCAGGGGGGCGGCAATCGGTTAGGTGAGCCCCCCCCCCCCGATGTTTGATATGCTTCGCACGGTCGCACCTAGGCTTGTATTGTGCGTAGTTTGCGTGTTCTCTCTCCCTGTTCTGCGTGGATTTCCTCCGGGTTGGTGGATGAGTGAATAGGTGATTGTGTGACTGTAGGTGGGGGCGTTGTTCGAACTCGGGTCGCCAGATTCGTAGCCCAGTGCGCTAACCAATCCCGCTCACGACCAACACCAGTGACGATTTTCTGAAACCGGTCCTGGGCCTCCCCTAGGTCGACTCAGCCTCAAATGAGTACCTAGTGCGGTGT
>JAZEWU010000040.1:67745-91526 GCA_036362915.1 Geotria australis
AACCCGGGACCTTCTTGCTGTGAGGCGGAAGCGCTACCCACTACGCCACCGTGCCGCCCTTAAATGTTTTGGTTATTTATAAATCTTGTATATATTTTAATTATTGTCAGAAACTCGCATGTTTGTTGTGTCGCAACAAACATGCGAGTTGCTGCAAGCTCACTGGGTATCTTTCTGCCGTAATAATAAACATCTATCTATCTATCCACAACCGACGCACCCAGCCGTTCGTCGCCGAGCCGGTAGGCGCCGGACGTGAAGTGGGGCAGCGAGAAGACCAGCGACCCGGCGCCCATGACGACGGCGCCCAGCGCCAGCCAGCGCGGCTTGTGCCCGTGGCCGCCCAGGAAGGTGACGGGCAGCGTGCAGACGCAGAACGCGATGTCGTAGCCGGCCGACACGAGCCCCGTTAGCGCGCTCGGCAGGTCGAAGCGCTGCTCGATCGTCGTGATGCCCACGTTCACCAGCCCGTTCACCGCAGTGCCTGCGCCCGCACGCACGCGCCACGAGCTCCTGGGTCGGCCGCTAGGTCTCCGTCCGGTGGGCCGTGCCTGGTAGACGTTCTCGGGGGGAGCCTCCAAGGGGGCATCATTCACAGATGCCCGAACCTCCTCTACCGGCTCCTTCTTGTTATTGTTTGCAGACCAATTAACCTACGCAGCAGCAGCAGCATGTATTTGGACCGTGGGAGGAAATCGGAGTGCCAGGGGAAAAACCATGCAGACGAATTGAGTAAATTTGCAGTGTGACGTTTTTCAAATCGGGAGCGTGATGCCGGTGGCACGCGATGGCCGACTCTCGCGAATGACGTCACGGGATCATTAACGGTCACAGTGAAGCAGGCGGAGGAGCGTACTGTGTTCATGGTCAAGGTCCGTGCTGTATAAATCGGTGACTGTTCCGTAGAGCTTCATGGACGGAACGCTGGCGAGACAGCGGTGAGATGTTCCCTCGCCAGGGTGAAATAGTTTCACGACCTTTCAGTGTATTCGAAGCAGCCTTAATCATTTAATTTTTGTTGCTTCGCTTTTGTATTAGTTGTTTTTTTTTTGTCTGTCGTTGTTGACTTGCCGTTCTTTCCGCGGCCCTTGTACAGCGCGTTGTGACCCTCGGGTGAAAGGCGCTCTATAAAATTATATTATTATTATATTATTAATAGCATAGTACAGGCAAAGACAAAGATCCCCCGTATAGCCTTAACAGACCGTAGGGTCAAGTGCCGTTAGCAAGGAGCACCTATGAAGGCATACGCACAGACACAAACACTTACAGAAACACATACAGAACCAAAGACAAAGATCCCCTATATAGCCTTAACATACAGAACCACACAATGACACACGCATGCGGACACATACAGGTGCAAACAAAGACAAAGATCCCACACACACAGACACACAACAGGCCATAAGCACCTTGAGGCTATCACGTGAAGTGTCGAAGGCTCGCCGACAGGAGCTCACGGGACAGACCCAGGTGTCATGGGCTGCCTGACCGAGATGACTGAACAGGGGGAGAACACACAGACAAGACAAAGACACGCACGCACTGACACGCGGGGAGAGGTGGCGGTGCGCGGCGTGTACCCTGGAAGATGCACATGAGTCCGAAGAAGGCGAGGTAGCCCTTGCGGTTGTTGCAGACCTGCAGGCACGCGGGCCTCCAGCTCCACCAGCCACACGGACCCTCGCCAGCCGCCGCCGCCGCCTCCTCCTCCTCCACCTTCCCCGCGGCTTCCTCGCCGCCTGAACACCCTACGTAAGGCGCGGGGGGGCTGCTGCCCGCCCAGGGGACGACTTCCTCCCCGTCTCCGTGCCAACCGTCGCCCCGCACATCCTCCTCCTCATCCCGGTCGAAGGCCACGTTCGCGATTCCCACGAGGGCCATGGTGCGAGCTGCCGAGCAGGAGCCAAGACAAAGATCAACCCCGGGTAGCCTTAACACCACGCACAGGTAGCACTCACCCACTCACACGCACAGGTAACGCCCACCCACTCACACGCAGCACACACGCACAATCAACACTCGCCCACTCACACACACCACACACGCACAGGTAACCCCCAACCCATTTGAAGCCGAGTCAACCTAGGAGTCGCGACGCGGCCAGGTACACGGTACAGACTCGCAAACCAACGCGTGTACACGCCGCGCACACGCGTGTAACGCCGCCTGCGTAACACAGCGGTGTCTGCGCTGGGCCCGCTCGTACCTGTCGGCGCGTCGGCCGTGCGGCGTCGCCCCGTGCGGCGTCGCTCCGTGCGGCGTCGCCCCGTGCCGCGCGCGCTCCTCCTCCTCCAACGTCGCCGCTCCGCCGAGTCCAGGCGCGCCGGTGCACGGCCAGCGAGAGATTAAGAGGTTAACTTGAAACTCACACGGACTTTGTACGTCAACTCACGCACGCACGCACACACGCACGCGGACCCCCGCAAACACCAACACCACAGCGTGCACGTTATCGGATGCCCTGTACGACCCCGCGCGCCCGGCTTATCGGCGCCGTGTTGTTACGATCTCACGAGGGGCCAAACAACTTCACAGCCGCCGGGCCCATCGCTCGCGACACGGCTCGCGAAACAAATTGCTCCGTTTACTCGGCAATAAATGTGTGGTTAACGGAAAAAATAGTTTTGAAATTAATACGTTGACAAATACATGGGATACTCCTCCTCCCCACGCACGTCTGTCCCTACACGCATGATTGAAGAATCTGAATTTAAGAATGTGTTTTACACATTCCCATCAGCCGCAGAATATTGTGGGCATACTGCCGCATGGGTGAATTGGCCTGCTGACTAAATTGCCCCCGGTGCCCTGTGATGGACTGGCGTCCCATCCTAGGTATAGCCCTGCCTCGCGCCCTGTGTCTGACCGGGACAGGCTCCGGCTCACCGCGACCCTGTACAGGATTAAGCAGGTTGCTGACAACGAGTGAACGAATGTCGTCTATCTGTGAGCGCGTCACCTGATCGCTCTGAGGAGGGAGCCCTCCTCCTCCAGCGCCCGCGGCTCGGCTTGGGCGCCCAGAGGGCAGCCGAGCGCCACGCGGGCCAAGCGGTCGCTGATATCCCGCAGCGCCTCAGCTAGATCGCTCTCCATCTCCGCTCTGCACACGAGACTCCGACCACACACAACCACAGGACTCTCCACGTGCCGCCCCTGTTTGTTGCTGTACTAGTCACAAACACCTATGTAATAATCCTACGCAGGAATGTATCTTCTTTAGTTGCAGACCGGCCCAACCACCTGTGAATGTGGAGAAGCAGACCATACCATGGAACACTGCCTTGTCTGCGCTCTACTACCCAACCTCTGCAGCTCAAAAGACCTGGCAGAGTTCAATAAAAATGCAAAGAACTGTGTAAAGAAATGGGAAACTAATTTAACCATCGAAAAGAAGTAGACTCACACGTTGTTTTGGCACCAAAAACGCTACCGCGTCACGTGCCGCACGCCCCGCCCCGCGGCCCGCGTCACGCAAGGGTCACAAAGCGCTGCACAGGGCTGCGGAGAGAACGACATGTCATTCGAGATGTTGAACGTGGACGGGGCAGCAGCTGGCGATGTGGGGTGCGAGTGTGCGGCTGCACCTCGCAACTATCCATCTAGCAAGCGAGCAGGGGCAGCGCTACGCCGTCACTTAGATAGATCCATAGATCTATCGATAGATCTATCGATCTTCGATGATGAACTATCTCACAGGAAGGGTTCCCGGCCTATAAACAACGAGCAAGCTCATCAGCGTCGGTTCAAGCGATTACGACGAAACACTGAAAGTGGAAACCCGTCCCGAGATTTCGCTCGCGTTGCATCAGTGCTGCCAGAATGATGAAGGCAGGCCAGCTGGCTGATGGGACGTGTCAGGTGGGAGGGGACCGGGTCGCGTGGTTACGAAGGCTTTGTGAGTCGAGGTCTCGAGCGCCGGGGCTCACCGCGGGCAGAGTCCGCCGCGCGCGGACTTAACGCGCGGCGTGGCGACCGCGGGGCCGCCGGGGCCCTCGGCGCGGGGTCACGCCAGGTCGGATACCTCGCGGCGCCCGTCGTCGACTCGGCGCGCGATGGACGCACGCTGCGATGAGCGGATCGCCAGCGGACGGTCGAGAGTTTGTATCGCGACTCGGCCGGTCAACAGAACTCGTCCTATGGATAGACTTGCCCCCTGTCTGCCGTAGGAACGTGGAATTTCTCCCGGTGGCTCTGCGCGGCTGTAAACGGAAGACGAGTAGCGAGGCCTCGGTGCGGCTGAGAGCAGCGGCAGGAAAGCGCCCCGTTTGACTCAGGTTCACGACACAGAACCATTACCGGTCACATTGTGACTGTTATTTATTTATTTATAGCCACGGGACGAAAACCGTAGAACTCGGCGGAAACCCACGCAGAACTGGGGGAGAATATTCACCAATCCCATCCGGGCACGTGGCCACGAACCCCACCCGGAGGAACGGAGGCGGCGCCGCCAACTGGACCGACTCCCCAGCGCGATCACCGTATCGGCGGACTGCTGACCATCGCACCACCGCGGCAGTTGGCTCGTTGAGCGGGCGGAGGTGCGGCGGTGATCGCTCGGGGTATTTATATCCTCGCTCCGCTCGACCTCTCCTTAACAGATAAGGGTGAGTTGCGAGCGTAAACCCGAACGTGGCGATAACGCGCTCGTTTGAAAATCTTACAGCGCAATTCACCGATACCAGGGGTTCAAGGTAGAAGCGTTCACGTCGCGATCCCTGTCAGGTAATACTTGGTGTTGCCTGCGAATTCTACCAAACACTTCGAAGCCGAGCTGAAAGACAATGATGTCCAGAAGCTGACCATCGTGCTTCGAAGAATCGCAAAGAAGAAGAAGACCGACCCGGTTATCCCTGCGGAGCGTCGTAACCGCGCGACACCACGGCGAGATTACGCGCCGTCTGCGTCGCTGCGGTCCCGCGATGTGATTCAAGACGAGTCGGTCGCTGTGTGCCGGGGTCAGGGGTCAAATGAATGTGCGACTTTACACTGACCATTGCTCAATTGGGATTACTCACAGCAACACGGAACACCGCCACCCCCTCCTGGCACACTGATTGCAGGCCAGGTGCAAAGTCGACTTGTCCGGCACAGGGACAGCTGTGACTTGGGCGGTGGGAGGGGGTACCCCCGTGTTGAGATGCGACGCGATGAGATGGCGTGAGGCGACAATAACACGTGTATCACGGACAAGCCGCCCTATCAAACACACGCCACGATTACGTCGCCAGCTCGCACCATGGGCAATTATTAGGATTCTCGCGAGGGCAGCACATCAAGCCAGCTAACCATCTGTGATGCCAGAGTGGCAGCTGCCAGTTCCCTTGCGGAACTGGCACGCGTAAGCTCCACCGCTCCGTGGCAGGGTGGCGCAGTGGTAACATCTGCACCTCACCGAAATAAAATCCTGCCCGAGCCAGTTTGATTCCCGCCGGTTTAGAAAATGGACGGATGCATGGATAGATTCCCCCAATAGGTGGCAGCATAGGGTAAGAAAGACCGTCTCTCTGACCATCGGCTCCCTGAGTTCAATATATCCGGCACCCGGCCAGACGTCTCTCACCTGATTCGCACACGGTCGAGATGCGTGTTTGTCTGGCGGGTTGCGCGTCTTCAGACATTTCCTGAGCGACTGACCAAACATTCCGTGCTGGATGCCCACTCAACGAGCGGAGTGGCATGCGAATGCAATGACTCGGTATCACATACATAGCCTGCCTATCCACCTCGATACCGCCTGCCTACCCACCCTTGGCGAATGGTGTTCCTTTGGTCACGTCTGTTTACGGAGTTATACGATTTCAACACACGTGGCAATGCGAGCACCGCGTGCAGGGATTGAACTTGGCAGCACACGGTGGGAAACAACGGGACGATATTGTTTAACGTTCCAGTGTAAATCGTTATGCCCACAACGATTTCCGCCTCGTCGGTTGGCAATATTCACGAACCGCACTGTGATCTCCATTCAGTCTCCACTTCCCCCCCCCCCCCAGATGAACCTCATTGCCAACGTGAAGTCGCAAGGAGGATGGCGACCTTGAGACTGTGGAGTCACGGAGTCAGAGTCAGTTGGAATTCCTTCACAGCCTACTTTCAATATTACTCATCATCACCGCCTACGATCCATCCATACATTTTCTAAAACGCTTGTCCTGGTGAGGGTCGCAGTGGCAGCAACAGATCCCAGCTCTTCCTGGGGAATTCCCAGGCGTTCCCAGGCGTTCCCAGGCCGGCCAAAGTGTGTGATCACACGGCCGGGGGTTTGGATGCGGTCCACGGTTGTCCTTGAGCGTCCATCCTCCGCGGAAGCTTGTGGCGCACGGCCCATAAACCGCATCCGCCGCGCGGACCGCGACAGCAGCTGATGCGGATATGTTACGAGATAACAATAATAATAGCATTTTATCGAGCGCTTTTCACCCGAGGGTCACAAAGCGCTGCACAAGGGCCGCGGAGAGAACGGAATGTCAACAACGACAGAAAAAGCAACTAATAAAAACCAAAACAACAGAAATTAATTAAATGATGAAGGCTGCTTCGAATACACTTAAAGGTCGTGAAACTAGCAATCTTAAGAGCGGCAAAAATCTGCCAGCGTCCCCTAACATGGCCGTCACTTCCTCAAAGACAAACACGGAGGGAGACAGGGAGGGAGGGTGAGCAACAGGGGCAGACATAGGGACACAGAGATTCCGAGTCCCCCTGATGATGCTGAGTGGAACCTCAGCCATCTTTTGAGGTAAGTGATGCATGTGCTCGCTCGTTTGCTCCAACATATCGACGGATGCACTTCACTTACACACCTTTTTTGTTTTAGTAGCCTTTTGAATGTTGAGTTTGTGGTGATCTGTCG
The DNA here is from genome assembly GCA_036362915.1 of Geotria australis. Taxonomy (NCBI): domain Eukaryota; kingdom Metazoa; phylum Chordata; class Hyperoartia; order Petromyzontiformes; family Geotriidae; genus Geotria; species Geotria australis. The sequence continues at coordinate 74,608 of JAZEWU010000040.1, forward strand.
AAGTTCAAGGGGAAGGCTGTTCCAGGTTGTGGGTGCGGATATAGAGTGCACGAGACGCCCGCTGGGATCATTAAACTACTGTCTCCGGTCAGTGTGCCGAGACGGCGATCGTCCGGAGCAGAACCGCGGAACACATCGCGACTCGTTTCCAGGGTCACACAGCCGGGGGAGGGCACCCGTCACAGCGATCCTCCGAATCCCCGATTCATGATGCTTCTAGGGTCATGTTTACAGTGTCGGTGAACCGTTTCGCAAACGTTTCGTGAGATCAAATGTCACGGTCGGAGCACACCTAGAGCTGACAGCGGCTTGGGACCGACGTTTCGGCTTGGGACGGCCTTCAGTGGGGAAATCATGGCTGGTGGTGACGATGATGATCTTGTTGCCCAATCAGTCGGATTAAAGACAAGCGTACCATGGCGGTATGCAGGGGCGGTCTTAGTGGTTCTGGGGCCCCAGACACAATTCAATGACGAACCTTCCCCCCCCTCCCGTCACGTGGCTAGACGGCCGGCCTTCACACACTAGCGAGCTCGTGATTCACGCGGCGACGGCGTCAAACTGCTTCTCGTTAAGACAATATGCAGACAATGAAAATGCCTGCGCGCGAGTTGGAATGCTGCCGGCGGCGGAGAGAGAGGACTCCGGGTAAGCGGGAGCAGACCGTCCCCGGGCACGCGGTGTCCTCCGCGAGGAACAAAACACCTGTGTGGGCCTCGAGTGGAAACCAAATCACAACCAGACGCGGGCGCCTCCTCACGCCGCGCGCGCGGCTCCGTCAAATCGCTCCCCGCTGTTTACCCGACCAGTTATAATATCGGTGGGTTATTACATTTATATAGTGCCGCCTTTCACACAGAGGTCGCTTTAGGAAAGAGAGGTCGCGGGTAGGTAGCCACGCGGTCAGCCGGCGCCAACTCTCCGCACACAGCGGCCGAAATGTAATGATGTTATCGGCCGATTAATTAGTGAGGGTTTTGATGAGGTGCGGGAGGAAACCGGAGCATTCGGAGGAAAGCCACACGAATTCCACGCAGAAAGGCGCGCGAGGTGGGCATCGAACCGCCTCGGGAAGGACCTTCTCTCCGTGAGGCGGCGCGGGTGTTAGCACCGCGCGACCCTGACCCCTCGTCTCCGCTCCCCCGGTTTCCATCAACAGAGGCGCGTCGCATCGCATCATCCCGCGACAGGAACCCGACCATAGCGCGTGTTTACCGGGCCGTGGAAGCTCCATGACTGGATAATGGTTTCAGCCAAGCGAGTTAGTCAGGTTCGCTGAGGTTATCTGGGTTCATCGAGATTTTTTAGCCGCGATAATGGTGGGGGGATATTTTGTCCTTCGTTTAAGCTGTGTTTTAAAATTTGTTTGCTTTGAGGTCAAATAACAACACTTACCGCTGATTAGAAGCCGCGTTTTGCTAAACGCCCTCAGACGACGAGTGGCCACGTGATGTAGAGGGTCACCAGGAGTGTCGCTGCTTTGCGACAGCTCTGAATGGACCCGTCACCTCGCGCCGTGATGCCCGCAACACAATCTGGACAACGTTTTGAAAAGTGACAACAGATCGTTTGTTGTGTTGTTGTTAAGATCTCTCAAGAGAGGGTCAGCCGGTTCATTTGGCAGCAGCTACCTGTGATGTGTATGAAGAAATGGGTGGGGCGCACAACATCACAATCACTCGCAGATGCGGCCGCTGGCAGGATGACAGCGTGCGCGCCGTCATGTCCACTGCTGCTGGTATTTGTGCTCGGGGAGGTGGCGACGGTGCTCGTGCTGCACGTGGCCGCTCATCCAGCGCCGTGGAGGCGCCAGCGAGGGTTGGTGGATCATACACGCATGTCCCGGCTCGGGGGCCTTTCTGTGTGGAGTTTGCACGTTCTCCCCGCGTCCGCGTGGGTTTTCGCCGGGCACTCCGGTTTCCAACCACCGTCGAAAGACATGCTGCCAGGTTGATTGGCCTACTGATTAAAATTGCCCCAGGTGCGCTGCGATGGACTGGCGTCCCGTCATCGGTATCCCCCTGCCTTGCGCCCTGTGTCTGACGCGATAGGGTCCGGCTCACCGCGACCCTGTACGGGATTAAGCGGTTTCAGAAAATGGATGGATGGACATGTCGTGATGCTCTCTACCCCGGCTCTCTGCCCACAGAATGCGGGGCGGCAAACCTTGCTGCATGGGATAGAATGTTGTTCCTTCGCACGCATCCCTGGGTGACGCCGGTTTCAAGCCAACACGCACAATCCCGTAATTGGCTAAACGCATCTTAATATGTAGAGGACTTGGGAGCTTGGGCAACAGCTGGCGCGTGATATAATAGTAATAATAATATGTGTCTGTACTTCCGGATCGCCGTACCTCCGCAACGCTCCTGCTGGCTATACTCGTGCTGTGGGCTGTACGTGTCGCCACTCATCGAAGGGGATCTCGGGGACTCGGCCAGTTAACCATTGCTCTTGTGTCTGCAGAGACAGCCTGGTACTCAGGGCGGGCACGACGCGAACCCGGACGCGAACCCAGGCTAGGTGCCCTCCGTGGCTGTGGAGGGCAGTGCGGTTGTTCGCGCCGCGCTGTGTTAGTGCGAGCGTGGAGCGTGCCGGCCGCGCGTTCAGAGCCGTGACTCACGCGTCGTGAAACCCACACCGTGTGCCACCGGGGCACATTTAGCCTCCGTCAGCCGTGCTTTCTGGACATTTTTTTAAGCCTAATGTTTTGACTCAAAGACAAAACGTTTCGGCATTCCACATTAAAGCAGCTGACTCACAGTCGAGAGGACATTGTGTCAAATCGTAGGCAGGGGGGGTGGGGGGGTTAACGCGGCCAGTCATCCCAACAAAGTGAGCTCCACTGAGACTCCAGAGGAGTGGCGGCAGGAGCGAGATGATGATGCTGATGTTCAGCTCAGTCGAGAGTAATTTGTGTGTATATGACTGCAGTACAATCACGTGACGTGCCGCGTTTCGGCCATTAAAAAAACTGGACACTCTGGTTTGTTATCCTAAGAGGGCGATTTAAGAGCGAGAAGGAACAGTCGACACGGCTTTCCCAAAATAACAGCCTTGGAGATAAATTCTCAATCGTAACAAGTGTCCCGCGTCGGTTACCAAAGTAGCAAAACGCGTTTTGAAAAATAGATCCTAACGGAGCGACATTTCCCAAATACATCATCGTTTGAATACCGCGTTGACTTGTGGAGCCGGGCTCTAATTGCCCAGGTCGGCGCCGTCTCTGCGCGATCAGTGCTGACACACACACAACACACACAGCACCTCCCATCTGGATCACGTTTGCCAAGGAATCTCAAACCTTCATTCCATCTCCTCTCGTACTGGGGTCTGGAATTAAACAGCGATCGTTCGCGCGACAACTGACAAAGAGCCACACGTGCCTTCTGCGGGGCCCTTCAACTTCGCTCCGTCTCCCTCCCGCTCTCTCTCTCTCTGCCGCTAACCCTCCCCGCTCTCATTCCATCTCGTGTTTGTAATCTCTCCTGATGCGGCTGCAACCTCGTCGTGAGAAAGGCGGGTTTAAAAAAAAAATTGCCCCCTTTGCCAATTACCGACAATTAATAGGATTAATGCCAGTGATGTAATGCTGTGGGTGTGTGAGGCTGCTGACGATCATCTAAGGCTTTCAAGGGCACTGTTGAGAAATCTTTGGTTTTAAAGACACTCGGAAGCAACTGTCGGTAAAGCAATGTAAAAGTACAGCCTGTTACACACATTGCAATAAATGCAATGTAAAAGTACAGCCTGTTACACACATTGCAATGAATGATCATGCAATGTATCACAGCTATGTAACCGGACATTTGGGTTTTGAAGATCGAGCCGGGATAGGCTCCGGCTCACCGTGACCCTGTACAGGGTTAAGCGGTTTTTGATAATGGATGGATGGATGGACGTATCCACAGCATCCTCTGCCTTCCCGCTCTCCCGCTCACGTTGCCTTTGCCTTGTGTGTTATGGGAAAACTCTCCCCGTTTAGCGCGATTTCACTTTACGCGGTGATGTCCAGGAACGCAGCTACCGCGTAACACGAGCGGTACCCGCTCCTATTTGATGGTATCGGTCAGAAGGGGGGAGGGGGGGGATTGTGCTGACTGTGGTGGTTTCATCTGCAGATAGGTCAGGATTCACGGTGTGAAACGTCTCTGCCGTGCCGCTGACTCATCATAACGCGTTTGAATAGTGCTGCTCGTCCGGGCTCACCTCGTGTCCTCCTGTGGCTGCTTGTCATTTATCACGTAATCTGTTTCTCTCGGAGCGGAACGCTGGCGCGGTGAGTACCGCTGCCGCCTCCGCAGCGAGAAGGTCCCCGGGTTCGAATCCCGGCTCGGGTGCCGCCTTTCTGTGCGGAGTTTGCACGTTCTCCCCGTGTGAGCGCGCGGGGTTCGCCGGGTGCCACCGGTTTCCTCGCACGATCCGCGCGTGTTTGAATGATCCCACACGGCATTCTCAGCATCATCCTCAGACTGCAGATTGTTCCCCAGTGGTTCCACGCTTTGTTTCCGCCGTTTTTGCGCTGTCGTCCGGTTTGTTTTTCAGTTTACGGTGACAGATAATGGCGCTTGTTTTTGGCGTCACGGGGAAAACAGGAAGGATCGCAAATTGGGTGTTTTTTTTTTCCACCTGCGGATATCTCCCGTGTAAATATTGTGATTATAATGAATGCGTTTAGACCAAACCAGCGGAACTAGTGGAGGACGCAACATCAGCAAGAGCTGTGAGCACGTGAACAAGGAGCCCAGGAGAAGGAGCCACACAGACTCCCCTCTGTGGATTGTAACATTCCCATGGCCACACGCACAGCTCCGTTTTGCAGCGCACGGCTGATGAATCTTGGAATTTATTTACGAAAAATGAATGTCGCGATTGTTTTTGTTATACACAGGATGCGGCAATTACTCTTGGTCTCTTCTTGCGTAATTAGCCTCCCAGTGGACGCGGGCTTGCTCCAGGTTTGAGCCAAATGGGCCTGGAGTTCGTTCTTGGCAAGACGTTTGAAGGGCCGTTTCTCAGTAACTCACGGTGACAAGAGCCAGCAGTGCTTCTGCACCTTCACGGCGCCAACGGCCTCACGCCGCGTGGTGTACGGGGGCATCCCAGGATAATCCGATTCTCTGACGTACGGTACTATACGGCCAGTCTCCGGGTTACCAACGGGTTTCGTTCCTGGGTTCGGTTCCTACGTAGACTTGTTTACAAGTCGGAACACAATATTCATCCATTGATTGTCAGAAACCGCTTAATTCTGTACAGGGTTGCGGTGGGCCTATCCTGGCAGACACAGGGCGCAAGGCAGGGCTATACCTAGCACGGTACGCCAGTCCAGGCACCGGGGGGCAATTTAATCAGCAGGCCAATCAACCTGGGCAGCAATATGTCTTTGGACTGTGGGAGGAAACCCGGAGTTGCTCGGTGAAAACCCACGCGGACACGGGGAGCACATGCAAACTCCACACAGAAAGGCGCCCGAGGCCGGATTCGAATTGCCTCGGGCCGTACCTTTTGTGAGTCGGCATGTTTGGCATGGTGCGGTGCCTTGATGCGTGATGGCACGGCTGCCCCGACTCATGATTCCCCACAGACATCGACACGTTCCCACGATGCACACCTATCTGTTGTTGACAGTGTTTGCCGAGCGCACATTTTTCCACGTTTGGCCAATTCATGTCTATTTACTCGCCTTTAGAATGTACCGAAAACTCGTCCTGTTTATTTACCTAGACAGACTCAAATACAGAATGAACGTGTGCTAATATTTGTGCCATTAATTTAAACAGCGTTTGTTTTTAACGCAATTAATCGTGAAACGTTGCAGGTGCCAGCGCGTGTTATCATCACGTTTGCGGCTTGTGAAAATATGCCGGTCATAGGAATTATATGTATATCCTACAACGATACAAAGTGTCGTCGAAGTGGAAATCATGCAGTGATTCAAATGTCCGCATCGAAAAAACACAGATTACTATAGCGAGGCGGCGGCACATTGGCGCAGTGAGTAGCGCTGCTGCCTCACAGCAAGAAAGCCCGGGGTTCGATTCCTTTCTGAATGCCTTTCTGTGTTGGTCATGACCTCAGTCGAGTCGTCATCAATTACTGCGCAACGACTAATCTCATACTAGTTGCTTTTTGCACTTGTCTTGTGTTGTTTTTCTGACGTTGAAAATTCCTCAGTCTTAAGTGAATGCCATGATAATACCGTGGCGCGTACACTGTCACCGCGCACTACGATTGCTTTTATTCATTGTGGCGAGTGTGAATTATCGCGTTCGTGGGGGGGATGTGGACATTTTCAAAGGCGAACGTTTCAAACGTTGTCGGAGACGTGTGCTGGAATGCCAGGCGTGCCAGGAGAGCGGGCGCAGGGCCCCGCGCAAGATTAGTGGCTGTGTACCAACGAGGAGGGTCCTGTCAGCAATGTTTGAATCTCACGTTATATAATGAAGAAAAAAATCATCAATCACGATTAAACGGTTATTTTGTTGTAATTTACGCGCATTTTTTCTGATGTTTTGAGCGCTCTGCTATAGCGAGTGAGAGTCGGCAGTGGAAAGTACAAAAAACACAACTTCCAGTGTAATACAGAAACAATATATCCAACTTGACAATCGAACATTCCGTATCGGAGAACGTTTCGATATTCCACTGGTTTCCGAGCTCGCGCCCCGTGTTGGCCCACGCGTGTAGCCGCACGCAAAGGCAGCGGAGGGTCACGGAGGTCACGGAAATCGTGGCTTTCCATGAAGACCGAGAGCGCCTCGTGGAAATGTTTGTGGCTCCGCGAATTTCACCATTAGTTACCATGACACAATCGTGGCCTTAATTATAAACCGTTGTGCCATTGTGCGGCGTGTTACCACACCGCTCAACCGTCTTGGCACACGACCCCGCGCTCGGGATCTCGTGTACCCTTCCTTCTGCCACGGGCTCCTGCCAACGCCGCGTGTTGTGCTTGCTTGTGGCGCTCACACACCCGTCTGGGCCGCCGCTCACCGCGCGACCGTTGACGATAGGTCCATCCATCCATCCATCGTCAGAAACCGCTTAATCCCGTAACAGGGTCGCGGTGAGCCGGAGCCAATGTTGACGAATTCCAAACCGCAGCGAGCGTTGATGCCGGCGGTCGCTCGTTACGGCCGCGGAGTGGCTGACACTCGATACTTTACCCAACTTGTGCGCATCGCAGCCGGGGGAGACCGCAGAGGAACAGCGCAACTGTCAGGGCAATAAATCGTGCTCAGACACGAGCATAAACAAGGGACGGGCTGGCACGGCTAGCGCTGTGTGGCACGGACGCGGGCCTGTTTTCTAGCGGCCGGAGAGGGCCCGGCTTGAGAAGCACCAGCAGCACAAGATTTGACAGGTCCCCCGCCGGGAACCACAGCTCACGTGGGTCTAGGTGACTGAATATGGTTAACGCGCTGCTTTGAGCAATCGTTGTTCTGCCTGTGAGCAATGCTAAAGCTATAAACGGAGCCATTGCACGAACGCCGGCTATTGCAAATAGATGTTTTCTCGTAAGCGGGATGGTGGCGTTGTGGTTAACGCTGCCGCCTCACAGCAAGCAGGACCCGAGTTCGATTCCAGGTTTGGGTGCCTTTCTGTGTGGAGTCTGCGTGTTCTCTCCCCGTGTTTTTGTCGCGTGGTCCGGTTTTCTTCCACAGTCCAAAAACACGTTGCTGCTGCTGCTGCCTGGGTTAATTGGCCTGTGGACTAAATTGCCCCCAGTGCCCTACGATGGACTGGCGTCCTATCCTTGGTATAGCCCTGCCTCGCGCCTTGTGCCTGCCGGGATAGGCTCCGGTTCACCGCGACCTGTACAGGATTAAGCGGGCACCAGCAATCACGATTAAGGCAGCATTGTTAACGACTATGTTCCGCTTGTTTTGACCCTGCTTGTAAAACAACCGCCCACGCGCTATTAAAACGTCTGCACGTTTCAACTCAGTGGCGTGATCCTCAAAGCTCTCGTAACACTGGTTCAGATGCAGGCACTCAGGCGGCGTGTGGAGCCGCGCGAGTTCTTCACGTGGCGTGTTAAAGCCCGCCCGGTGCTCGACTCGCGGCCTCTGCCCGGTTTCCCCTCCGCGTGTTTCCCACACGTTTCCTCCCTCCTGCCGTCGTTCCCCCATATGCTAGAATAATGACTCGGACACAAATAAATCGTCTGCGTGTCATTTGTTGTTGGAACATTAATTCGGGAAATTAATGCGCACGATTAATTTTCCAGTAGGAAAAAAAAACCCGTTGAGCGACCTACGAAATTAATCGGAGCATTGTTCTTGAAAGAAAACAAACCCGTTAATCCATATAATGTATACATACTGGACATACTGTACGTGTGCAAATGTAGCGCTGGAGAGCGGTGGTTCGCAAACTGTGCTACGGACCCAGCCACCTGAGTTGCATTCCAAGCCACGGCGAGTAGCGATGGCGACGCGTTGGGATGCGAGCGGGTGCGTGGGAGGTGGTCGACACGCCAGTCAGGCAAAGCGTCCGAGGCTGCACGCGACGCGCCCACGAGGGAACCGGTCCCCCTGGCTCGTAAACAAAAGATACAATGTATTATTGATGTAGGTTTTTCCACGGCTCGATTCGCGACGAGAGATCGCTCGACGAGGCTATCCCAACAGCTCTGAAGAGCAACCATCAGAGAATTACAATGTTTAATCGCGGCTGCACAATATTCGTTCAATGTCGAGGTTTTCGTTCGGAGAGAGAACGACTCAATGGGACGCAGCGAAGAAAACCGCAGATATGCGGGGAGGGGAAAGGCATCCACGCGGTGAGCCGGTGACAACATTTGCAAGACACTGCGTCCGGTGTCGAATGTATTATGATGCTATCGGACAATTAATTAATGAGTGTTTTTTTAATTGTGGGAGGAAAGCGGAAAACTCGGAAGAAACCCACCCAGAACAGGGGGAGAACGCACACCCTGCACAGAAAGGCGCCCGAGGCGGGGGGTCGAACCGCCTCGGGCAGGACCTTGTTTTTGTGAGGCGGCGCGAATGTCACCGCTACGGTAAAATGATCAGCCGCCAGATTACAGACAAGAACCCCTCTGTCATCTGTTTGACACAAAACTCTATCATACACTGCACACAATAACACGCGTTACTTCAACCCACGTGTTTAGTTAACTAAATAATAATAATAATTTTGCTTTGTTGTGAAAAATATCAACGCGTACTTTTATAGATAATATGGCGCCTCCTCCATATTGCACGTTGCAGAGTGATTTGCCCAAAGGGACTTCACCAAGTTACACAAATTAATTCAATCTCGGGTTCTGTGGGGGATTTTGGAGACTCCTTGGTCTAGTTTCGTTGCCTTTGGAAAGAAACTCGACACCCCCCAAAAACAATCCCCGGACATTTGCATCGCACGGTCAGACGCCCACCTTGCACGATTTGTTGTCGGTTGGGATGTTCCCCGTGCTGTTCCGCGCCCTGTCAGACGTTCCGCCCACACGCTGCCACCTTCTTCGGGAGCTGTTTTCCAAACAACGTGCGGTACAAGCCAGGCAAATCAGTGGCGTGATGATCAGTAGCCGCACGTTGGAGAGATACGGCGCATAAACCACAGCCCTGCAGGGGAGTCTCGCATTGTTTCCATCTCACAGTGGGCGGCAGGTTTGCGCAGTGGTAACATCCGCGACCCACAGAATGAAGGTCCTGCCCGAGGCGGTTCGAATCCTGCCTCGGGCGCCTTTCTGCGTGGAGTTTGCATGTTCTGCGTGGGTGCTCCGGTTTCCTCCCGATAAAATCATTATATACAGAACTCAGTATCTAGAAAATGTTGGCGCCGGCTAACCGCGCGGCAGCCTTCCACCTCTCTGTGGAGGGTTTGACGCCGAACCCTCCTCGGCTGTTAGTCGTCTGGGTTATTTCATTTCTGGTTTTGAGATGCGAAGTGAGCACTTGCCATGCTCAATCATTTTTTTAAAATAACAATATTATTTTCACTTCAGCAGATAACTTGTTGTAATACACAGTGATGTTCACCGTGGCTCTGGCTTACGTTACCAAATCACACGATAGGAGTTATCACTGTGCACCATTATTGCGTCTACGTTGTTTTCACGGCTCGATGAGCGATGAAACATCGCTCTCAGGAGCCGCGCTTTCGGGATAGCCTTGTAGGGCTTTGCTCCTCCTCTCTCCCCTTCTCGACGTTTCGCCTCCCACGTTGGCGACATCATCACACTTATGCATTTGCCTGATGGTGGCTGCAACGTCGCGAGAAAAACATTCTGAACTCGTCGCGGGCCTTCCCTAGGTCGACTCAGCCTCAAATAGTCCCCTGTATAAACATCGCCACTGTGGAGACACAGGCGGCGCCCCACTCCCTCGTGTGCCGTGCCGGCCTGGACAAGTGCTACTCGCTAACAGCACTTGACCCTACGGTCTGTTAAGGTTATACGGGGGATCTTTGACTTTGTCTTGCACCGCGCACGCGGGAGGGGGCGAGCACGTGGTGGGAGCTCCCGCGCTGGGTCACGTCAGCGAGCCGACTCGCCCGAAAGTCCGGCTTGGAATGCAGGCAGGGGAGCTGTCTTTAAACAAAACGACGGAGCCGGTAAACACGCCTCGCTCACACACCTGTCCTTCCACATTAACGATAAAAGCAGCCTCTCCCCATCCCATCCGCCGCACCACCTACCGACGGTGAGTCATTTCAGCAGCACTGGCTGAATACGAGCACGCCCTGGAGCCGTGTCGAGACTGCCACGGAGCGATGTGAGGAGGAGGAGAGGCACAGACAGGCGCGTCGCAGCCGCGGGTGTTGCAGGAAAAAGGGGGGCGGGGGATGGAATCATGTTTCTGTGAAAGTGCGGGTGTCGCAACATATGATATGAGACTATCTCAGGAAAAAGTGGGGGGGATGGAATCATGTTTCTGTGAAAGTGCGGGTGTCGCAACACCCGCAACACCCGCGGCTGCGACGCGCCAGGGCACAGATGAGCGGCGATGCCAGCGAGCGCAGGCGCAGGATGGTTAGTAAACGTAGCTGCTGCTCTGGTCAGGTTTATAAACAAGGCGTCTCTGGCCCGCCTGAGCGCGGTGCGTCAACCATCGTCCGTCCGTCACGTGTTTACCCAGCCACCCACTCTTTCCAGCTCACAGTCGCCTGGACAAGATGCAAATCCGGTGTTCCCTCATGCGGGCGATTCCATTTTTAAAGTTTCTGTTTATTTTTCGGAGGTGGTTTTGACCTTTAATGCATTCACCCTGCAAGCGACGGTCCCCTGTGTGGACGCTGGGTTACTCGGTCAGTTTTGTTTTATTGAAGCTGGAGGGAATGCAGCGAGGAGGGGTCGGCAAGTTAGTCGATATCTTGGGCGAGACCCTGGATGGGAAGCCAGTCCATTGCAGGACATCGGAGCAGGTTAGTGAGCAGGCCAATTTAACAAATACAGCGTGTCTTTTAACTGCGGGAAGAAACCGGAATACCCGGCGAAAGCCCACGGGGACACGTTCATGTCCCATTAATTGATGGACTCATTACATCACTTGCATTGCACGAAAATACTGCTGAGTGCTCTGACAAAATGAATACTGTAAATTCAACATAATATTCAAAGAGAAGTCCATTATCGCGACATTTATCGAGAGGATTTCAATGCTTTGTCATCGGTGGCGGGGGCATCATTGAATTTTGCCCGGGGCCCCAGAATCAGTAAGACCGGCCGTGCGAGGAGCGGCCCTGCTGTGGGACGCGCGCTGATTGCGGGATGGGCCCGGACTTGTCTCGGCGCGTCACCAGTCCGGCCGAGGCACCCGTGTCACGCACACTGGGCGCACCAGCAATTGTTACAACATTTAAATTTCGCCTCGCTTTCAACTAAATTATTGTTCTCACGGAACAATTTCCCTGCCGGACATGGTGCCGCAGGTCCGCCGCGATGCGGCACCGCCGAGTTGCGAGGGTTGGCGGATCGCACGCGATTGTCGGGCTGAAAGGTGGCTGGACAGCAAACGCGGTTCGATTCCCGCCTCGGGCGCCTTTCCGTGTGGAGTTTGTGTGTTTTTCTCCCCCTGTTCTGTATGGGTTTCCTCCGGGTTCTCCGATTTCCTTATCATCCATCCATCTATTTTCAGGAACCGCTTAATTCTGTACAGGGTCGCGGTGAGCCGGAGTCTATCCCGGCAGACACAGGGCGCAAGGCAGGGTTACACTTAGGATGGAACGCCAGTCCATCATACGATTTCCTTACGTAACTTTAAAAAAAACCTAAAATGGCCGATAACATCGTAATATTTAGGACGCAGTGTCTGGTAAATGTTGGCGCCGGCTGACCGCGTGGCTGCCTTCCCCGTCTCTCTGTGGTTCCCTCGCGCCTCTCTAACGAGCCGCACGACACGATACCCGACGTTTCGCTCCACGTATCGGGAGCTGCTCACATCCAACACGCGGCACAACCCACACTCACCCCGGAGACCTCGCAGTGAGTGCTATCCCCTCTCATTTGAGGAGGTTTCTCCAGTTGCTCTGAGTCCCTCCCAAACGCGATGTGTAACATTTCAATCCGGCCGCTTTCCTTGAGCACACTCTTGAGACACGGAGGGGATTTTCTAGAGAACGTCTCAAGGGATACGTGTAAAATATAAAAGTAAATGGAGGTCCCCAAATCCCTAAATGAACATTGGCTGATGTCCCAGGTGGAGGCAATTATGAAAGACTAATCATCACAGCCCACGGGTGTAGCGTGGTTGGCACGGGCCCTGGAGCAATTAACGACGCTAGCAGAGTACCCGCTCTACGGGCGATCTTGTCCCAGGCGTGTTACACGTTCTTATAACGTCTCTGGTTGATCACGTTTTCTGCTGATAGGTTCGATTTGACCTGGATATCTTCCTAAGGTCGCTTTGGCAAAATTGCTGCTGGCTCTCTGAAGTTTCAGAAGAGTGATCAATACGTGGGAAATTACGCTGAAATAAGGCAAAAAAACGTCTTTGTGTTGTGTACATAATATTCGCGAGTATGGTAACCTCAGTGCGGACATAAACAACAAGCACTTGCTGCATCATATGTAAGATGGCCGTCGTGAGCGTCCTCGTGTCCCCGCCCGTGACCCCTCTCTGACCCGTGTGCCCGGTAGCACCGCCTGCACACGACATCGCTACCGATCAAAGCCGTGTTCTCTTAACATCCTCTCACATCTCCTGCGTTCAAAGTAAAGAGCCAATGGAGCTGGGGGGGGGGGGACGCCGACATCAGCAGAAGGGCCGCAGTGGGTTGCGTTGCTCGCCGATCACTCGTGAGACCCAGGAAGCGAAACATCGTTATCGCGCCGCGACCGAGCGCTCCGGCGCTCCGAGATTAGCATCTCGCTTTGGCGGAAGAGCCTCCGCCCGCCAGCTTCAATATGAAGAACAAATACAATGGTCCTTGCGTTGGACACCGCATCATTCGTTATCATCATCGTCGTCGTCATTACGATGTCCTCAAGACCGACACGTGCAGTTGTGGTTGGAGTACACCACTGCGCCGTGCGCTTTGAGTGACGGCAAATGCCAAACAAGTAACATCGGACAGATCGGGTTTGTGTCCTGTCGCCCGCGGCCCCGAATGAACTCTTGGCTAAGTGTCCGGGACTTTCCACTGGGAGACCCCCTCCCCGCCCCCCCGCGCCTCTTGCACGTTGCAACATTGTTTATCTGTGCACCCATGCCCCGGTCCTGGGAGGAGAGAGCTGTCCGTGCCGGCTGCAGGTACGTCCGCGTCACGTGAGCGGGGCTCACAGGTGTCCGCGTGGTCTCCTATGACGCGTCTTCTAACGCACGCGGACCACGGCTTTACGACGAACGGCACCGACAACGGGTGCCTTCCTGTGTGGAGGTTGCGTGTTCTCTCCCCGTGTCCGCGCGGGTTTTTGCCGGGCACTCCGGTTTCCTCCCGCAGTCCAAAGACATGCCTCTGTTGATCACAGAACCGCATTGCCAGCTGGGGTTTGTCCGTGTTTTTCTGCCTAAGCTGTTCAAAGAGACGGCGATACGTGGCTCTGGGGCTGGTGTTAGTGTTGCGAGAGCTGATTTTGCAGATGTATTTACATTCATCCCACTGCGGCTTCATGCACTGGGTTTCCAATAAACAGATGTATTAGTGATGGAGAGAGGGAGATCGCTCAGTGACACGGCTATTCCGAAAGAACAGCGCTGAAAACCATCATGAATCGAGCCGTAAAAACCTACATCAGTACAGATGTATCAGTGCTTCTCTTGTTTGTCATTGAAGGGCCACCGCTGTGCTATTCGCGTTATTTCACACGATCTGTCCCGATTATAACTCGCTGTAATTGGAAGGAATCCATCGCTTGCATATTACGTCCACTTAAAAGCCACTCATTGCGTGAAAAACGCACGTGTTCCACATTTATATTAAGGCGAGCAAATGTTCTTCCAGTTCGGGAGAACGATGTTTTATTTCAAAGACGTCTCCTGTTTTAACTTACCCAATTGATTCGACAAACAACATTTCTTGAAACAGCTAACGTCTTTATTCAAATAAAGAGGTTAGCTGTGAATTTTTTTTTGCAAATGTTAATCTTATATCCGTTAAGCTAGTGGTAATTGGCATCAACCGTAAAGACTGGTGCAGGTTGAGACAGTTTCAGATAATGTTTGTGGCTGCGACAGGCATCTGAGTCACATCGTACAGTCAACTCATTTCAGTATGCATGACACCACGCGGGCTCTGCACCAGCCTTACGAGACAGTATGACTATGCACTGTACAGACAGCCGAATGGACGGCCCAGCGTGTACATGTTTTTTGACATTACGAGGTGCTGTGATGTCATAACATCAGTAGATGTGACCGTCCATCTCTACCTTCTGTTATAGCTTCTTCAACTCAATTTCAAGTCCATCTCTTACTTTCACTAGCACAGTACCCGCCTAAGCGTGATCTTGTTCCAAGCGTGTGACACGTTCTTCTGACGTGTCTTGTCGATGACATTGTCTGCTGACACGCTGCTTTGACCTGGATGTCTTTCTGATGTCATTTTGGCAATATTGATGCCGGCTGTATGAAGCTTCAGAAGAGTAATCATCAATAAGTGGGAAATGCAACTGAAATAAGGCATAAAAGCCTCCTCGGTGTTGTGAAGTTAAAACTGGCGCAGTGCATACAGTATAGCTCTCAAGAGATGCTGTTTCGGGATAGCCGTGTTAGGCGGTCCTCCTCCTTATCCCTTCGCGACGTTTCGCCTCCCACATTGAAGGCATCATCAGGCTATCCAGAAAGAGCAGCTCTTGAGAGCAATTCTCATACATCGAGCCGTGAAAACTTGCAACAATAAATCCACAAACACACACTTGCTCCACTATAGACAGATGTCTCCACCCTGCGTCAGTGTCTCGGGGAGTCACAGGGCCGTGTGTCGAGCAGCCAGGCGTGCCCCGCGCGCAGCCAGTTACACAACCCTGAAGTGGACGAACAACAAGCGCCTGGCCACGCGCGGGCACGTGGACAACGATACGGCAGCAGATCCGTCTCACTCAAACGCCCACCATGTGGCCTTTCAAGAGAGAACCTGTGTTCATTCACCCGAGGGGCTCCCAGTCCGTCTCGAGACTGACGATGCCTCCAGCGTGGGAGACGAAACGTCGCGAAGGCGAGAGCGGGATCCCTCAGTGACACGGCTATCCCTGAAGCACAGCTACGGGGAGCAATGCTCACACGTGACGCCGCGTGTGCAGCCACCGGCGTGCAGGGAGAGCTGGGACGCGCAGGCTGCACCCAGGGTCTGTTTCACCTCTCGGGGGGCACCCCGCCCTAAACCCCGGGGCTCAGCGCGGCCGCCTCGGGGCTGCGAGAGGGCCTTATCCCGCGAGACACCCGCACACCTGCACCGCGTTACTGGGACCCTCGAGAGGAGAGGCGGCGCTTCAGCGCGCTTCGAGGCAATCGCGTTGGATGCGCGACTGACGGATTCGAACGCGACTATTTCCATCCAGCCGGAGCCTACCCCGGCAGACACAGGGCGCAAGGCAGGGCTATACCCAGGATGGGAATGTAACCGCAGCCATTGGCATAACAGACGCTCCTCTCCATCTGATGGTTCCGGGGAAGGTCAGCTTCTGCTTGAAGCATCGCTGATTTGCACGGCCAGTGGAAAGCGGGCTGGAACCAAACCGGGCCACACCTGTACCCAGACTCCCCTCATTGACGCGACTGTTTAACTGGTAAAGGCGCAGTCCTGCAATGCCTCGCTCACGTTATACTGCTTACGGAAAACCCCCCACTTGGGCGCTCCCTCTCGAGCAGGTGTTCTCAAGCTTTCGTTCCTCAAGGCTCACGTGGCCCACTTGGGTCTCCACGGACCACTGACGGGTCGCTACCCACCGTTGGAGGATGGGGGCTCGAGACGGTATTCGGCAGACTTTTGGGAAGCGTCGGGCGCACCCACGTTTTACCCCACCGCGCGCGAGCTGCCGATAGACCAGCCGTGGTGCCCACAGGTGATCTGCTCGGTGCAGGTGCGGGGAGGGAGGTTGCGATGCGACCGTTATGCCGCTGAGACGTTCGAGTCACGTTCAACCCCGACCCCAGTGGTGGCTCTCAAAGACGATTCCCTCCTGGAAAACCGCGGGTCACCCGACTTACACGGGCATACTTTAATACAAAAACACGCCGAGTTATCTTTCAAATTGAGAAATAACTCTCTCTCTCTCGGACATTGAATGAATATGCGCGTGTTATAAATTATCGTTTTTTTATTGTTATTATTATTATTATAACGAGTTTTTTGCGGAGCAATAAAACGCAAAAAAGAGCAATAGAACGCAGCTCAGAGAGGCGAGATCCCAGACACGAACACTAACACCAGCTCCAGAGCCACGCAGCGCGGCGTCTCTTTGAACCGCGAAGCAAGACAAACACGGACAAATCCCGGCTGGCACCGCGGGG
>JAZEWU010000040.1:119256-129463 GCA_036362915.1 Geotria australis
CCCCCCATATAGCAGGATTCAAACTCGGGTCGCCAGGATTGTAGCCCAGCGCGCTAACCGTTGAGCCACCGCTCCCCACAGACAGGGCCACATGCAGTGAGGGGCAGACCAGGCAAGAGGGAGAGGTAAACGTACAGTGGGACAGAGAAGTTATTGACAACAAAGAAAGGCCAGGTATAAATATGTTTTACCAAGTGCTAAATGAGTGGTGATAAGGGGGGGGAGATGATTGAATGTGGATTTAAATGGTGCCTCTCTCCCGCTCACTTGCAGTGTTGGGTAGAACACGATTCCCTTGCCTCCTCTGTCCCTGCCAGACCAACACAACCACGCGTGAACCAGTGACACTCACAATAGGGAAAGACAAGAATGCCCGATGTAAATATAAAATGTGTCAGTTATTTCTGGCCCACCCTGTATGAATCGGTCGTTCTCTCTGCTCTGTAGACAGATGGACCGCTGACTGAACCATCGTGTAGATTTAAGACTTTTAATGATGGTGGCAGTGAGACGTTTGTTGTGTGTTTGTACACCACTACCAAAGCAGCCCCATCGCTTTAATTCCGTAATTTTTGTGTTATTTTCTCAACGTTCCGTTGGATCCTCGTCGTCATAGCGCGTTCGCTAAGCGATGTTTACGCACTCGCAGTCTTTGGCTTTCCATTTTCTTTCCGCGATCATTTCCTGGATATCCTCGGCGAATCGCATACCGAATTTGTTTTGGAAAAAAGACGATAAATCGAGATCCGCAGCAGATTCCGCGAGATGGGGAGCACCACGCCAAGCTAGGGGAGCGAAACTTCTGAAGAGACGCCAAACAGCTGCTCCTCAAATTCCCTAAAGCGGCTTCCGCGGCGCAGGAGGCCGCCGGTTCTCGCGAGAGGATGGTCGGCGCGCTCTGGCACACGACACACCGTGCGCAGCCAAGCGTGCAGACAGTCCCCGACTTGCAAACATCCGACTTACGAACGAGCTCCCGTAATCGCAGTACGCGGTATCGAGGATAACATTAAATACCGTGTTCTGACTTTAGGTTCTATAAACTATACGTATACACAACAGTGCATTGACACAACAAGTAACTGGTACTAACTGGGGCGGCCTGCCGGTCGCGAGCCGCGCGTGCGTGCGTACGTTTTGTACTCGAAGAAGTGCTCGGCAGTCTCCTCGTCCCACGTCAGCCGTGGCTTGTGCTTCATCAGGATCTCCAGGTAGCTGCGAGCATCGCACGGCGACGACAAACAACAACAACAACCGGCATTCGCCGCTAAGTGGGGGCAACGTCACCGCGGCGCCTGTGCCAGGCCAGGTACGCTCGAGGCCACGTAAAGCGTAGAAGGCTCGCTGCTACGCGGTTTCCTCGGCGCAGCGTGACGTCCGAGACGTCGCTTAAACCCGCGGAGGGTCGCGTGGGGGCCGCAGCCTGTCTCGGCCGACACGGGGCACGAGACGGGGCTACACCCGGGTTGGGATGCCAGTCCATCGCGGGGCCACCGGTGGGAAAATGTAGTCAACAGGCCAATTAACCTAAGCAGCGTGTCTTTGAAGCGGGGGAAGAAACCGAAGTACCTGGCGAAAACTGATTAACAAGCTGGACGTGTGGTTATTGACCCGGTTAACAAGCCAGCGTGTGGTTAGCTGGTTAAGGAGCCGGCGTGTGGTTATCGCGGCCGCACCGCATGCCCAGGATGGGCTGCCCCCCCGTGGCGCTGTACTCCATGCCGTAGAGGTTGACCCCGAGCAGGATGCGGTGGCGGTGCTGGGCGAGCGGGTCGAGCGCCTCCACACAGCTCCTCACCCAGCCCAGCGGAGACACCGCGCCGGGCCTGACACACACCACCAACCACATCAACCACAACAACCACGTGCGGGCTTCACACAACATCACCACCACCACCAACCAACCAGGTGACGGGGCGTGGCGCGTGTGCGTCGTTGTGTGGTCTTGTGTGTGTGTGTGTGCGCGCGTGTGGCTGTGCTGTGTGTATACGTGCCGTGCCGGGCTCGAGTAGTCGTATGTCATGAGGCTGAAGGCGTCCACGGCGAGCACCAGCCGCGAGAACTCGGCTGCTCCAAACTCCCCGGGCTGCTCCCCGGGCCTGGCTCCACGCGCACAGGTATTCGCGGCTCTGTTCATGACGGTTGCTCTTCAAAGCTGTTCTTTCTGGATAGCCGTGTCACTGAGCGCTCTCCCTCGCGACGTTTCGCCCTCCCACGTTGGAAGCATCATCAACGCCTGATGATGCTTCCAAGAACAGCTCTGAAGAGCAACCATCACCACCTAATTGTCAAGTTAGATGCGACAGTCGGCTAATTCCGCCGTTCTCAATCGGTGGGTCGCGACCCATCAGTGGGCCGCGAGCGCCACCTAGCGGTCCGTGGAGACCAGACCCGCGTGGGCCAAGTGGGCTTCGAGGTGGAAAAGGTTGAGAACCTCCGAGCTAATTGACACGCTGTGGATAAAGTGAGCATCACAGGTCTCCCACTGCCCTCTCCTGGTCACCGAGGGTTAGGGTCGTATCGCATTCTCTACAACGCAGTGACACAAGGGCAGTTACGATGGGAAAAAGAAAGGGTGGGGCCGGCGACACCTTTCACAAGCATCAATCCCGCAATAACCACACATGCCCGTTGTAAAACACGCACACAACGTGCCCGCATTATAGACGCATTGTCCTCGAATCTGATTTGCGGATACCGGAGACAGCCTTCGTTGTGGCCTCGTCTCACCAGCTGTTCGCGTGTTCTGCCACAGGCGCGTGTGGTTATCGCAGGCCTGACGCCTCGAGTCTGTGATGGACTGGCGTCCCATCGTGGGTATACCCCTGCCTCGCGCCCTGTGTCTGACGGGATAGGCTCCGGCACACCGCGACCCCGTACACGATTAAGCGGTTTCTGACAATGGACGGGCGGATGGATGCCTCGAGTGAGGACCCAGATCGCGGTCAGGTCGAGGTTCAGAAGGGGCGCAGAGGTGGGCACCCGTCGCCAGGTCGCCCGTGACCTCGCGTGTCAAGTCCGCGAGTGCGACGACCCGCGCGGACTGTGGGGCGCGTGTGGCGGCGGCGTCCTCCGTAAGCGTGGCGTACCCTGGCGCGATGCCGGGGGGGATGACCAGCACCAGGGTCAGCTGCTCCGCGTGGAGGTCCTCGGCCAGACGCTCGATCAGCTTCATGAGGTCGCTGGGCGACCCGGCACGGGCGCCGGCGAACACGGGCAGCGTGGCGGAGCAACGGGACGTTTACACGGTCAGTCGTTCGTCATCAGCACACGCTGCAGCCCGATAAGGGTCGCGGTGAAACTGTGGTGCTTATCCCGGCGGACACGGGGAGCAAGGCAAGGCTATACCCAAGGATGGGAAGCCAGTCCACCCCAGGCACCAGGGGCGATTTAGTCAGCTCGCCAATTAACCGAGACGGTAGCAGGTATTTGGGCTGTGGGAGGAAACTGGAGTCCCCTGCAAAAACCGACGTAGACACGGGAAGAACATGCAAGTGTGGAGATGTCTGCCGGATTTGGCTTTCATATAGGGAGGGGCGTGATGTGATCGGTACCCGCTTCTAGGTGATTGGTGTTGGAGGTGTGCGGCGCGCGAGGTGTAGGTGGGAGACGCGGAAACCCACCTTTTCTTCTGGCCGCCAAACTGGCTCCACACCTCCACCACGAACCCGTGAAACTTGTCCATCTGACGGCGAAACACGGCCGATGTTAAAGCGACAGAAGTCGAGTGAACAGCTTCACTGACAAAAAAAAACCCCGGAGGAAACCCACGCAGAACAGGGGGAGAACGGGAAAAAATCCACACAGAAAGGCGCCTGAGGTGGGAATCGAACCGAGGCAGGACAGGACCTTCTTTCTGTGAGGCGCGGATGTTACCGCTGCATTGACACCCTGCCCTCTCGGAGTCAAAGCGTGTCCAGCCGTTATCCTCCTCACAGTGAGATGCAAGGAGTATTCTAATTCTTACAACGGCCAGAGCTGTTAATCAATACGCTTGTTTACACAGGGGCCGCCTTGCGGAGTCTGGCTTGTTCAGGAGGCTCCTGCCACGTTCTCACAGCGAGGGGGCCGATGGTTGCCATCCCAACCCGCGCGCGCGCGGCACACGCATCGTGCCCACCTTGGCCACCTTGACGAGAGTCTTGCTGAGGAGTTTCGATTCTTTGCGACTGCCAAACACTTGTGCGTAATCCGCCATGGCCCATCCGTCAAAGAGCACGCGAGGAACTGGGCACGGCACACCACACCCGCGCTGGCACGATGGCACGCCAACTCTCAACACTAGTGTGAAAAAGGTGACGCTGTGGGCTGGTAGGTCCAACTGACGGGCGCTTGACGCACGTGCAGAAACTGGATTACGGTGGTCCCTCGCTTTACGGTGGCCTCACAATACGGTGATATCACTTTACGATATACGCTCCATAAGAACGTTAGTGTCAGATTACGGTAGAATTTCACTTTACGAGACGTGTTAGGATATGGCTGCGTGTGGGAGTGGGTGGCGCGGCAGCCAATCGGCGATGCAAACGCATGCCGCTTGGGTAGCGTCTCAGCCAACAGCAGCGCTTTTTAGTGTTTACATCTCAATTTCCAAGGTGCTGGAACGAATTACCATCAAACGAGACGTGTTCTGAAACGGATTCATATCGTAAAGCGAGGGACCACTGTACTTGGGGAAAACCCGTGCGTGCGATCTCTGACAGTGAGTTCTGAAGTGACAACTGTAAAGAAGATGTGGAAGTGACGATGGATGCAATGTCTGAAGCGACGGGTTTGACGATGAGCAAGCGGTCTCCTCCGTGAACGAGGACAGTGCGCGACCGGGCCGACTCACAGATCTTGATGTCCTTGTTTGCTCGTTTCACGTCGCGTATCCACCCTGCGCGGCCAGACCGTCAACAGCAAAACGATGTCCGGCTGAACGCTCTACGATGAAGAGCAGCCGTCACGAATCGAGCCGTGACAACCTACATCGGTACATCCGCCAATTGTTTACACAACTCGAAACCCGCCCTGTACACAATGCAAAGTGCGTTAGCGCGGTGCGAATGAAGGAGTCGAGACGTAACCTTGGTCAACGTCGTGGCGACCCGCGATCTCGTACGACCCTTGTTGATCTTTGGGTTTCACCTGCAGCCATACTGGAGAGATGGTCGTAAACTTTGACCCCAAGGCTTTTGCGACATCATATCCGTGACTGTTCCACTGTGAAGGGAAAAACAGCAACACGTCGCGTCAGAGCGGAACTGCGACGACGCACATGTTGTGACCGTGAAGCACGTCGTGAGCATTTGCTGAGCCGAGTTACAATACCTCCAACGAGGGACGCGAAATCGGGTTCGAATCCCAAGCTCGGGTGCCTTTCTGTGTGGAGTTTGCATGTTCTCCCCGTGTCCGCGTGGGTTTTCGCCACCGGGCACTCCGGTTTCCTCCCACCGTCCAAAGACATGCTGCTGCTGCATAGGTGAATTGGCCTGCGAACTAAATTTCCCCCGGTGCCCTGTGATGTTGTTTTTAAAATAACTCTCTATATCTGCCTCTCGTGGAGGTGGCACGAGCGAGCCATTGCATCTCCGCGCCATTGAGCTTTCCCTGGGATCGCAGCACAGTGCGTGGGCCACGAACTCAGCCGCCTGGGCCACGACGTGAGCCCGGCCGCGGGGGTGGCCACTGACCGGAGTGATGTAGCCCAGCACGGGTCCCACAAAGCGAGCGGACTGGTTCCTGTGCGGGCAGAACGTGGCGTGCTCCTTCACGATGTCCTTGGCGCGCGGCGCGGTGGTGACGAGCCCCCGCTGCCACACGCTGGTGCCCGCCTCCTGCAGCTGGGCACACACACGACGAGATCGATGGTCTTGCGCGAGGCGGTTCGATTCCCCCCGTCAGGCGACTTTCTGCGTGGAGTTTGTGTGTTCCCTCTCTCACCCCCCGCGCCCCCCACCCCCTTCTGCGTGGGTTTCACTCCGGGTTGTCCGGTTTTCTCCCACAACTTAAAAAAAAAATACTCGTTGATTAGTTCGCCGATAACATCATAATGGATAGGATGCAGTATGTGGCAATAAGTTGGCGCCGGCAAACCGCCTGGCTGCCTCCTCCGCCTCTGCGCTTTCCTCGCGCCTCTGAGTCGTTCTCGCTTCGAATTAATACCTTCGACATTGAATTAATCTATTCCCATTATAAATTTAAGATTATGATTGTTACAGGGGGGCGGAACGGTGGCGCGGTGAGTAACGCTGCCGCCTCACAGCAAGAAGCACCCGGGTTCTAATACCGGCTCGGGTGCCTTTCTGTGTGGAGTTTGCATGTTCTCCCCGTGTCCGCGTGGGTTTGCGCCAGGCACTCCGGTTTCCTCCCACAGTCCAAAGACATGCATAGCTTAATTTGCCTGCGGATTAAATTGCCCCCCGGTGCCCTGAGATGTTGTAACTTGCTTACTCCTCCCCGCTGGACAAATATTAAAAAGAGCTACATATCTCGACGGTTTTCGAGCTTAAGTAATAACTGACTGAACTATCTGCTGGTCTCTCGGAGCCGATTCCGTCATCGCCATCTAGCGGTGCTTGTGGGACACAAACCCGGCCTAGGCGACCAGGGCGCTGTCAAGCTTTGGCACCAGTATCTCATCTCATTGTCAGAAACCGCTTAATCCTGTACAGGGGTCGCGGTGACCCGGCGCCTATCCCGGCAGACACAGGGCGCAAGGCAGGGCTATACCCTGGATGGGATGGATCGATTCGCGTGACTGACGCTGCAGCTGCAGAATTGACGTTCGTGCATCCTGCTGTCAGTGCTCGTCTGCGCATGGATGAATGTCCAGGATGGAGCCTGCTGAGTTTGCGACCGAGACGAGCCAGCCCCTCACCGTGACCTCTGGCTTCTGCTTCTTCTGCGTCCGCGAGAGAGCGAGTCCCGGGCCCACAAGCAGCACAGAGGCGGCGGTCAGTAGTTGTAGCGAGTACATCACAGCTCCCTGCCTGCAGACAGCACTTCCCTCTACGCCTCCTGCTCCTCCCCCTCTTTATCACCACGCCTCCTGCTCCTCCCCCTCATCACCACGCCTCCCGATCCTCCTCAGCACCACGTCTCCTCGACTGTAATGTTTGATATGTTCTTATAGAGCGTAATATCATGAAGTGATTTCATCGTACTATATTGCCCGCGGTGCCCTGTGATGGACTGGGGTCCCATCCTGGGTATAGCCCTGCCTTGCGCCCTGTGTCTGCCGGGATAGGCTCCGGCTCACCGCGACCCCGTACAGGATTCAGCGGTTTCTGAAAATGGATGGATGGAATGATGAAAATCAGATGAGATGCGATTTCATGATATTATGAGGCCATCGTAACGCGAGGGGCCGCCGTTCTCATTACAGCCGATGCTAGCGATCACACGCGCGGTACTTAGTCTCGGCCTGCGCGTGAGATATATAAATGCTATTATTATTAGATGAACAGTCGATGTGATACTATATTATAGTACACGGTATAGTGACATATACCATTTCACACCACCACCACCATAATCACGGTATCGATTCCCCACGTTTTTATTGCTGCCAGGTGGCAGCGCTCCACTGAAATAACACATTTATTTTCAAAAGGAGCAAAGTTACAATACATTGCAAAACGGACGATAATCGTAACATCGCGTCGTCGCTGCAGCTCGGATAAATAGTAGAATCTCATACATACATACATCCATTTTTTAAACTGCTAGGTCGACCGTCTAGAAGCAGCGACTCTATTCTGAGGTTCTCCCGGATTTCTGTGCTCCTCACCTAGTGTCTTAACATCTATCCCTTCCCACACACAGAGTACCAAACCCAGTGCAAGCAGCTCGGCAGACGTGTCGCGTGCGTGAAACTCGGCACCGCTGTGCGCGTCGCGAGGTCTAGAGCGCCGTGGTGTAGCGAGCCTCGTTGTCGCTGGCCGCCACCGAGCCCGCGGAGAAGCCGTCCGAGGCGGAATGTTTGTCGGGCGGGTCCCCGGGGCCCGCAGGCGGCGCGTAGGGCCCCGTGCGGTGCTGGGCCAGGTAGGGGCCCCAGTCGGCCTCGGGCCTGCACACGGTGCACAGTCGCTGGCACGGGGAGCGCGCGGTTAGACGGCCGAAGAGCCCCCGTGTAGCCTCAACAGACTACTGTAGTAGGGTCAAGCGCCGTTAGCGAGCACCGACCTAATCGCAACAATCATTCACATCCGTAAATGGCCAGATAACCATCGCACCATCAAAGTCCATCCATCGTCAGAAACCGCTTAAACCAGTGTACAGGGTCGCGGTGAGCCGGAGCCTATCCCGGCAGACACAGGGATGGGACGCCAGTCCATCACGGGGCAGCCAGGGGAAATTTAGTCCGCAGGCCAATTTAACTCATGCAGCAGCATGTCTTTGGACTGCGGGAGGAGACCGGAGTGCCCGGCGAAAACCCACGCGGACACCGGATAAAATGTATACCTAGAAAACCGAGAGACTTAAACAAGACACGGGGATGTGCACTGTCGACACAGAGCGAGGCGCGCATCCTCACCTGCCAGACGCTGCCCTCCGCCTTGAGAATCTTCCAGACGGCAATGACGGGGATCCAGATGAGGCTGAAGATGATCATGCACCATCCGAGGGCCACGGCCCACGCCGGGTACACCACGTCTCCGTATGTCGGGGCCACGAACGTGATGATGGACCACAGGAAGATGGCCTGAAATTGGGTTGTTTTTTTGTCGCGATAAATGGATGAACCTCGTGCAAACGACAGACGTTACACAAAGGGTGAAATTGAACAAGAGCGGCGAGCGACTCACGATGAGGAGGAGGGGGGAGATGACGAACCAGCAGGCCCGCCACCACACCCAGAACAGCCACGACTTCACCCCGATCATCATCTCGATGTCGCGGATGAAACGGTTTCCACCTGAAGGCGGGCACACACGCGTAACCGCCGTCTCTCGGACGCCCTCAGCAGACGGAGCCTATCCCGGCGGACACAGGGCGCAAGGCAGGACTATACCCCGGATAGGACGCCAGTCCGTTACACGGCACCGGGGGCAATTTAGTCAGCAGGCCAATTAACCGATGCAGCGGCATGTCTTTGGACCGTGGGGGGAAACCGGAGTGCCCGGCGACAACCCTGTTGGTTCGTTTACCGTGTGTAGTGCGCTCGTAGGGGTCGCGTCTCACCGTATATCCAGCTGATTCCGATGAGCTCGAGAGCCGCGGCCACCAACAGCCCCCACCCGCCGCAGAAATGGTCGACCAGGTTCACCCAGTAGATCCCAGTCTGAGACGACGAGACACAGATGCACACGGTGAAACGACTATCATTAATTAGTTGGCCGATAACATCATAATATATAGGAAGCAGTGTGTGGCGATCTGTTGGCGCCGGCAAACGGCCTGGCTGCCTCCCTCCGCCTCTCTGCGCTTTCCTCGCTACGCCTCCGAGTCGTTCTCTCGTCGAATGAATACCTTCGACATCGAATTAATATGTGCGCGTTATAAATTTAAAATTATTATCAAAACGATTAATGGTATACAGTATCTAAAACCCGCGCGTGCCACGAGGTTTTTGCCAACAAGCGTGGACGTTTCGCGGTGGCGCGGGCAACCTCGGTGGTGGTCGTGAGTCCGAGCAGGAAGAGCACCACGCACACGCAGACGAGCAGCGGCAGGCGGCGCTTGCGGAAGAAGTTGGGGAACTCGTCCACCAGACCCGTGGTCACCGTCTCTGCAGGAGACACGCCGCGGATGAGGGGGATGTCGCTGAGCCGGCGAGCGAGCAGGCCGCCAGCGGAACCGTCCCTCAAAGTCGGACACGGACCCACCGAGAGGCGCGGCGACGGGGAGACGCGCCGCAGACCCACCTATCGTGGCGAACTGGCTGTCCAGGCCCAGCGTGAGGAACATCAGGAAGAAGAGGATCGACCAGAGAGGAGAGATGGGCAGCTGCGCGAGCGCCTCGGGGTAGGCCACGAACGCCAGTCCAAATCCTGTCAGGGACGGTATCATTGTAAAACGACAACAATAAGAAGAGGCCTCTCGTCGTCTCGACGGCGTCATCGTCTGTGGCGTTTGTCACCGAGGGCTCGACGTAGAAGCGTTCACGTCGCGATCCCTGTCAAATAATACTTGGTATTACCTGCAGATTCTACCAAACACTTCGAAGCCGAGGAGCTGAAAGACAACGATTTCCAGAAGCTTAACAGATGCCAGAAGCCCC
>JAZEWU010000040.1:135739-149844 GCA_036362915.1 Geotria australis
CGAGGAGGCTCAACTCGAACGGGACCCCGTGTCTCTTGGCACGGGTGGTGTGCACTCACCGCCGCCGTTCTTGTAGGCCAGGTAGGGGAACCTCCAAAGGTTTCCCAGCCCGACCGCGTTTCCGATCATGGAGAGGATGTACTCGCTCTTGCTCGCCCAGTTGCCCCGCTCTGCATTCTCGTCTCCAGAGCCGCTCGCACCACCACCACCACTACCATCATCCTGCTCGCGTCACACGCTCCCCAGTGTCGGGTTAAAGACAACAAAGACCAAGACAAAGATCCCCTAAATAGCCTTAATAGACTGTAGGGGCAAGTGCCGTTAGCGAGCACCTATGAAGGTCGACACGGCACACGAGGAGGTGGGTGACTAGCACCACGCCCGGCCGCCTTTGTCTCCCTAGTGGCAATGATTACGCACCGCACTAGGTACTCATTTGAGGCTGAGTCGACCTAGGGGAGGCCCAGGACCGGTTCAGAGACTCGTCACTGGTGTTGGCCGTGAGCGGGATTCGAACTCGGGTCGCCAGATTTGTCGCCCAGCGTTCTGTATACAGAGAGGCACAGACGTCACAAATATCGTGTTTTTAATTTCAGAATCGCTCTCAAGAGCTGCTCTTTCGGGATAGCCGCGTCGAGCATTCCCTCCTCTCCTCCTCTCTCCTCAACACGCTTATCCGAAAAGAGGAGCTCCCCACAAAAGACGCTCACACGGGCATCAGACAGTTTAACGCACGAGACAATGCCGAGTAATTATCGAAAACGGGGGTGGGGGGGGTGACAAGTGGCGGCAGCGGCGGCGCGCCCACGGTGCCCACCTGTAGCTGGTGTCCGGCCCGGCCGGCATCGGCCACACTCCCGCTCTTCTCGCCCATTGCCCTCGAGTGCTACCGACTCCTCGCCCCTGGTCACTTGGGGGGGAAGGAGGGGGGGGAAGGCGGGTTAAAGGCGCAGCCCTGCAAGTTCCCGCCCCTCACCTCCCCCCAGCACGCGGTGGTACAGAGGAAATGTTTTGCGGTCGGTGGGGTTTCACGCAGCCGAACGGCTACTAAGTTTCGTGAGATTGCGGAAAATGTGAACTTATGATGGTTGCTCTTCGGAGCTGTTCTTTCGGGATAGCCGTGTCGCCTCGCGATCTCAATCTCTCCCTCGTGACGTTTCGCCTCCCACGTTGGAGGTATCATCAGGGAGGCGACGCGTCGCGAGGGAGAGAGGGAGATCGCTCTGTGACACACGGCTTTCTAGAAAGAACAGCTCTGAAGAGCAACCTTTACACTGAGAGCAGCTTGACATGTCAAAACATTTCACGAGGTAACCAATAACTAGGTAACCCACTGGGCGAGCAGTGATGAACCATGCGTCGCCTCGTACGGGTGTCTGTAACAAAGACAAAGATCCCCTATATAGCCTTAACAGACTGTAGGGACAAGTGCTGTTAGCGAGCACCTATGAAGGTCGACACGGCACACGAGGGGGTGGGTGACCAGCACCACGCCCGGCCGCCTTTGTCTCCCTAGTGGCGATGTTTACACACCGCACTAGGTACTCATTTGAGGCTGAGTCGACCTAACACACACACACACACACACACGCGCACGTGTCCTGGTACCGGAGGGTCGCCACGAGTGGCTGTCATTCATCCTCTGTCGCCGGGAGGTGTCGCGCTTGACTCAGCATCTGAGTTGGCGTCCCCGCACGGGGAAGTCTCCGCGACCCGCCCGCCCTCTGCCGAGAGATGACCGCGTTGCTCGCACAGAGACCCGTGGACTCGCATCCATAGGGCTGCAGGGTGGTCAACGTGTCTTGTGACCAGCACATCTCGCTGGTTTTTTTTTGTTTCGTTACCGGTGCGTGATCTGTTCAGGGCCGCACGGTGGCGCGGTGACGCGGTGGTAGCGTTGCCGCCTCACGGCAAGAAGCACCCGGGTTCGAATCCCAGCTCGGGTGCCTTTCTGTGTGGAGTTTGTATGTTCTCCCCGTGTCCGCGTGGCTTTTCGCCGGGCATTCCGGTTTCCTCCCAGAGTCCAAAGACATGCTGCTGCTGCATAGGTTAATTGGCCTGCTGCATAAATTGCCCCCGTGCCCTGTGATGGACTGGCGTCCCATCATGGGTAGCTCTGCCTTGCGCCCTGTTTCTGCCGAGATAGGCTCCGGGCCCCCGTGACCCTGGGGTCCTGCATGGGATGTTTGCCAATGATCTTCCTTTGATCCACCAACCCCACCTCAAATGTGCTGGATTACAGGTGTGCGCCACTAATTCTGCATAATGATTGGTTGGGTCTAGATCAATTGTTGGGTGGTACTAAGACAGATGGGTGTGGCTAGGACAGGTGGTGGGTGGGACTAGGAAAGGTGGGTGGGACTATGAAAGGTAGTGGGTGGGGCAAGCACAGGTGTGTTTGGAAAATACACGGGGGACTAAAAATATATTCATTCATTCTGTACAGGGCTGTTGTGAGCCGGAGCGAGGGTTTTCGCCGGGCACTCCGGTTTCCTCCCATAGTCCAAAGACATGCTGCTGCTGCTGCTGCATAGGTTAATTGCCCTGCGGACTAAATTGCAAACCGGTGCCCTGTGACGGACTGGCGTCCCATCCTAGGGTATAGCACTGCCTTGCGCCCTGTGTCTGCCGGGATATGCACCAAGTAATTGACCTCTCGTGCAGTGTGGCGCCGAAGCCAACAGGAAGCGGGTGCGGCCTGCTGAGCGCGCAGCACAACGCGTTCGTCATGTTTGAGCGGATTATTTACTCAGACCTGTGCAGGTAATGAACCTCCTTTCTCTCCGTTACCCGACTTGCTCCCAGCTCAGACGTGCGGGGACTTTGATCGACCACGGACGGCAGCATGGCAGTTGGCGTGCGGATCCGGCTGAAACTGCACTTGCCACCCCGGAGTCACTTCGTTAATTATTGGCCGTGTGAGAAGTCACTGCGGGATTACGCCTCCCCATGCCGGTCCATCCGTCCATCCATTGTCAGAGACCGCTAAAATCCTGCACGGGGTCGCGGTGAGCCGCAGCCTATCCCGGCAGACACAGGGGGCAAGGCAGGGATATACCCATGATAGGACGCCAGTCTATCAGTGGGCACCGGAGCAATTTCGTCCACAGGCCAATTAGCCGATGCCACCCGTACGGGTTTCACCCGGGATCGTCCTGCTTCGTGTTCTGGGAAATCTGTACGTTTTCACGAAACAAGTCATTCACAGTCTGGGTTGTTGCCACTTACACGGGGTACAGTCCTCGCTACGTTCAGCTGCTGGTCACCCACGACACGTCCCGTTTCCGTGTGTACGAGGTGGCAAGCCAACCCACGGGCCGGAGGGGCCACTTAGAGTGAGAGGGGAAAGTGGATTGTTGGGCCCTTCTCGTTCCTTGCATCAGGGCCCAATCCCGACCGTGGTACGCCACGGAGAAAAGCCTCGCATGCATGACAAAGCAGATCGTTTGCAGGACCCACGCTTGTTTGTTACACTTGGCTCCGTGCTTATTTAGCGGTTGAACTTAAATAAACTAGATGTGGCGCATAACCGAGGCTTGCTGAATGTTTCCAGACGGTGCCGCTGCGCTTGCCAGGTCAGCTATTGTTGCGCGCGGTGCAGCGTGCAGCGAAGAGCAACTCTAAAGACGAGTCTATGAGCACAGATGAAAGTCAACGCGCTCTGCACGTGTTTCCATTTTTCAGGTGGGAATTCCTCGCGCGGGCGGCGTGGCGGCGTAGCGGTGAGTCGCGCTGCCGCCTCACAGCAAGAAGGACCTTCGTTCGAATCCCATTTGACCTTTACGATGATTTAATGAACTTGCACCAAATAGTACTTGTAGGCGCGACACCCTAAAAGGCCTCTTGAACAACATAGCCAAACGTTCCCATGCAGTGAGGGGTCGCGAGCGAACACATTACTCATACACGGCCTGGAATGAACGCATTGTGTTCATCCCTCCTTAGGGGCTCTCAAATCTGCTGCACTAAACAGAGCTGTAGGGCATGCTCAAGAGTTCAATGTTGCAGCATTTTTGTCTGAACATATTTCCCCGGAGCGCTCTCCCCCTCTCCCTCGCGACGTTACGCCTCCCACGTTGGAAGTATCATCAGAATCGAGCCGTGAAAACCCACGTATTTGACCAGTTTACACCGCTTCCAAAAAACGTATGACAGTGATATTTTAACGCACTTTGGAACCAGTGCAAACGGACAAGCAGGGATCGTGGGACAAACATCTCTGCTTGTCCGTTTGCACCTGCGGCCGATGAAACCGCCCCGCACCTGGCACCTGAGACGAGATGGGGGAGGGGGGGGGGGGCAATTAACGCGTTTGGCCACAAATCCTGTTTAATCATTGCAAGGTGGCTCAGCAGTAGAGTGACTCCACAGCCCAACATCTACCTACGAGTTCAAATCCTGGTTCGGGGTTTACTTGGCTCACCATCCCTGTGGGGGATGATGAAATTATGACCACTTTATGATGGCGACAGTGGAAAGCCTATGTTAAATTGGACTCCTCGCTCTTAGCACGAGAACGTGGAATTCCCGCCACTGGCTCGTGATTCATTCGAGCAGGAAATCTGTTCGGTTTGCGTGGACGATACACCACCCTCATCATCAGCGGACCGAGTAATTCGCCTCCCATGGCTCGGGCCGTGTGACCGCTCATTGGCACCCTAACGCGCGAACCCGCCTCTCGCTCCGCGTCCAATCGCGGCCCCGCGTCTCCCTGCCCGCTCCTCTCCTCTCTCCGCCTCTCCCATCCTCTCCCGCGCTCCCCGTCTCTCTTTCTCTCTCCAACCCACTCTCTCCACACCTCTCTCTCTCTCTCCGCTCGGGACAGCGTCTGGTAGCAGCGGCGGAATGGGTGAGTTGCGGTTCTGCTTTTCTCCCGCATTTCGTCTCGCGTTTCATGCCCTGTGATTCGCCGCGGGTCATCGGCAAACTCCATCACCCACCACAACGCACCGTGTTCAACCATTTGTCAATCGCCACAGATGTTGATAAATCAAGCGCCACGACTCGCTACCGTGCGCGTGGTATAGCGCCACACATCATGCCTCACTGCAAGAGCCTCTGATGCGATCATCATACCAGTACACACCGAGTCACACGCACACACCGAGTCGCACGCACATTTTCAGCTGCGGCTGTTGTGACACACACTGTTGCGCTGCTGTGTGTGCTGCTGCTCATGCTGCGTGTGACTCGGTGTGTAAACATCGCCACTAGGGCGTGGTGCTGGGCACCCACCCATTCAGGTACCGTGTTGACCCTCAGAGGTGCTCGCTAACGGCACTTGTTTGTTGTGTCGCAGGAAACCCGCAAAAAGCTTGCACGCTCACTGGGTATTTTGCCCCTACAGTCTCTTAAGGCTATACGGCGAATCTTTGTGTGACTCTACAGCGCAGGAAAACACTCGCGTTCAGTTCATTTCCCGGACGCTCGTTTCTCCGGTCGGTTGTGGTTATAAACATCCTTGTAGAGCGGTGGTGCAAACTGTGATTGATGTGCAGGGATGAGCTGTTTTTGTTTAAACTCCAAAGTGCAGGGCCCTGTCAGTGCAGCAGTAGCGTGTCTGCACAGCCCTCCGTGCAAAGTCCCCGAGGCAGCTCCCTGCTGCGGCTGCTGCTCATTGGTCGCACGGGGGGCAACGAAGCCACGATGCGGTCACCCTGCCGCCTGGCACCACTCCTGCTGCAGCACAGCGCCAGACTCTGGGCCCTGCCAGGTTGCCCCCTCCACCCTCCTCCGTCGCCTCCCATCCATTGTCAGAAAGCGCTTGATCCTGCACAGGGTCGCGGTGAGCCGGAGCCTATCCCGGCAGACACAGGGCGCAAGGCAGGGATATACCCGGGATGGGACGCCAGTCCATCCCAGGGCACCGGGGGAAAGTTAGTTCGCATGTCAATTAACCTATGCAGCAGCATGTCTTAGGACCGTGGGAGGAAACCGGAGTGCCCGGCGAAACCCCACGCGGACACGGGGAGAACTTGCAAACTCCACACAGAAAGGCACCCGAGGGGAGGGGGGTGAGGGGGGGTGAGGGGGGTGAAGGGGAGGGGCTGCGATCAAACCGGTGTCCTGCAAGACCTGTTTTCACTTTTCACCCCAGGTGATTCAATTTATTTGTATAATTGCCTCGAATTCTTGACTACCTGAGCAGCACACAGGTGTGTTGGACAGCAAGCCCACAACATTTACAATGGTGTTCGACGTTTCGCTGGTCGTTGAATCAGCTTCATGAGGCACGTGAAACGAACGAAGGTTTCTCAAAGAGCCGGCACGTTCGTGTCGCGTGGAGGCGGATTTACGACACTTTTACGTGACCCTGTGTCGCAGGAATCCCGCTTCCAAAGCTTGCAAGCTCACCGGGTATTTTCTCCTGTAATAATAGGCACTCATCTATCTAACCTGTGGTCGTGATGGTTAGCGCCTCGGACGATGCCGTCTCCCGGCGCCGTTCTGTGTTGAGTCTGTGTGTTCTCCCCCTGTTCTGCGTGGGTTTCCTCCGGGTTCTCCGACAACATTATAATACATAGGAATCGGCGTGCGGCGATATGTTGTCGCCGGCAAAACCGCCTGGCTGCCTCCTCCGTCTCTGCGCTTTCGTCGCGCCTTCGAGTCGTTCTCTCGTGGAATGAATGCGTTCGACATCGAATGAATATGTGCCACGCAGCGTTTTTTTTTATCTTAAATGATTATTAACGTCATCGCTGCGTCGTGTCTCGCGTGTCTCAACACCAGCGTGCGGACACTGCGGGCCCGGCTACAAGACTCCTCTGGACGCCATGAAAGGTACAACTCCGACCACGGCTGTCACACCTGGCGGGTTTCCCAGCATCGCTTTCAGCCAGCCCCGCTCTGCCGATGAGACACCGCGTGTCGAAAGCGGTCCAGAGTTTGCCCGCGTTGCACCGACGCTGCCGAGATTCCACTCCCAGTCGGACCTTGGCGGTCGAGCGGCGAAGCGTATCAAACACTCGCGCCATCGAACGCGGAGGGGACTGACGTATTACGTCTCGCCCCCCGCGCGCTGCCCCCAGGGCCCAGGGAGGAGATCGTGTACGTGCCGTGCATCTACCGCAACACCGGCGTGGACAGGCCCGACTACCTGTCTACCGTCGACGTCGATCCGGACTCGCCCACGTACTGCCAGGTGCCGCCGCGCCCCCCCTCCGCCGCGCCACCCCGTGCCAGCCCGTGTCACCCCACACCACACCGTGCCACCCCGTGCCGCCCTCGCCACCCCACACTGCCCCGTGTAAGGCCGTTTGACGAGACCCCACAGCACTGGGATGTGGATGGAAGCCGCGGTCACCCCTCCACGCGCCGTGCAGGCGCGACCCTGCTTAGCCTCCAAGTCACGAGGTCAGGCGCGCGGCGTACGATGTGGTCACGAGCTCATCAGCTGGTGCTGTATTCGTGGGAAATGTCTACACATGATTCTTCACCTCTTGGGCCGTGTGTATCTCCAATGAGCTTGAATCGCCGCGTCAGCGTGGCGGCCGGGTAGGTGATGGACGGTGTTTTCTCGGCGTAACGAGCTTCCTGCGGGCTCGAGTGGCCTGCTGAGTGGAAACGCGAGCGGCTCCTGACGTTGCGCTCTTTCAAAAACATTCAACTGGAGCTGCACTTTGGGAGGTGCTCCGTCATTCTGGCGTTTTGTTTGTTTGTTTCTCTGATGTTTCACAATACCTATTCATATATTTCCGTACACGATACCGTAACAACTTTGTCGCTCGTCGTGTTTATACAACTTACTAACAGGTCTATGAGCCCCTTTTTTGCCAGTGTAGAGATAATGTAAATAATATACAAGGTTTTACATTTTATGCCAATCGGAGAAGTGTTAAGATCTTAAGAACACCAAATGGACATCATTTTGCGAAGGGTCTAGTTTGCAAGAAGCCACACATGCTTGTGTGTGGCAGTATGGGAAACAGTGTGTGACAATATGTTGGCTCCGGCAAACCGCCTGGCTGCCTCCTCCGCCTCTCTGCGTGTTCGTGTCGCGGTGTTTCCTGTGACCGCGTGTTTTCTCCACGAACGCTCTCTCAGATACCGACCGAGTCGGTGACCCAGCCCTTGAGGTTGCCGTCCCGCTGTGATTTCGAGGCGGTTCGTGGTTCTGTGCGGTACTCGTTGCGAAACCAAAACACCGCCGGTCGGTTGTAACCGGAAACGTGAAAAGGCCGAGCCAGATAGAGTCACGTTTCCGTGATCGCAAATTTTCCCGGAATTCCAAATATAAACGACGTGGAATGTGTTTGGAGAGCGAGGCGGAGGTCAGAGGATGAATGCTTCCCTTTGAGCGAATACTGTACTTGAGTTTGATAGCTGAGCCCACAGTCCAGTGCTACAGGGCGTGTGTTTCAAGTACAGTGTGCGACAGCGTGGATGTGTGAATGTGATATTCGGGCGCGTGGCCCGAGGTTCCGTTGCCGGACGCTGTCCCCGCAGGTGATCCACCGCCTACCCATGCCGTGCGTCAACGACGAGCTCCACCACAGCGGCTGGAACGCGTGCAGCAGCTGCTACGGCGACTCGAGCCGGCGGCGCGACAAGCTGATCCTGCCCAGCCTCATCTCCTCGCGCATCTACGTCGTCGACACCGGCGCCGATCCGCGCGCGCCCCGCATGCACAAGGTGTCCGACCCCGCGTCGCCACCCCGCCGCGTCTCGGGAGAGCGGCCTTCCGCTAGAGGCGGCTCCGAGGAGCCGCTGCGGAGGGTGTTCGGCCGATTCTTTCTCGCCGGCCAGACGTCTCGGAAGGGGTCGGAGTATCCACACTTTACCCCACCGTGGTTTTACGCGTGTACCCTGTTGTCGAGTGGGCAGAGTGCTGCCGCCTGGGTCTGGAACTTCTCGCGAGGCAGAGCTTAGCGCTTCTCTGGTTCAGCGATGTGGTGTGGTGCGGTAGCTCGGTGGTTAGCGCGCCGGGCTACGAACCTGGCGAACCGAGGTCGAATCCCGCTCACGGCCAACGCCAGCACTTGCCCCTACAGTCTATTAAGGCTATATACGGCTGATGTCTGCGTTTGGTGCGGTGCAGGTGGTGGAGCCCGTGGACGTGTTCTGGCGCACGGGCCAGGCCAACCCGCACACGTCGCACTGCCTGGCGAGCGGCGAGGTCATGATCAGCACGATGGGCGACCCCGCGGGGAACGGCAAGGGTCGGTGTCGCTCGCCGCCGCTCCGTCGCACACGCACTCGCTAACGCCCGGTCGCTGGGTCTCTGGGTTTTACCCAGAGGCGATAGTAAGCCCGTACGGTCCGCTACGGCGTACCGGTAAGAAGGGTGGCCGAATCATTGCGTACGCTAACGGTGAGAACGGAGGGTTGCGGTACGACCGTCACCAACACATCCCACTCACGAAAATGTTCAACCTGACGTGTGGTTGATCTGAAATTATTGGCTATGAAAACGCGCACTTTAGGTTAACTGCCACATGGCTATTTAACAATAATAATAATAAGCATGATTTATAGCGTATGCATGTTCATACGGCAGCCTAGGCAGGTGAGAGCATGCAGGGGCGAGAGACGGAGCGGGCGAGGGACGGAGCGCGCGAGAGACGGAGCTGCTATCTTCCGCCCCCGCGTGCGATTCCAGGGGGATTCATCCTCCTGGACGGCGAGAGTTTTGAGGTCAAGGGTCAGTGGCAGGCGGAGGGAGAGGGCGCCCCCTTCGGCTACGACTTCTGGTACCAGCCGCGACACAACGTGATGGTGAGCACCGAGTGGGGCACGCCCAAGGTGCTGGCCTCCGGATTCCGGCTGGAGGACCACCAGGCCGGTGAGCACCGCACCACACCTCCCGCACCACACCTCCCGCACCACACCTCCCGCACCGTCACGTGCCATAGATTTACATTTCTAACTCGCACATATTCATTCAATGTCAAAGGTATTCATTCGACGAGAGAAGGACTCAGAGGCGCGAGGAAGGCGCACAGAGGTGGAGGAGGCAGCCAGGCGGTTTGTCGGCGCCATATTGCCACACGCTGCTTCCTATACATTATGATGTTATCGGCCAAATAATTAATGAGTGTTTTTTTTTTATAAGTTGTGGGAGAAAACCGAAGAACCCGGAGGAAACCCACGCAGAACAAGGGGAGAACACACAAACTCCACCACAGAAAGGCGCCCGAGGCGGGAATCGAACCTCCTCGGGCAAGACCGTTCTTTCTGTGAGGCAGGAATCGTACCACTGCGCCACCCTGCCGCCCTCCATCCGTGCGTGAATTCCGAGTGACGACGACCTTGACGGCGACGCCGGAGTCGGCGAGCGGCGCTTGTCGGGCCGGCGAGGTGGCAGCGCGCGACCTTTCTCGCCGCAGGGCACTACGGCCGCAGCATCCACGTGTGGGACTGGCAGCGGCGCGTGCGCACGCAGAGCCTGGACCTCGGGCCCGACGGAGACATCCCGCTCGAGGTGCGCTTCCTGCACAACCCGAGCGCCGCGCAGGGCTTCGTGGGCTGCGCGCTCTCCAGCAACGTCTTCCGCTTCTACAAGAACGAGGTACGGCGCCGGGCGCGCCCGCGAGCGACGGCTCGTCGGCTCAACAGCCCGATTCCTCGGACCGGCTCCCAATCCCAAACGAGACCAGCTGCCAGGTCGCACTGCCGGTAGATTCAGTCTTCCAAGGGCTTTCGCCTCTCTGCCTCTCTCATCTCACCTGTCTCACGCGTGTGTGCGTCGCGTGTGTGCGTCGCGTGTGTGTGTGTGTCGCACAGACGGGGGACTGGGCCGCGGAGAAGGTGATCGATGTGCCGAGCAAGAAGGTGGAGGGCTGGATGCTGCCCGACATGCCGGGTGCGTTGACACACTCGCGTGTTTGTTGTGTCAATACAGGAATCCCATAAAGAGCTTGCAAGCTCACTGGGTATTTGTCTACTGTGATAGTAACTATCTATCTATCTGTGAGGTGCGCCGTGCTTGCCTTGGCTCCGGGAGACGCTCAAAGCGTTTTTTTTGTAAATTCCAAATCGTCTCGTTTGCGGGTGATTTTCAGCCTCGGGACGTTTAGCCATTATCTAAAATACAGGGCGGGCCGGAAATAACCGACACATTTATATTTAATGTAGTTTGAAATGTGTCGGTTATTTGTGGTCCACCCAGTTCAACAATGGGGAGGACACACACACACACACCCCGCACAGACAGGCGGCCCGAGTTGGCAATCGAGCGCCGGCCCTCGTTGCCGCGCCACCGCCGCGTCTCTAACCGGCGATGCGCGCGTTCCTCCGCTGGCGGCGACCAGGACTCATCACGGACATCCTGCTGTCGCTGGACGACCGCTTCCTTTACTTCAGCAACTGGCTGCACGGGGACATCCGCCAGTACGACGTCACGGACCCGCGCAGGCCCAAGCTCGTGGGACAGGTGCCGCTCCTCTCGCCGCTACGCGTGCTGCCGTGTGTTCAAGGCTCCGTGGCGCTTGCCTCGTTAGCGGCACCTGCTGGGCAGCGTGTGAAGCGAGCGTGCTCTCTCTGCGTGCAGGTGTTTCTTGGCGGCAGCATTGTGAAGGGCGGCGCTGTGCGGGTCATCGATGACAAGGAGCTCAAGGAGCAGCCTGAGCCCCGCGTGGTGCAGGTGAGGAAATCCACCGTGGACGGAATTTTACCAGAAATGTCAGTTGATGGTTGCTCTTTACAGCTGTTCTTTCGGGATAGCCGTGCCGGGCGATCTCCCTCTCACCCCCCGAAAGAACGGCTCTGAAGGGCAACCATCGTGAAACGAGCCGTGAAAACCCACATCGGTACAGAAGTATCAGTTGTTTCAGTACAACTGCGTGCAAATGGGTTCATTTAGTTTTAAGCCCAAATTAGTATTTGTTTTTTCTGTTACGTCAAACCTATCGTCCCACACACTTCGAGTGAGAATCGCGACAGGTTGTGGACTAAGGGGTGTCGTCGCCGTGGCGCGCAGGGCAAGCGCGTGCCGGGCGGGCCGCAGATGATCCAGCTCAGCCTCGACGGGAAGCGTCTCTACGTCACCAGCTCCCTCTACAGCGGCTGGGACAAGCAGTTCTACCCCGACATGATCAAGTACGTCGTCCGCATCGTCATCATTGTCAGCCGTGATCGATCCACTGCTGCGTGAAGGCCTTCCCCAAGCCGTCGTCACCTCTCTGCTGACACACGGGTGTCTGGCGAGACGGCATCGTGGCGAGGGCGTGTGGGCGACCCGGCCACCCGAGTTCGATTCACACTCGTGGCAAACACCGGATCATCTGAAACGGTCCTGGGCCTCCGCTGAGCTCGACTCGGACCATATTGGGTAGCCGGTGCGATGTGTAAACGTCGCCGTTAGGGAGACAACGGCGACCGGGCGCGGTGCTGGCCAGCCATCCCCTAAATGTTCCGTTTCGACCTTCACGGGTGCTCGCTAACAGGACCCACGGGTGCGGTGTGTTAAAGCTACACAGGGGATCGCTGTCCGTGCCGCTGTCGGCGCGGCACACAAATGCTACCGGGCAGTTGGAGGCAGTCGCCCTCCAACAACAACAGAGGCCGGACGAGCGACGCTCACATTAGCGAGCCGAGCGCCGGGCGGATAAAACTCAGCAATCTGGCACGGTAGGGAGCACAGGTGGTGCCCCGGCCAGTCATCTCAGTCAGGCAGACAACGGCACCCCTGGGTCTGTCCCGTGACCTCCCGTCAGCGAGCCTTCGATACTCCGCGTGATAACCTCAAGGTACACCTGGCCTGTCACAGGTGCCGTGGTGACGTCACCACCACTGAGTGGCGAACGGCGGTTGTTGTTGTTGTCGTACGCAGGGAGGGCTCGGTGATGCTGCAGATCGACGTGGACACGAAGGCCGGCGGCCTCTCCGTCAACGAGCGCTTCCTGGTGGACTACGGCGCCGAGCCGGACGGGCCCGTGCTCGCACACGAGGTGCGCTACCCGGGCGGAGACTGCAGCTCCGACATCTGGCTCTGACGAGCCGTCGACCCCCCCCCCTCACAGAAAGAATGGTCTTGCCCGAGGCGGTTCGATTCCCGCCTCGGGTCGCCTTTCTGTGTGGAGTTTGTGTGTTCTGTCCGACCTGTTCTGCGTGGGTTTCCTCCGGGTTCTCCGGTTTCCTCCCACAACTAAAAAAACCCACTCGTTAATTAGTTGGCCGATAACATCGTGATATATCGCAAGCAGTGTGTGGCAATATGTTGGGCGCCCGAGTGTCTGCTCTGGCCCGCGGACTACTTGCAGAACGTGTCACTTTACATGGAGAGAAACCAAAACACATTTCTAAATGTTGCAAGGAAATAAATCCATACAATGGAGATGATTTTTTATGTC
Organism: Geotria australis; assembly: GCA_036362915.1. Taxonomy (NCBI): domain Eukaryota; kingdom Metazoa; phylum Chordata; class Hyperoartia; order Petromyzontiformes; family Geotriidae; genus Geotria; species Geotria australis. The sequence continues at coordinate 149,029 of JAZEWU010000040.1, forward strand.
GTGCATTTAATGCCATATTTTGAATACGATTTTGTAATTCCTGCCGAAAATAAATCCACGTTGCAAAATATAAAAACGCGCCTAACGTCTGTTTTTGTTTTGAACGAGCGATAGCCCTGCCTTGCGCCCCGTGTCTGCCGGGATAGGCTCCGGCTTACCGCAACCCAGTACAGGATTAAGCGGTTTCTGACAATGATGATGATGACTTGCGTTGTGTTGACGGTGCCGAGCATCGTGTCACACGGGCCCCTCTCGCTCGCCCGCACCTCGTGCCGTCACGCCGCCCGATCCTCGCTCCAACCGCGACCACATCGCCAGCGGCGAGCGGAACACAATCTCGTAGCGCAGTCGCAGTCCTGGTGCGTGGTGCGACGTTCAGGAGCTGGATGCCGTTGTCGAGGTCTGATAGCCACGATGAGATGGATAGATCGATGCTTATTATTATTACGGCAGAAAAATACCCTGTGAGCTTGCAAGCTCTTTACGGGACTCCTGCGACGCAACAAACATGCGATTTGCTGACCCTCTGTTGTTGCCCTCCAGCAACAGCAGAGGGCGGAAGAGCGACGCTCACAACAGCGAGCCGAGCGCCGGGCGGGTCAAATTTAGCAATCTGGCACGGTGGGGAGCACAGGTGGTGCCCCAGCCAGTCATCTCAGTCACGCAGCCAATGGCACCTGCGTCTGTGTGATAGCCTCACACAGACGCACACACTCTGCGTGATAGCCTCGAGGTGCACCTGGCCTGGCACAGGTGCCGTGGTGACGTCACCGGCACTAAGTGGCGAACCGCGGGTGTTGTTTGGTGGGACACCTC
>JAZEWU010000040.1:149990-169477 GCA_036362915.1 Geotria australis
TTTCCCACCACGGACAGCCGCGGCTCCTAGCGAGCGCGCGCGCCGATTGGCCCGCAGTAGGTCACGCGACGCGCGCCAGCCGCGCGGTCAATGCGCGCTCGGGATTGTGAAGGCGGCCGAGACGCGGGGGCGAGACGAGGGCCGCGGGGGCCTTAGAGCGGCCAGCGGCGCAACAACAACAACACGGTCCTCCCGCTGCCACAACAACAACAACAACAAACTCCTCTCTGACGGGCCACCCGCAACTGTAGCGCGTGTGCGGACCGCTGCGGGACACACACGGCCCCCGCGCGAGGAGCGGGAGGAGCGCCGCTGATGGTGGAGGTGCGGCGCGTGTTGCCGTGTGTGTGGCGATGTTGCTGTTTTAAAAAAGTGCTTTATTCCGTGTTTTCGCGTGTGGGGGACGCGAGACCTACAAGTTGTCGCCACCCTCAGAGGCCTTGGCTTGCGCACTATAAAGTGGTTGTGTGGCGTCGGGGCTGTGCTGGGGAGCGTGCGGGTTGGGCGGTGAGGCACGGGAGGATGTGGAGCCGAGTGGACTCGCCGATGACCGGTACCACCGGCGGTGTGGAGATCGGCCTCTATGGAGGAGGCTCGTGAAGGACCCGCCTCGACAGTTGGAGGCAGTCTTCAGTTCTCCGTAGCTACTGGAGCGACACTGAGAGTCAAGCCCCGCAGCAGGCTCTTGTACTGGGATTGGTAGATTATCGATATATCTCGGTACAGTGTAAACATCTTTATATAATGGAGCAAGTGCTTTTGTGTATGTCCGCAGGTAATGTTTAAATTGAGACTTTTGGACCACGATACTGGAACTCAACATTAGGTTCTTGCCGTTGCTGCTGATATTGGGTCACTGAGTTTAACTTGACAGCACTGGTAGTTTCTTATAGAAGTTTCCTGGCAGCTGTGAGAATCCGCTTGCCTCAGTGTAAACGGCTCAACACTGGATCTTGAAATACTGCACGTTCATGATGTGGATAGTATGTATTTGCTGGGTATGCAACTGCTAGAAATATTTGTTTTATTTTGTTTTTCTGACAACTCAACATACGAAATCTCTTAGCATTAATTAATTGTCATAATATTTATTGTTTTACCTTGTTTTCAGACGCCTACATTCTACATATTACTTGTGAACTCTTCTTCTTCTTTGCGATTCTTCGAAGCACGATGGTCAGCCTCTGGACATCGTTGTCTTTCAGCTCGGCCTCGAAGTGTTTGGTAGAATTCGCAGGCAATACCAAGTATTACCTGACAGGGATCGCGACGTGAACGCTTCTACCTTGAAACCCTTGTGAACTCTAAAGCGTGGCAACTGGAAAAGAGGGCTCACGGGGGGAGCTTTGTGAGGCACCGTAAGGCAGTGGTGGTGGGACATGGGCTCATTTCGATATCATTAGGCCAAATGTAAGCGGCTGCTCCATTGCGAATGCAGCGGATGGAGAGATCGGGTTTCTCCGTGACGCCTTCCTCCTGATCGCTCGTCGCAAGGTCATGGGGTCAGAGCCGTTATGTTGAAACACAATACTTTTCTAATAAGTCATGTTAGGTGTACATTCTAGCCGATAGAGACACCAAACCTGATATCGCGCTTGCGGGCTGTAGCCATCGTGGACTTAAATACAATTCAGAGGACTAGAACATTGCGTTAGATGCATTTTTTGACGATATACATTGCGTTTTTTTATGTAAGCCTAAACATATATTTGGCTTGTACATCTCTCAGGTACTGGAGACGTTTAACCGCGGATTATTAGTTTGAAAAAAGAGCTCGTAAAATGTCGCTGGGAACACCGACAAGCAATGATGCTTGCCTCAGCATCGTGCACAGTCTCATGTGCCACCGGCAAGGCGGGGAAAGCGAGTCCTTCTCAAAGAGGGCCATCGAAAGCCTCGTGAAGAAGCTGAAGGAGAAGAAGGACGAGCTGGACTCTCTCATCACGGCGATCACCACAAACGGCGCTCACCCGAGCAAGTGCGTCACCATCCAGCGGACGCTCGATGGCCGGCTGCAGGTGGGTCGTGGCACCGGCGGCGGCGGCGGCTCGCCACGTTTGGTTGTACGCCACTTACGTTTACCCGACAAGGGCATTTGTTAATGACACTCAGTGCATTGCAGGGTTACCAGTGAAATGTGAAAATTTACATTTTCTTTGTTACTGGCCATCTAGGAAGGTGATGTTGTGAGCAGAGTGTTTAGCCTGCCTTGCACGGTACATTGGAATGCACTTGCCAGTTTGTTGTGCTGCTTATATTTTGTTTGAACATTACATCTTAACACTGCCTTAAATTTTAACTCACGATTTTCCTCATCAGCCATAACCTGCACTGTTAGTCACGTATCTACAGTATGCAGAGTTCAATCGCTGTGCTCTTTCTACCTGGGTTCAGGTTGCCGGTCGAAAAGGCTTCCCGCACGTGATCTACGCTCGCATCTGGAGGTGGCCGGATCTCCACAAGAACGAGCTGAAGCATCTCAAGTTCTGCCAGTACGCGTTCGATCTGAAGGCCGACAGCGTGTGCGTCAACCCGTACCACTACGAGCGCGTGGTGTCTCCCGGCCTAGGTACGGGCTTAGGTACTCTCTCCCTGTCACGCACTCACACACGCACCGCTCACCTGTCGGGCCCAGTGCACTTGGCGGTTTTGTCAAATTTACAGACGGTGTGCAATGAGACTGTTTGAGAATAACCAAGATGGCTGTTCTTCAGAGCTGTGCTTTTGGGATAGCCGTGTCGAGCGCTCGGATAATGTTTCCAACGTCGGAGGCAATACGTCCCAAGGGGGAGATGGAGAGCGCTCTGTGACACGGCTATCCTGAAAAAACAGCTCTGAAGGGCAACCGTTATGAATCGAGCCGTGAAAACCTACATCAGTACAATAACCAAGACTTTAGTAGAATGTTAATTATGTCAAGTTTGTACACACTTGTGGTATATGTGTATACGGGATAATTACATTCCGTGTCAGGAAATTTACCTCATGGAAAGATTTTGAGGAACCTAAACATTTATCGAGGAATAACCGTACGCTTGTTAAATTACATAGTTTATTTAGATTTTGTTGTACAGTGTTGTTTAATATGTTTGTGTCCTATTCTTAAATAGGCTCGTGTTTTACTCGTCATTGTTGTGTTTGCAGACCTTGGACAACTGACTCTTCATGGATCGCGTAAGTGTTGTCACTGTCTGTTAAATTATGAAATAGTTTGAGAAGCATGTAACTGTAACCCCCCCCACACTCAGCAATGCAATACATTGTTGTGATCTGTGGTCGTGTATCCTACGTTTGTTGTTCTGATTGTTTCTTAGATTTTCAATTGTGTCGTTCGTAAAGTTGCGTCCTCTAATTTAACCAAATTACAACATTAGGTAACATTAGCATATGCTTGGCATGTCATCTGCAGTAATACAAAATGATATATTTAATGCACGTGTTTGAGTGTAAGATTTGATTGTAATCGATCACTCGACACATTGTTACCTGCCTATCCTTTAACGCTATTAAATTACAATCAGATCATGTGGATATTGGATCAAAGCGAATGTAGTTACTTAACAATTTCAATATAATTTGTATAGATGGATGAATGTTAACTGGGTGAACACGTCGTAGTACAATTAACCTGGTATTGAGGTAGCAACCATTTCTTCCATTGCAGCACTTTGCTGAAAATTTCTGTTTCGGGACAACAGGAGCTGTTGTCCCGAAACAACAGCTCCTCAGAGCACCCGCCAATGCGACGGTTGCCGTCGTGTTGACCGCGTCGCGCCCCCCTCTGCCGTAGCACCGGGTGGGCGACTGGTCAAGGAGGAGTTCATGCCCGAGTGTGTCCCGGTGGAGGGTCCCGGGCCGTCGCTGCACATCGCCGACGGACACTCCTCCATGCAGATCATCCAGCACCAGCCAGGGGGGGGCGCCCTCCCCGCAGGACCGGCCTCCGGGCCCCCGTCGTCTCAACAAACCCCGGCGACCCCCTCGTCATCGAGCGGGGAGCCCTCGACCTCCACATCTACCTCGGGATTCCCCGCGCTGCCAGCAGGTTTGCCTCGGTCTCTTCACCCACGGGCAGACCTTGCCGTGGGCAACAACGAGCTTTCCTCGCGGTTGACGGGCGGCACGGCGGCGTAGCGATGCGTAGCGCCGCCGCCTCACGGCAACAAGGTCCCGGGTTCAAATCCTGGCTCGGGTGCCTTTCTGTGTGCAGTTTGCATGTTCTCCCCGTGTCCGCGTGGGTTTTTGCCGGGCACTCCGGTTTCCTCCCACGGTCCAAATACATGCTTCTGCATAGGTTCATTGGCCCGCGGACTAAATTGGCCCCGTGCCCTGTGATGGACTGGCGTCTCATCATGGGTATAGACCTACCTTGCGCCCTGTGTTTGCCGGGATAGGCTCCGGCTCACCGCGACCCTGTACAGGATTAAGCAGTTTCTGACAATGAATGACTGAATTACAGTTGACTTGTACAGGTTTATGGTCAGGTCAAGCCCGGTCCACTGACAAAGAGAGTGTTATTAGAGGTTAACGATTGATGGTTTACAACAAGAGTTGTAGAGTCAGGATAGAAGTTAGACATCCCTCCTACCACCAACTCGGAATATAAACTGAAGATACAACCCAAAAAGCTATTGTTTATTGCATAGCTACTTACCTAGGTTGTGACCTTGACGGCCTGACTAAACTTTAAATAAGAAAGAAATGTCTAAATCACGTCAACATTTAAGTGATTTTTTTAACTCAAATGAGCCTTTTACAGCCCTGAGCCAGCGGTGGAAATTCTCCCATCCGGTGATGGGGCCAAGTCTTTCCATTGGAAAACCAGTGTTGACTTTCCAACAAAGTGATACATATTTTATCGGCCCTGCAGAGCTGATGGGCTGAATCAACCCCAGACGAGGATTTGAACTCGCAGCCTTCTGCTTGCAAACCACTCTACTGCTGAGCCATCAAAATGTGCTCTGGTGACAGTGTCTTCGCCGTTAATGAGACTTTTATTGAGCGCGCCACTCAGAATCATCTCGAGTGCCGCGCATCGCCGACCCCTGCTCCGGCCCATTTCTCTCCGTGTTGGCCCCTGACTCACCTCCACCGCACAGTAGCGTCACATCTCCTGCCTCCCTGCTGTATTGCCCTGCAGGGAATAGCAAATTACACGGCCAATTGTGTCCATTCTAGTTCATCTTTACAAGGACACACCACTGGCTTTAGCTATTTGCTCAAGGAGAGTGGGTTTAACAAAAAAAACTATTGAGTGCATTCACTAAATATTTTTGCTGTTTAGTGATGTTCGATCTGTTTTTAGAATGTAAATAGTTATATTTAACAGATGAATGCGTATTGACGTATTGACCTTTCCCTTTTAAATTAGTGAGGGTTGCTTTATACTCGCGCCATTACTGTCTAAGTGGTACGCTTTTCTCAAAGTGTCTCCGTTGGCATTTTATTGCCAGCTAAGTACTTAATTGACTGTGGCACTTCTAATGCGGCCAATTGATTGCCAGCTAATTGTTCCTAATGTGCTTAAGTCGTAATCAGCATGTTGACATTTAGAAGTGGTGTTCTCCAGACAGTGTGAATGTGAGGCAGACTGTGGGACAGCAGCAAGTGGCATCTGTCCCCACAGGCTGCTGACATTCTTCAGGATTTGACCTAAAAGCGGGCGGCGTGAACACAACTCTAGAACCCGTAGCACCTATGAAGAGATCGCTTTGTCGTAACTACTGAGTAGAGGGCATTGCTCGATACAGGGTGCCACGAAGAAATGTGTGTCAATTATTACAGCTGCTGTCGAGTGATCCCATAACACGAACGATCGTAAATTACAAGAATTATTTATGAAACTTGCTAAATATTAATGAGTGTAACATCTTGTATGCAAATCCATTTTTATAAACGCCATTTATCATCAAATCCATTTTAATGCATACTATTAATGCGTTTTGTTTATGAATGAGATAATTTTATTTACTACAAGGTTGTTAAAAATGCCCTGGCATGGATTTTGTGTCTGGCAAAAGAAGCGTTGGAGAGGACCTTCTCCCCGTGATGGGGTTTGTGTCCGTACTCTGCCAGTATCGCAGTCTGTGTGTCCGCACCGCGGTTCGATCTTAAAATGTGTTTTATCACTCAGAAGGATGCTTTCTAATTACAGTTGATGATGATTACAGGTGCTTATTATAATTCTAATAGGCTATAATGCTTACTAATGATTTTGTGTGACATTGAATGGACAGGCCATCCAATAAATCAACTGGGTGCTTTTCTGCTCCATAAATAAAAGTGATATTGATCCGTGGCAGTTTAGGCATTTAAAGCAGCTTCTGTAAATAACAGTCTGTTCATTTAATTCTCAAATCCATGCTTGTGGCTGCAGGATTGTGGTGCAGCCATCGTGCATCGCCCTTGAGTCCACTGCTAGATGAGGGGCTCGCCACTCCGTGCAAGTCATGAACGTTATTTGAAATGTCACCTATGGCAGAGAAGTAGGAGGAATTCTGATACGTAACACGTGGTCGGTGTGGGTTGGAGAAGGTTGGCAGCATAGACATTTGGAGCATAGTATTATACAAAAATTGAATTTGCTGTACTGCTCTTTGCTGACAATGTCGCCCCGCAGCAGCCTTTAGCGCCAGTTCTGCGCCTGGTGGTCACAAATACAAGCACTTCCCAGGCTGAAACCCGCTTGGCTTGCTGGACCTGACCAGATCAGTCACACTGCGGGTGGTGTTCTCATATGTAGCCACGACTTGCGTTATCTCCTCTCGCTGTCCGTGCCGGGCTCCACGGGCTCACGTGGGGCACACTGCAGCACGCTCGCTCACCGTCACGCAGCCATGGTCGAGACGGAGACGGCAACAAACAAACTCGCCACGGCGGCGAGCCCCGAATGACAGCTCCTGAGAGCGACTCTGACAACGATAACAACTCAATACATATGTAAATAGCAGTGCCCTAAAAGGCAAATATACGTAGAGTAGGTGATGTTTCAGGCAGTGGCCCTTCTTCATAGCACATAGAGTGCAGAGAATATATGTGCTGTGAAAAAGGGCCACCATCTGCCAATGTCACCAAATCATGATTTAATGTATTGCTTCAACTGCTGTAACTGCATGTGCTGCTTCTGTTTAAATGTCATTCCTGCATAATGTTTTAATAGCAGACTAATTATTTCCAGATCCCGTTATGAGGATTGTTTGCTGTCATTTGCGTTTTATCATTTTTTAACCACATTTATATTTCATCATAGCCATTTGGAATTGATATGTTTTAAAAACCAGTACAGTTAAAGTATTGCTAAATTCCAACATCGTCATTACAATAATCGCGAGTAATTCGTTATCTGATGTCTAAATCACCGCAAGTGGATTTGCATTAAACATACTGCAATGTGGTAAGGCCTTTGTATTATAATGGCATTTAACATAGTGGCCATGGTCAAAACAGACCTCTTAATTTTAAGTTAACATGCATTGCAGGCCAAAGTGGCTCATTACTGCCCTTGGTTCAGGGAGACAGGATCCTTCCCATTTCGAGCAGCCAGCAACAAGGCAACCAACCCAACGGATTTGCAGCTCAAACGCAGCCTTTCCACAGTGAGTGCATGGCTTTCATACACAACAGATGTTTGTACATTGCACCGGTTGAATGATTGGCATATTTTAAGCCCATTTTTAAGCGAGGCATTTAAACCATTCTATGGATAACTGCAATTTAAACGTAAACTTTACAAAGTAAGATGAGTTTGTTTGATTATAAAATCAAATAAGTGTCATCCGTTTTGATTGGGAAATAAATATTATTGTTTCCCGGTGACATTTGTTAAAATAAGGCGACTTTGGACTGCATTGAACTTCACTGAGTCAGAGCAAGGTTTACCCTGTTAAAGCAATGTTTACTGGGCACTCTGGTGGTTTGAACTGGAGCAACCTGTGAACAAGGTATGCCCAAAAACCATGGTTGGTGAAACATATTTGGAAAACATTTAAGCAGATTGCCTTGCGTAAATCTAAATTATTTTTTTCAAACGAAAAATAAGGTGTATTAAAGAAGAACCGGTGCAGTTGCATTCACTTTATTGACTGTATTAATTACTGATTGCCAATCGACCCAGATTAACTGCACATTAACGCTTAAGTCCTTTGGCTTGCTGTCTCAGAGGAGGAGGTAACCGTAAGCCCCACCACAGGAACCGCACCGACACCTGCCAGTGAGTCCTGTGCTTCAAGCTCCACTCTCAGTTCTCTAATCTACGGGTTTGCATGTGGCCACTTGTGCGCCTACCCCTCATTGCTTCTGTCAGTGCGGCCATTAACCCCCATTATTGTTACGTAGGTTTCACCACTGGCTCTGAGAGAAGCATGATGGCGTAAATAACGGTCAAGGCGCCGTGGGTTCATTGACGGTTAACCATCCGTTCCAACATTTGTCAGCGTTCAGACTTTAAAATCGGGAGATTCGTTTTGAGTGTGCAGACTCGTACGCCTTTTCCACTGTACAAGCCACATTGGGGCCGTGTCGAGCCAACCCAGCATGGCTTAACTAACTCCAGGTTGTTTTTCCACTGCAGAAGCCGAGCCGTGTATTTGACATCATACGCGATGAATGAGTCAGGACGCATGTAGATTATTCGTGACGCTGTGTTTACAGTCTTTACTATCTGATGTTACACACAACGAACGCGTCATTAGTGCTGGCTTCTCTTGGCCCTGAGCCAGATTCACAAGTATTGTGACCAATGTATTGGGGTTTGGTTCCAGCTCTGCTGCCGTGTTGGCCCCATACTTTCTCAGCGTGGATGTGCAAGTGGAAAAGTGGTACTGCAGGCTTGTTTACAAAAGCACGTGTCTGCTTGGTCGATAATGCCACGTACTCCATCTTGCGCTTGTTTTTCCCAACGACAAACTCAAACACCTTATATACGTGTTTCCCTTTGTCTTTATCTCGCTGCAAGTGCAACCAACCAATCGCACAATGGTGGGTTAAATTTAGAACTTCATTTTGTAGAACATTGCATTACTATCATCATTGTACGGTGATCATTGTCATTCCCACTACTTACACAATAAAGCATGTGCTCACATGTTACAATTGTCATTGAGAAATATGCATTTCCATGGCCATGGTCGGAAAACACTCATGGGCGACTGCAGATGCTGAAGCCTCCAACCATAGGCTGGCTATGAATTAAACTATGTTGTGATGTTTAGGCAGTATTGTTTCCAATAGTCTGCATTGTGTATTAGCATTTGTCGCACTACATTTTGAAGTAGCGGTGTGCTATCGTACCATTCTTGTGTGTGCGTGTCGTGATACAGGTAGCGTCACAAACTGGACAGGCAGCAGCACAGCCACCTACACCCCGGCGATGGTCCACCACCAGAACGGGCCCCTGCAGCACCACCCTCCCCTGCACCACCCCAACCACTACTGTGAGTGTTACCTGTCGCAGTCGGTGCACTCTGTTGTGTGCGCGATCGGGTCTCAGCGGCTCACCGTGCACCGAAAACTCACTTTCAATTTTGATGTTGCCTTACCTATACTTGCGGTATGTCAATTGTCTCGTAACCTTTTTAGCAGGAAAGCAAGTATTAAGTGTTTTGCCTTTGCATGACGATGCATGAGGAAGTGAAACATCATGAGAGAGACGAGGATTGCTTGACACGGTTATTCCGAAAGAGCAGCTCTTGAATGCAATTGTCATGCTTTGTGACCTTCGGGTGAAAGGCGCTATATAAAACGCTATTAGTATTATTATTACCATATTCAGTATAATCATTTAGGTGAATTTGAACGCGTACATTAATAAAGTGATTGGTACTAAACATAATAGCCAACAGATATATGGCACAAGTAAATTGTAATCTGTGGCCTCAAACCTGGGGAAATAATGTAATAACCTTATCAGTAAAAAAAAAGCTTTGTGTGAAAACACCTTTGATATGTTTCAACATAGTCAGCCGTAATTACATTTATATATATTTTTTACGTAATTTCCGTTATTGTTTTTGTCAAGAGCCAAAGCCAATTATGCGTAGTGCATTGTAATTCAAGTGTTTACTATTGCGCCACTGTCTGGAATACACGCTCAGACAATGCATTGGAACATTTTCTTCCGTTCGGAGCACTCGCTTTTGTCGTTTGATAAATCTCGGCAGACGAACTCGAGCGACCCTCTTTACTAAACCTGAGTGGAGTACGTTCTCCGCTCGCGCGGTGTAACGTGCGCGCGTCCGATTGGCTGCGGTGACGAGAGCGCGCTGCGGCGACTGGGGACCGCCCCGCCAAGCACGAGTCGCGACGCATTGTGTGTGCATCGGGGACCTGACCTGCCTTGAACCGCTCCGCCAAATAGGAAATAACAATAGCTTCGGGCTTTACACAAACCTTCGCCGTGAGTAAACAAGACGCCACGTCTGTTTGCAGACGCTTTCTCTGTAATGGGATGGAAGTGACATCCAGCGCTGTTTGTTCTTGGCTGTGATCGGCAAATGCAGTGCGTGCTACAAGGGTCTGGCCTGGTTTCATTTGTGATGTACTGCAGTATCTTTGCAGTTAAATATACTGCGGTACATCACAAATGCGTGTTGTGTCAACACAGGAATCCCGTAAACAGCTTGCAAGCACAGTGGGTATTTTTCTGCTGTAATAATAAACATCGATCTATCTTTCCTGTCAGGGCCGGCTCATCACAACGAGCTGTCCTTCCAGCCGCCAATCTCTGCACACCCAGGTGAGGACTTGTGCTGCATCATTTTGTTCATAAGATGAGATGAGAGCCTTCATCCTCACCGTGATCACCACCCGGAGCTCTGGTGGCCAGCAGAATACAACACGGTGTCGTTCCATCCGTTTACCATCGTGAGAGTTCATTCACGTTGCTTCTTGTTTACAAGAAAGGACCAGGACATTTACAAATAACAAATGTTTACGAAAATGCCTCTTAATACGCATTGTTAAATGTATGAATATTACAAACGTTACCAGCAGTCGCATCTGGTGAGGTAGGGTGTGGGTACTCCCGCCTCTTACAAAACAGAACCCTCGTTAAAAACAGCCATGACACTGACACTCTTTTAGAGGCTTTCCTTGGATAAGCAAGCGGCCGCCTCCGGTCTTAATCGGACGTTATTTTGCGCGCACTCGAACGTTGTGACCCGTCAAAGGCCATTTACGGTTTTGTGTCGAACACCTGCAGCGGGGCCCGAGTTCTGGTGCTCCATCGCCTACTTTGAAATGGACGTGCAAGTGGGGGAGACCTTCAAGGTGCCGTCGAGTTGCCCCGTGGTGACGGTGGACGGCTACGTGGACCCGTCGGGAGGAGACCGCTTCTGCCTGGGCCAGCTGTCCAACGTGCACCGCACGGACGCCAGCGAGCGAGCGCGGTGAGCCGGCCTTCACAGGGTGCTTCTCGCTAACAGCGCTTGCCTCGAGTGTCTGTTAAGCCTTTAAGGGGGAACCTCTGTGTTTGTGTGGAACTGGCAGGTTGCACATCGGTAAGGGCGTGCAGCTGGAGTGCCGCGGAGAGGGCGACGTGTGGGTGCGCTGCCTCAGTGACCACGCCGTCTTCGTGCAGAGCTACTACCTGGACCGCGAGGCGGGCCGCGCGCCCGGGGACGCGGTTCACAAGATCTACCCCGGCGCCTACATCAAGGTACACTCGTAACCCCGTCCGCGTCACGGCCCAAACTGAAACTCGCTCAACCTTAAACCGATTTCGCGCGCGCTACGTTTCTGCGCCGTGTGAGAGCGTTTCACCGAGCGCGAGCCGTGCCCCGAGCGTCGGCGTGCCATGCTGGGTTTGCGAGCGAGCGGTTCCCTGTCCCGGCGTCTCGGTGTGCCGCCAGGTGTTCGACCTCCGCCAGTGCCACCGGCAGATGCAGCAGCAGGCGGCCACGGCGCAGGCGGCCGCGGCGGCGCAAGCGGCGGCCGTGGCGGGAAACATCCCCGGGCCGGGCTCCGTTGGTGGAATCGCTCCCGCCATCAGTAAGCAGCAGCTGCCTCTCAATCGGCGGCGTGGCGTTCTCTATGCAAACGCTGGTGGTAGTATTAGTAATAGTACTAACACTGTTAAAGGAACGACACAAGTACGGAGAGATGATGGTCCAATAAACTCCTGATTTAACAAATTACAGTCAGGATGGGATAGTGGGTGGCTTTATTGTCCCCATCATTATTTTCGGGGCGATAAAATAAGTACCGCTTTGCTGGAAACCAACAGGTTTAGATAGACCGGCACACGTCAGAGAAATGTGTTTTTTTCCCGATTAATGGCTGCTTTCTTTGTACGAACTAGTTTATGAACTTATTCTTACGCTCAGCCACAAGGCCGCGCCGTTCACTCGAGATCCGTCATCTGTGATTGTTACGGCTCAGAATTAGGTTAGATGGCCCCACTTTCTCCGACTCGTGACGCATGAAGGATTGACACCCGGTACCCTTAGTGCAGACACAAGCGCACGCTTAATAATAATAATACCATTTATCGAGTGCCTGTTGCCCCCCGGTGCCGCCCCCATCCAGGCTTGTCGGCGGCGGCGGGCATCGGCGTGGACGACCTCCGGCGCCTCTGCATCCTGCGCCTGAGCTTCGTCAAGGGCTGGGGTCCCGACTACCCGCGGCAGAGCATCAAGCAGACGCCGTGCTGGATCGAGATCCACCTGCACCGGGCCCTGCAGCTGCTGGACCAGGTGCTGCACACCATGCCCATGGCCGACCCGAACCCGCTCGACTAGGCCGGCCGACCGGCGCGGAGTCCGGCGACGCCGCGGGTCGCGGCTCCGCGGACTGCGTCGTCGCCGCCGATTCGTCGCCCGCGCGTCCTCCCTCTCTCGCGGAGAACGGAACGTCGGGTTCCTCCCGCAAGCGAGGAGTTTGTGACGGGCGCTGCCAGTGGTTGTCGCGTGACGCGGCGCACGCTAAACCGCGTACGGACGTGGCGAACTTAAAAAACGAGGTGTCGCTTAACCCCCTTTCTGTAGTAGCGGATTAACCACACTAGATGAGGGAGACCCTATGCGTAGGTAAGGAAGCATTATTCAAAACAAAAGAAGTCGTTTACAAAAGGACAGGGTTATGGTGTGAGTGCCAGAGGGAGGTGGTGGTGGTGGTGATGATGAAACAGTGTCTTAACCACAAGGCTGTGTGCTGCTGCCGTCAACAGGCACCTTCCGTTTAAATATAAACCAGCACGAGTGAATGGGGGTCTCATTGTGCTGTGTAGTCTGGTTAATGAGAGAGTCTGCTGTGTACAAACACAGCCACACGTTGACAACGTAATCATCATTAGCATTGTTGAGAATATATAAGTAACAAGGAAATAAGCAAACAATACGTATCCTTTATGTAGTTGTCCCACCAAGTATCTTTAACAACCAATCAGCCACAGCCTTCTGGAAATGCATAGGTTCGACGTGAGAAACCTGGACTGCTTTCAACATTCAGTGTCTCATCAGCAGCCTGGTCTGGTCGACTTGAGCCAATGCTGGTGATTTGACACATGGTTGTGGGCCCTCTGTTAGACACGGGTTGTACTTTGCAACGCAACGCATTTGCCTGAATGGTTGAGATTTATTTGTAGATGTATATTGTACAGAACACATTAATCAAGAGTACCATGGACAATATAAGAAGGGACAGATTTGTGGAGAAGGCGTATTGTATGCTTAGTTATTTCATTTCGGATATTTTCCATAACGACGCAAATGTTTATGAAGCTTTACTCAATGATGGATCACACCGAATTCCGCTTGCCTGCCGTACAATCTACACGACACTGCTGTGTGCGGAACCGTGACTCCACCAATTCCCTCGCCCCGCTCTCGAGCCGCCCCCCGCCCTCATCCACACACGCGTTACATTCTCCGCTTCGTTCACCTCAGCCGAGTTCCGCACTCGGGGGGAGCGTCGTTGATTTAAAATATTATTTCACCTTCACGCGCGTGCGTCGCGTGCCAGGTTACGGCCTGTCGTGGCAGATATCGCGACACCGAGCGCCGTCTCCATATCTGCAACCGCGAGAATCGACGACCACCTTGCTCTGCAGTGAGCAGCGTCGCAACGTGTTCATCACGGCATCTGGATCCCCGGCTTGTTATGTATTTTGACACTCAGCAGCTTTTGCTATTGGAATATATTGTTTTGCTATCCTAACACGTTAGCTACGAATGTTGTTCGTTGGCACAGTTATTCTAGATGTGCGACACTGTGAGACATTGTGCGCGTTGGCAATTTTTTATTCTAGCCGTCACTACGAAGCCGTTAGGGTTTTTGTCAACGGATTGAGCGAGAGAAGAAACCGCAATCGCCCTTCCATCATCGCTGGAAGATGTGGCAGTTGTGGGAGTCCCACCAAAGTGCTTCTTATTTTTGGGGTCAGTGGAAACCATCAGGACCCTTGGCAGTGAGGAGCGTGGACCACTGCGGTAGCATCGCTAAGTTCACCGCTGCAAGCAATTTAAAGTAAATGTCCACTGTCCTAGATCACAGTCCAAAATCATGCTGCTGCATAGGTTAATTGACCTGCGGACTAAATTGCCCCCGGTGCCCTGTGATGGACTGGCGTCCTATCTTGGGTATAGACCTGCCTTGCGCCCTGTGTCTGCCGGTATAGGCTCCGGCTCACAGCGGCCCTGTACCGGATTAAGCGGTTTCTGACAATGGATGGATGTTATACACCAGTGCGATGCGAGGGCTTGATATGTTCGCCGGAAATATCGTCACGACACAGAGATTGTACGCATCCCAAAATTGTAAAGCTCGTGCACTATATCGCGTGTACTATTAATATATCGCTTGTTCATAAACTCTACAGCAGCACACTACATTTCACTCTGTGGCAGGAAACTGCAGGAGCATTCGGTCGCCGTTTTAGCGTAAATCAAACTCGAGTGCTTGTAAATGATTGCGTCGCTGGGCATTTGCGTTTGTGCCGTGCGTCTCTGTGCTTGCGGTCATTTCGCCAGGCGTACCAGCAAGGTCCGCATCTCGCTCGGTTACTGACATCGTGTCTATGATAAATAGTTCTCCGCTGGCATAGACGCATATTCAGAGCCTCTTAAAAGCAATTATCATACATCGAGCTGTGAAAACATACATCAGTACTAAAAGTGTATTGTTTTTAAACTTGGTTTAAGCAAACTTCTAATATTACGTTTTGTTAGCGTGAATTGTGTACAAAGCCGGCATTTTGTATGTCTTTGCGTGGCGTATAAACTAACGAAATCGAGCAGTAGACCCAATCGAGTGGCATCACAGCCATTGAGCGGCCGGCCGAGATGTCAATGAAGGGATAGGCCCCTAGCAGGTGAGACAGCTGCCTGAGGTGCCTTTCCCACCATTAGCTCAGGAGTAACCAGGTTCTATTCCCACTGCAGAGCCGGAGCCGTGCCGCTGACGGTGGACACAATGGGTGTACCGACTAACAAAACGCGTGACAAAAATTACGAACCCAATCTCTGGCTCCTGCATATCCCAGAGCCAGATATCAGGTTTTTTGACGCCAGCATATCAGGGTTTAGTCCTGGTCCGGCAACGGAAAATAACCAGTGGAAATCACCCTTGCTGTGAGATCTCCCCGTGGCTGGCGTGGCTCCGATGATGTGTCAGTGAAAAGGCAGTGTTTGGTGAAAGCGCCGCGCGGTTGTGCGTGACGCTCACTCGCGGTGACACCGGCCCCTCTCCGCTCCCACCACGGCGCCGTCACGCACACGCTCTGCTTCACTCACATCGCCCCGTGGGAGCGAGGCACAGGACGACAGAACCCCCGGGGGGGTCTCGGTCGCTGTCATGTTTGGGCTGCCACGAAACGTACTAAACTCGCGTAATGGATTTTGTTTTATTATTCACATAAATGACGAGTTCGTGTTTTTGCCCTATTGCCGTGTGCGCACAGTGCAGGCATGATATGCCACTTTTTATATCAGCGATTGGGTACAGCCGTGTGCATTTAAAGTCAGGGAATATTCTTTTTTTCGCAGTAAGGGTCGATAATTGCTATGTAGATTCCAATAGGGTAACTTGCAGGTGAATTTTGAAATTAAAATGTTTTTGACCATGACGCCGGGCACGCGATGCCCTACCGATTCTTGGAAACGACGTCACAGGATACTTACCGTCGTCTGTAAAGCAGAGTATTTTATGGTCAATGCACCGGGGCGGCCGCTTCATTCGAACCTGTGAATCTTAGCAACAAGCGGCGAATGCGCTACCGCTGGGCCACGTCGCCGACAATACGTGGCACGTGACAGTTTGAAATCACAAAGCGAATAGATAATGCAGGTGTGTGTATGACCCACAGTCATAGGCAGTCTTGTTGGGCAGTTAATAGTGTATATGATTTCTAGGAAAAAGTTTAGGGTCTTTTTATATTTTGTTTAACGTGCCAATGTTACTTGTCCAAGTCGGTCCCGAGTGTTGAATTATAATCGGCTTTCCTTAATGATGTGAATAGATTGAACTGTATTATATATTACAGCGAGTTAAAAATGTTCCCTACGCAACACACTGCACATATGCAGCCACATTCACGACACTAGATTATATCCCACGCTGCAGCATCATATCAAAGTACCTCTGCACCAGACCTGCTATACTGTTTTAACATTGCGAGATATCTGATGCGTTGCGCCACCACTCTTCACAATACCACCACCTATTTCAAGTTCACAAACAAATGTGTTAAAATATCTGGAATAATTTTCCAGAATAACTGATTTGGAGGTATGCATAAAAATCTGTGAGCGTGACCATAGGACCCAGTGTCCGGGGATGTTAAAGCAAATTTGACTTAAAGTGTAATTTTATGACTGGGAACAAAATAATGCAGATGAAAATTTTCCAAGTATAATGTGGTTCGTTAAATGTTACAAAATGTGTCCTCTCTGTCAGCATGGCTCAGAAGGCAAAGGGCATACGAGAACACTTGCGCGTTTTATCATTCAAATTGGACAAGCCGTTAGTGATTGGCGCACTGATTAATTGGAGGCAACGTCACATTATTTGAAAGGTCAATAATAATATTATCAATTTATATAGCGCCTTCCACCCGAGGGTCACAAAGCGCTGCAATGAAAAAGTATTACCATAAAATCAGCTCGTAAAGTGTTGTAAATTAGCCGTTCAAATGGAAATGCGTTGTTGACATAATCGGCCTGAATGTTATGCAAACTTTTGTAGGATCAGTACTTTGATGATGGTCATTTCTTTGAGCACACAAGGGCAGACTTCGGTTTTCATAATTCCGAATGACTCGTCCAAGTTTGTTGTGTTGTCCCATAATCTGAAGTGTGTTGATGTAGTTCGTACCGTTCACAGCATTACAACTACACGTACAAAGTATTCAGCCTCGCTCACGTTTCTCATCAGCAGTGTCAGAGCGCCACACGAGTTTTGACATAAGCCTTACTGTCCGAATGTCGTAGAGTATACGGCAGATGCAGGAGGACCTTTGTGTCTGCAAAGTTTAGTTACAATGCAACAAAGCCTTATTTCATATTTCTCTGACCAAAACAAGTGAATTGAAATTTAATTTCCGTTCACAAAACAACAAAAATGGAACCTATGTTTGAATATAGATTGGAGACGATCCACACCTCATTCAGTTTCACTTGTTGAGACATTTTTTGTAACGCTTCACTCTCTCGGATGGCCCGGCAATCCCGGTTTGTATATTTCCATGCAGCGTTGGGGCTGCTGTAAAATCCCAAAACCGGAGGCTAATTGAAGCGGTCGCGTGGACACGTTTTCATTTTCAATGTCCATAAGGTGGTGTGTGATGCGTTTTATTGAGAATAAACAAACTTTCTAGAATCTACTCATAGTGGCATCTTTGAAAGTGTGGAATGTTGTGCAGTACACATTGAGTGAGTGTCGGATTAAACAAAGCTAAATGTCAGATTTGGGTCTCGTTCGGATAAGACGCATGATGTACTTATTTTATTTAAGATGATATCTCTGTTGCACGAGCAGTTGCGTCGGCCGAAGCCAGGCGATGCCAAGTCATTTGGATTTTGGAATTCTTTTTCTAGATTCAGATTTACAAATTGTTGCCTCAGGGTTCTCCGGTTTCCTCCCATAACTAGTGTGGAGTGTGTGTGTTCTCTCCCCTTGTTGTGCGTGGGTTCCTCCGGGTTCCCCCCATAACTACTGTTGAGTTTGTGTGTTCTCTCCCTGTGTTATGCCTGGGTTCCTCTGGGTTCTCCGGTTTTCTCCCCAAAAACGAAGGGAAGAAATATTCCGGAAGATGCTTTTGGAAGGAAGTGGCCTCGAAATAGGACAGAAGAATTCTTCCAGAAGAGGGGGAGATGTCCAACAGGAGACTGAAGAATTATCTCGGAAGATTCGTCCGGAAGGATTTCGTTCAATGGCGACACGGCTGGGGGAGAGGGAGGATAGATGTTTATTATTACAGCAGGAAAAATCCCAGTGAGCTTGCAAGCTCTTTACGGAGGTGAGAGGGAGACGGAGGTGAGAGAGAGACGGAGGTGAGGTGA
This sequence comes from Geotria australis, assembly GCA_036362915.1. Taxonomy (NCBI): domain Eukaryota; kingdom Metazoa; phylum Chordata; class Hyperoartia; order Petromyzontiformes; family Geotriidae; genus Geotria; species Geotria australis. Next base: position 168,482 of record JAZEWU010000040.1, read on the forward strand.
GCGGGAGACGGAGTAGAGAAGGAGACGGAGGCAGAGAGAGGAGATGGTTTACGGCCTAACCTAAGTGCGGAGGTGAGTGTGTGATGTGTTTGCGTGGTCAGTGTGGTTGTGGTGAGGCGAGTGTGGTGAGGTGAGACGGGTGTGGTGAGATGTGTGGTTAGGAGGTGAGTGTGTGATGTGTTTGTGTGTGGTGAGGCGAGTGTGTGGTTAGAGGTGAGTGACCGATAAGGCAATGAGTGAGCGGTGAGGAGGGGAGTGAGCGGTGAGGTTATGGTTTACGCTTTATTTCATCTCGATTATATATATGATTGTAGCGCTCTTAATACCGGACTCTAGCCCAGGTTTATGACGGTTGCAGCTTGTGTCAAATCCAGCTGCTCGACTTCTCAGCAACACGTGGCAGGACAGGCCGCGTCGCTCCCGTGCCGCCATCTCGGCTTTGGCTCTCACGCGTATACACGATTGGTTGTAAGAATGTGATGCTGGCTTAATACAACTCTTAACGGAATGGCTCCGGACTGTTTAATAGAGATGTTGTGTCAGCGGTCTGCATAGACACTCGTAGAGACTCATAGACTCTTTGATATTCATAGACAACATAGAGGAGCGCCGTCCTCGGGTCTGGCCGAGGCCAGGGCTGCTCCAGGGGTGGGGGACACTGGGAGAGATCTCCCAGTCCGGGTATAATGGGTATCATCTATATAGTGTTTAATGGGTATCATGTAAATAGTGTATGGTATGTTTTTTGTACGTTGAACTGTAAATGACGGGGAAAAAATTTTGTATGTGTGTGTGTACATACCACCGGCCCCATCTCTCCCGGCTGACCCGGCAACCCTCCTTCTCCGACCTCTCCCTGCACAGGACGCAACAAAGACAAAGGTCCCCCGTGTAGCCTCAACAGACTGTAGGGGGCAAGTGCCGTTAGCGAACACACGCACACACCCACCCACAGAAACACGCACACAACAACAACCGCCATTCACCACTAGGTGG
>JAZEWU010000040.1:173734-186367 GCA_036362915.1 Geotria australis
CATGCGACACAAATTTGACACACCGATTGGTTCCGAACCGCTGCGTCCCGGCGCCAATTCCCCAGGTTCATTAACATGAACACGATGATGGAGATTTCATTACTGCGGGAGAGATCCGTCATGCCGCCGCCACGCCAGGGTTCACCCCGTGATGAATGTTAAGTGCCATGTAAATGTTTCGTTCGCGTCGAGTGAATTACGTTTGGCCCGTTCCTGTGGGATCGCGTCTCATCCTAGACACGGCGGGCCTGTCGCCCGCACTGAGCGTTGGAGAGATAGATTACGGCAGAAAAATACCCAGTGAGTTTGCAAGCCCATTACGGGATTCCTGCATTGACACAACAAACATGGATGTCCCGAACGGTGTCGTGGAAGGGATACAAAGGCAAAGCCTCCCCCTATAGCTGTTACAGACTTAAGGGAAAAGCCAGCCAGTCAGTTGTTTCTTGAAGCTGGAAAGAACCGTTCAGCTATGTAGCTCTATTTAACGGTTGTCCAGCGGGGAGGGGTAAACAAGTTACGAGGTCTCAGGGCACCAGGGCCGATCGGTTGCTCCTTCTCGGCTTCTGTGTCCGGTGTCGAGAATGTTCTTGTACGCGAACTCCTCCGTGCAGCTGAGGCCGTGACTTCGTTCAGGTCGAGGCTGAACACCCAGTATGGTTTCAGACGCACGTGGCGTACACTTGTGTTGTTTGACCTGCCGTTTCCTGTGGGAATCTGGAGGTGCAGCCGGGTTCGGACGCCACGCCAGTGATGCGTCTCGTGTGTACGGTTCGTGTGTACGGCTCACCAAACCCGTAACCGGCTCACACAACCTGAACGGCAAAGGGGAGAAACGCTGAAACAGCAAAATCTGCAAAACAACTGCGCGACACTTGTCATCGTCCGTCTTATAAACGCGGAAAAATGTCGCCGAGTACGTCTCTTCCGGGGAAATACAATTACATATTCTTATTTAGATTCGCGTGGCGGGTTTCTCATGATAACTCGTTTGCTTTGGAGCAACGTTTTTTAAAAAAAAACGAACTAATCTTAATTTAGCCGGCTACGCACCATCTCGACGCCGTCACCCGCGACCGGCGATCGTCACCGATGACGCGGAAACACGGCTCCTGCCGCGCAGCGACGGCACAGTGACACGGAGCGACACTCCAAAACGACCGTCGCAAATAACTCAGCTCGCGCTCTCCCTTACTGTATATTTATTTCTCAATTTAACCTTTAACAAAAAAAAGGTTTGTACAGTATTTGAAACACTTACAATAAAGACTAATTCTATACATAGTATAACTTACAAAAATGATAACAAAAAACAAACGTCGTATGAAAATCCGTACAAAGAACACAAGGCGATATTCGAACACAAGCACGGGACCTTACAGTATGGCTTTATACAGACGGCACGCGGGGCCTGGGGGCGCCGGGCCCTGTGAACGGGGCTCACGGCACAGGGCCCACGGGCACAGAGACCTGCTCGTTGGGGCCCACGGCACAGGACCCAGCACGTCGGGCCCCCTGCGCTAACGCTAGCGGCGGTACTTCTCGCGCGCACTCAAAGCTGCTGGCGAATTCCAACCGTTAAACCTTTATGCGTGCAGCAAGCACTCATTTAACAATACCCAATTAATAATTATGTACATTTTTAATGATAAAAAAACAACACAACTGCTATCTACAAGCTTTGAAAAAAATCGTACAAGTATAAACGGGCCTCGAGTAGGAAGCAAAACACCTATTTATAAACTGTTCTCCGGCGTAAAAAGAAGTTCACGGCGGATTGCGGCTCGAGGGCCGGCAACGCCGGAGACGCCTCGGGGCCGCCGGGCCGCCCCAGCTCGGCGCTGTGGCCTCACGCAGCCGAGCTCCCCGTCGCTGTGGCCCTCATCCCTCCTGTCGCCGGTGACGCCGCAGCTCCGTCTCCACGAATCTCTTGCAGCGCGACGCGATTCCCCGAGTTTCCAAAATCTTCCGGAGTGCCGCTTGATTCGATGATTATTTTTTTTCCTTCCCAGAACTACGAAAAAACCGGCGGCTCGCATCGCGGACTGAAAACGCGGCTCTCAACGGCACGCCCGGAGAGACGCGCCGTCAGCGCCGTCGTCGGCGAATCAGATTCCCGCCGACGTTATGGCGTTGAGGTCCTTCATGAGGCCCTCGAGGTTCGCCATCTCCGCGCTGAGGTCGTCTCCCTCGTCGTCGTCGTCGTGCCCGTAGGTCTGCAAGGAAGGAGGTCGCCACCAAGGCCACAGCGTGAGGAGCGGGCGGTTACAGGCGTCGCGCGGCGCCGTCGCTTTTGCCGCAGTCGGGAGAAACGGGTCGCGGTCACTCACCAAGCCGGCTATGGTCACGGCGGCGTCAGCGAGACGGACAGACACGGGGACGGGGAGGAGGGTGAGACGGACAAAAGGGGCATGGGTGGTGGGGAAAAGAGGGACGGTTGAAAAATAGGATGTAAAGTAAATATAGGATTGACAACATAAAATAAGGTAAACAATGTGAGAAGAGAGAAACGAGAGAAACATGGTTAGAACATGCAGCCTCGACCGCACCGGATCGTGTTACTGCGAGAAAACTTGACGATCGAAACCCGAGCAGGAAGTGGGGCAGGAAGAAGCGAGCAGGGCATGCTGGGGGTGAGTAGCAGCAGGAGCGGCATGAGAAACAGCGCTGGGCGGCAGCTCGTGGGCAGCGCGATGCAGGCAAGCGGTGGGTGCACAAAGCAACAGAAATCAGACGTTTCATAAAGACTTCACAAAAGCAACTACGCGTGAATACAAACACTCAAATACAGCAAAGCGCAGAGGTGAACTTTCTGCCTGATCGACAAGTGATTTATCGGCGATCATTCATTATTATTACATAAACCATTCCCAGCGACCGAGTGGCGGCGCAGTGGTAAGTGCCCTGCACAACGAACCCTGTGACCCGAGTCACATTCCCAGTCACGTCTTGCGTAACGCTGTGTGTAAATGTCCACTTTACGTTTTTGTGGTTCGTTGTGCTGATGTGCGATTTTTACTTTTTCTTTTACTTCTGCTAATTCGCGCGTTTGTTGTGTCAATGCAGAAATCCCGCAAAGCGCTCGCAAGCTCCCTGGGTATTTTCTGCTGTAATAATAACACATCGATCCATGTAGCTACCACAGGCGGCCTCCCGCGACGCCGTTCTGCGGACACGGGAGTGTTTACGTCCTTAGCCAGGGTCATCTGTGGGGTCGGCGCCGGCCGCGTCGCGGCCCCCGAGCGGGCAAACCGCCGCCACCCGGCGCCGACGCTTCCGCGGCCGAGCAGACGACAAGCGGCGGGGAAGCGACAGGGAGCGGGAGCGGCGGCGAAGCGACGAAAGCAACTCGGCGGCGGGCGGTCGGGAACTCACGCTGTCCGAGTCCTCGAAGGTCTGCGAGTCGTGCGCCGACGAGTCGGGGGCGCTGGGCAGGATGACGGGCAGCGGCACGCGCAGCCGCCCCAGCGTGCCGAGGGTCGCCACCTTCGGCGAGCCGCTCCCTGCGGCGACACGGAGACGCGCGGCGACGCTCGCGGCGGCGCTCGCGGCCACGCTCGCGGCGCGGCGGTCGGCGTTTCGCCGGGCTACAAACCTCGCTACGACCCGAGTTCGAATCCCGCTCGCGGCCAACGTCAGTGACGGTTTTCTGAACCGGTCCTGGGCCTCCCATAGGTCTACTCGGCCTCAAATGAGTACCTAGTGCGGTGTGTAAACATCGCCACTTAGGGAGACGAAGGCGGCCGGGCGTGGTGCCGGTCACCCGCCTCCTCGTGCGCCGTGTCGACCTTCGCAGGTGCTACTCGCTAACGTCACTTGACCCTACGGTCTGTTAAGGCTGTACGGGGATCTTTGTCCAAGGAGGAGGGTGCTGCGTCTCACCTGTGCGGTGGGACAGGAGGGGGCTGTCGGAGGGCCGCTGGCCCCCCCCGTGTGCGGACACTAGGGGCACGGCGAAGCTGCGCAGCGGCTGCGTGGGCCGCACGTGGGCCGTGGGCACGACGGGCCGCGGCTCCTCGTACTCGCCGCTCGACGGAGCCTCCCCCCCCCGCACGTCCTCCACCTCCACCCCCACAATCTCTGCTCAACGGAGGGAGGGAGAGGGAGGGAGAGGGGGGAGAAGGGGGGAGGGGGAACACCGAGGGCACACGTGAGCGGGGGCTATGATTGGTCAACCCGCTCGCTGCACCAGACTCAACCCGCTCAGAATCGGAGCCTTCCCAGAGGTGGAAGCATAGGATAATTCTACTTGTTTACTCTGGAAGGCCTCACTGAGTCTGAGGCCCTTCATGCTGCGAGGCAAGAGTGCTACCACCACTGTGCCACCCTACTGCCTAACCATATGAAGATATTGAAAAGTTGAGCATTTCTTTCGAGAGTTGCTCCTCAAGAACGGTTTAGCTCGACGGCGCCTCCACGGCGGGAGACAAAACGTCGCGCAGGAGAGAGGAGAAACGCTCGACACGGCTATCCCAAATGAGCAGCTGTTAAGAGCTATTCTCATGCATAGAGCCGTGCAAACACGCATCGACACATATTGAAAATAATGACGAGAAAAGGAAATTAAGCACAAGTCCGCGGCGATGGGACGGTCCGCCCTGCGGGGGCGTCGCCACCGACGTTTAACCGGCAGCGAGATCGGCGCGTGTCCAGGGCCGGTTCAGAAAATCGTCACCGGTGTTAGTGACCGTGAGCGGGATTCGAACTCGGGTCGTAGCCAGGTCTGTAGCCCAAGGCGCTAACCGCCGAGCCACAGCTCCCCACATCCCACACAACACACACATATCACACCACGCCAACAAGACGCACCGCACCACGGCAGACAAAGACACACACCGCACGTGGCTCCGCGTGCCGCGCCCTCACCGACGAGGTGGCTGGCCCTCTCCTGCGGGGGCCCCGGCGGGGGGCCCAGGTAGTGAGGGCCGTAGTGCGGCGGCTGCCGGGGGGGGTAGTGGTGGCGCGACGGGGAGGCCGGGGGGGACGGCACGGGAGGGGGGGCCGGGCTCGGCAGCAGCGCGGCCGCGTGGCCCAGGTGCGTGTGGTGGTGGTGCTGGTGCTGGTGGTGCGCTGCGAGCGGCGACCGCGCGCGGGCGCGTTGGGAACGGGCGGATTTGTGCGGGCGGCCGAGTGCCGACGAGCGGGTGGTAACGTGCGGCGTTCGTACGGATTCGAAGGATCGGGTGTGTTTGTAGATTTGGGTGGTTTGGAAAAGGGGTGGCGGGTGGAGTGTGGATAAAATGAAAAGTGTAAAAAAAAACCAGAAGAACGTTCGCAGACACAGAATGAGATGCACGGAGGGAAGGGGCGAGGACAGGGGGTGGGGAGAGAGGGGGAGAGAGAGAGCAGTAAAACACGCATATTAATAAAAACGAAACATCGACGTGACCAAAAAATAAAATCGGAAAACACAGGAGGCGTGCGCGACGATGGGATGGTGAGCGGAGCGGTGGGCGGGGTACATACGCGCCGCGTGTTTGTGCTCGGAGGGCACGGCCAGTTTGAGGCGCATGGCTTGTCGCGCCGCTATCGAGCGCTCCAGGGACGACGACACGCCCTCCTCGCCTCGCTTGCCTGCGCCACGGGCACAACACGCGCCACGGGCACAACACGCGCCGCCCTGAGCCGGGCTACCCCCGCCGCCGCCTCCGCGCGGGACGGCGTCTCGGGCTCCCGCTCGCCGGGAGGCCGTCGCGGCCGGGAGGCCCCGCGCGGCGTCACCGGCGCCGCTCGTCACGTTCGTCGCCGTGACACGGAGCCGACGGAGTGCGGCTACCGGCCGCGGAGGGTGACGGCGCCGCCTCCAATATTCCGTGACGCTAACGCGCTAAACAACTCGCTTCTCTCGCGACGTTTCGCCTCCCACGTTGGAAGCGTCAGCAGGCGTTATCGCGCGCTTCCAACGTGGGAGGCGAAACGTCGCAAGGGAGAGACGGAAAGCGCTCGGTGACACGGCTATCCCCAAAGGACAGCTCTGAAGAGCAACCGTCACGAATCGAGCCGTGAAAACCTGCATCAGTACAAACAGAGCAATCGTCAACCCTAACCCTCCTGCAAAAACGGACGCTGCTGAAACACGGTCTCGAGGACCGACCGAGCGACAACGAAATGACAAACTAACGGAGCGCGCGATCGACGCCGCCCGGCGACCGCCGCGGCGGCGTTAGCGGAGCGCCCCGGGGCGGGCGGGCGCACCTGAGTAGGAGCCCCTCTGGTGGTTGGTGTAGGCCTCGGCGCGCTCCACGTCGGGGCCGCCGCCCTGCGGCCCCGCGTGCGGGTCGGCCGGGCCGGACGGGCCGGGCCCACCGCCCCCGCCGGGCCCGCCGGGGCCTCCGCCGCCGGGGCCGCCGCCGGGCCCGCCGCCCGGACCCACGGCCTTGTCCAGAGGCTTGAGGGCCACGGTCTCGTGGTGGATCCACAGGTCCGGGGGTTTCAGGTCCTTGGGGCTGGCCTTGCGTTTGCCCGAGCCGTTGGGAGACTTCGGCGCGGCTCGCTTGCTGCGGGGACGACGGGGAGACGCGAGCGGGGGTCGCGTGAGGTCATCGAGCGCCGGGAACGCGACGCGGTGCAAGGCCTTCCCTCCTCTCGACGTTAACGGTAAACGCGGAGGGAAGTGGATTACACAAGGCCACGGGAGATGGAATCGCAGCAGGGTGGTTGCAGTGAGAGCCACACAGATCTAATAATAATAAGCTCTATTCATGACGCGTGGCACATATTTATTCAACGTCGAAGGTATTAATTCGAAGAGAGAACGACTCAGAGGCGCGAGTAAAGCACAGAAAGGCGGAGGAGGCAGCCAGGCGGTTTGCCTGTGCCAAAATATTGCCACACACCGCGTCCTATATAGTATGATGTTATCGGCCAATTCATTAATGAGTGTTTATTTTAAGCTGTGGGAGGAAACCGACACAGAAACAGGGAGAGAACACACAAACCGCCTCGGGCAAGACCATTCTTTCTGTGAGGCGCAGTACGAGCAGAAGGAGGAGGGTTAGGGCTGGATGCGAGGTTCTGCTGAGAGGGGAGAGTGATGACACGACGAGGAGGAGGAGGGGGGTGCGGGCCTGGCGGTGGCCGAGGAGCCGGCCTCACCTCTTGACGGCGGCGGCCGAGCGGCGCGTGCACACCACGGCCACGACGATGGCGCAGATGACGGTGAGGCCGCCCACCGTCACGATGACGATGATCAGCAGGTTGCTGTCCAGCCCCGAGCTGCGGTTCTGCACCGAGTGCTGCTGCCCCGTGGGGCCGTCTGTGTCGAGGGCGGGTGGGGGGAGGGGGGTCAAGCCACTATACAGGCCAGTTTGAATAATACGGGGCTTAAGCGTACAACGACACACACACACACCAACACGCACAACAACAGAGGTCCCCCGTACAGCCTTAAGAAACTGTAGGGTCAAGTGTTGTTAGCGAGTAGCACCTATGAAGGTCAACACGGCAAACGAAGAGGTGGGTGACCGGCACCACGCCCGGCCGCCTCTGTCTCCCTAGCGGAAACGTTTACACACCGCGCTAGGTACTCATTTGAGGCTGAGTCGACCTAGGGGAAGCCCGGGACCGGTTCAGAAAATCGTCACTCTTTTTGGCCGTGAGCAGGATTCGAACTCGGGCCATAGCTAAGTTTGTAGGCCAGCGTGCTAACCACTGAGCAACCGCTCCCCATAAAGCAAGGGACCACTATACAGTGGATCTTTGTTTTAGACACAAACACACACACACACACGCCAACACACACATCGACCCGACCGCGTGTGGGTCGCGCGACTCGACGCCGAATCGCCGCGCGGGTCGTGCACAGAGAGGAGCGCGGAGTACGGAAAAGCGAGTTTACCATTAGAAGAGGCACGGTTTAGGAGACTGGGGTTCCCGGCCCAAGCGATGCCACTGCCTGCAGGACCCCTGCCAGAGATCGATGCTATCAGCAGGGACATCCCGGGGAGAGGGGGGGCAGCGAGAGGGGGGACGGGGGGGTGTCCGGGGTGCGCAGGTGTGGCAGAGCAGGGAGGGCGAGAGGGGAGGGGACGACAGAGAAGATGCCACCGCGTTACAATGAAGCGAGTCTCCGTGTTAACGCAGCGCCCGGCAAGCAACCGGGGGAGGGAAGGTCTGGGTGGCAAGCCAAACGACACCAGCAGAGCACGCAAGCAGCAGCTCCTCGCACCACCGTGCCGCCCCCGACACCGCGGCGGCGGCGGTTTGAGAGGCGCGCGGACGATGGCGCCTCGGCTCAGAGGGCACCCGCGGCTGGCGAAGGACGCGGGCTCGGACCCGGCGGCGCTGGGCGGGCAGCGTTGGGAGCGCGATGGGGAGTGAAGGGGGAGCGTGGGGAGCGCGGGGGGGGAGCGCCCGGCGCGGTGGGCGACCGGACGCGGAGGGAGTTACGTTTCCGGGTGGAGCCCACGGCGGCGGGAGACGCGGGCGCGAGTGATTAATATTTCATGCTCCGGTTTCCGACGAAAAGCGATCTCCGCGCGGGCAGGATGCACGCGGGCACGGGACGCGGCACGGGGGGACGCGGCACCGCCGGCAGGCCCCCGCCGCCGCCTCCCCTAGGTCGACTCGGCCTCAAACGAGAACCTAGTGCGGCGTGTAAACGTTGCCGCTCGGGAGACAAAGACGGCCGGGCGTGGCGCTGGTCACCCGCCCCTATTACGTGCCGCATCGACCTTCGCGGCTGCTACTCGCTAACGGCACTCGACCCTGCCGTCTGCGAAGGCTACACGGGGGGTGACGGCGCGTGCGATCGGAGCGCGCGGCGGTGTCGGCGGCTGACCTCGCGGCGTGCGGAAGGTCACCGGCTCGCTCATGGGGCCCATGCCCTTGGAGTTGCGCGCCTGGATCTTGAAGAAGTAGAGCGTGTCGAGCGTGAGCTCCTGCACCTGGTGCGAGAGGCGGTCGCCCACCACGGGCTCGATCACCCAGTCGTGCAGCTCCGCAGACTTGTCCGTCGTGTAGTAGATGATGTAACCTGCGACGCGCGGGGATGGAGGGATTACAACGCGACTGTTTGTCCGCCGGGATAGGCTCTCGCTCACCGCGACCCCGTGCAGGATTAAGCGGTTTGTGACAACGGTCGTATGGATGGATATTTCATTACGGCAATGTGACACTGTTACGAACGCGTCAACCACCGAGGCGCCGTGTCGCGGCGCGACGTAACGACGTGTAAGATTTGCGCTTAAGAGCTGCGCTTTTGGGATAGCGTGGGCGCCGTGTGCTGTGCCGCCCCGCTCACCCGTGATCTTGCCGTTGGCTTCGGACGGCGGCTGCCAGTTGACGATGACGATGCGCGGCTTCCCCTCCTTGCTGATGATGGTGAGGTCCTTCGGTGCGGACGTGGGCACTGGGAGGAGAAGTTTTTCAAAACTTTCATCACGGTTGCTCTTCAGAGCTGTTCTTTCGGGACAGCCGTGTCACTGAGCGATCTCCCTCTCTCCCTCGCGACGTTTCGCCTCCCACGTCGGAAGCATCGTAGGGCGTTCTCTGATGATGCTTCCAACGCGGGAGGCGAAACGGCTATCCCGAAAGAACAGCTCTGAAGCGCAATCGTCACGAATCGAGCCGTGAAATCCTACTTCAGTACAGAAACATCAATTGTTCCAGTTCAACTGCGTGCAAATGGGTTCATTGAATCCATGACATTCCTTCTTTGCTTTAAGCCCAAATTTAATATTTGTTTCTGCTGCATCAAACACGGGAGCCGAGTGCACGGCCCCCCACAGCGGCCCCCCCGCGGCCTCCCCGCGGCCGCCCCCAGTGCCCGCGTACCGGCCTCCAGCGTCGTGCCCTGCGCCGTCATGCTCCAGGTGCTGGCGCGGCGCCCGCGCGTCACCATCACGGAGAACTCGTACAGCGTGCTGGCCTTGAGGCCCGTGACCAGGTAGCCGAGCGTCGTCGAGTTGGCCGTCTGTGGCGGCAGACCGCGCGATCGTCACGCACGGCCGCAGGGAAGCGCGCGCGCACAAGCGTCGGCGGACACGGCAAGCATATTCTTCAGATTCGGATTCGCTCGCGAGCTCTCGAGCCTCGGCGTTAAAAGAACGATGAACGGGAGGGCATCTAACCCGAACCAAAAATAAAGATACCCCGTGTGGCCTTACTAGACTGTAGGGTCAAGTGCTGTTAGCGAGTTGCACCTATGAAGGTCGACATGGCGCACGAGGGTGAGGGTGACCAGCACCACGCCCAGGCCGCCTTTATCTCCCTACTGGCAAATGTTTACACACTGTGATAGGTACTCATTTGAGGCTGAGTCGACATAGAGAAGGCCCAGGACCGGTACAGAAAATCGTCACCGGTGTTGGTGGCTGTGAGCGGGATTCCAACTCGGGTCATAGCCGGGTTTGTATCCCAGCACGCTAACCACCGAGCCACCACCGCCCACCCACCGACTCGCCGCCCATCCGTAAACCCCGGCTCCTCGTCGTCGTGAAACGTAACCCGCGATCGCGAGTCGCGGTTTCGCCGCCGCAGCCGCACCTTGTACTTGGCGTTGTTGGTGAAGTACGTCTTCCAGCGCACGGTGTAGTAGCGCGCGTCCGGGATGCGCTGGTTCTTGGGGAGCGAGTTGTCGGCCCACGTGATGCGGATGGTGTCGGGCGCCAGCACCAGCGCCTGGACGCCCACGGGGGGCAGCATGGGCGTGGGCGGCTCGGGGACTGCCGTGAAAGCGTCGGCGAAAAGGTCAAACAGGTCGGGCTCCGAGGGGTCCATCGAGTCTGAGATCCCGCGGGCAGCGGAGGGCAGCGGGGTAGACGGGGCAGCGGAGGGTGGCGGGAGACGGCGGGGGGCGAGCGAGACAGACAAGCGGGCGGAGAGACGGGCACGGCAGCCACGGGGAGGTCGCGCGGCGGCCGTGCGGACCCACGCGGGTTCGTGCAGAGCGAGCGGCGGCAGCGGGAGGAGCAGGAGGAGGAAGCGGCCGTGGCGGGAGCGGCAGGAAGCGAGCATAACCGCGGAGACACGGGACGAGGGATGCGCGGCGCGCGGCAACACAAGCGCGAGCAACACGCACGGGCAGCGCGCCCGGAGGAGCGCGCGTGCAGGATGTGAGCAGAGTGCAAGCGGGGTGAGTGCGGGGTGAGTGCGGGGTGCGTGCGGGCCGGCCGAGGGGGCAGCGATGACGGTGCGTGGGACGCACGGCGGTCCGGGTCGCGCCAGGACGGATGGAAAACGTAAAAATGATGAAAAAAGGATGGAAAAACGTAAAAAATAACGCGCACCACCCGCGCACACACACACACACACACGATAACCAAGGCGACGGACACACGCGTAACGATGGCAAACGAAAAAATGTTAACGTGAAAAAGGGAGAAAAGTCACAGTTAGTCACGCGTTCCGTTACAGTGTTCGTTTGCATTAAGACGCGGCGCAATCAACGCCGGCGATGACGTCGCGTCGCACCGCGCGAACCCCAACACACGGACGCGCTCAGGTTAAGAAGTTGTTGTCGAGCCCGCTGATGGTCGGTGTTTATACGCGTGGAAGGAAAGCGGAGTGCCCGGAGAAAACACACACGTGCGAGGGGACAACACACGGAAATTACTGATGCAGGTTTTCACGGCTCGATTCACAATGGTTGCTCCCCAGAGCTGTTCTTTCGGGACAGCCAGGAGAGCGCTCGACACGGCTATCCCAAAGGAACAGCTCTGAAGAGCAACCATCAGCGTGCGCGAGTGGCGAGTGTCGCTCCGGGCTGGCGAGCACACGCACGTACCCGTGATGGAGCGTGTGGTGGCGCTCTCGTAGAGCGGCACCCCCTGGCCCATGTTGTTGAAGGCCCTCAGAGAGATCACGTACTGGTGGTTGGGCTCTGTGACGCGGCCGGGCACATGGGGCAGAGGTCACGTCGTGTCGCCACAACTACCAAACACCCGTCGCCTGGACGCGGCATCCATCCATCCGGCGTGGAGCAGGGGAGGGAGGGAGGGAGCGAGGCAGCGGGGAGCGTGGGAGCGTGCGAGCCGTACCGAGCCCCTCGATGGTGAAGTAGCGCTGCTTGGCGTCCACGCGCACGGTGTCGGCGTAGGGGCTGCCCACGCCGTAGCCGATGAAGTAGCCGCGCACTGTGACGCCGCCGCCGCCGCCGCTGCCGCCTGGCGGCGTCCAGCTCACCACGATGCTCGTCGTGAGCGGACGCACGTGCAGCGAGCTCGGCTGCTCCGGCACGCGCGACTCTGCGCGACAGACACGGCGAATGTGAGCGCGAAGGGGGCCCGGGGGGCCGCTGGGGGGTGGCGGGGTGCGGGCGGGGAGGGGGGGGTTAGGGGGAGCGGCGCTCGACACGCTACCGCCGCGGATCCGGTAACGATAGCCGGCTGCGCGCGGCTATCGGCGTCGCGACGCGGCCGCGAGCGACCGTGGCGAGCGCACGCCGCGAGCGATGACTCAACGCTCGCACCGTGACCCGCAGTGAGCCGCAACAACACGGCGCTCCTCGAGGGGCTGCTGTGCAAACGTCGCGTGTAGATCACGTTACCGTTTGGACACGGAGGGCAGCGATCGGTGCCAGCAAGCCTCGCTCACATTCTCAAGCGTCGGCAGATCCTCCTGGACGCTGCCGACTACTTTCTGAGATGCGACGCGATGAGGTTTCCGAGCCGTAGCCACGGGTGGGCGGGGGGG
>JAZEWU010000040.1:209298-221350 GCA_036362915.1 Geotria australis
TGACGGAGGCAGGAGGCGCGGCGGGTAGCACGCGGGCGCGGCGGCGCGGATCAGAAGCGGCCGCACGGGGCGAGACGGGCGTGGCGGGGATCGCGGCTGCGAGGATCCGAACTCCAGAACTGTGGCGAGCGAGCCGCATCTCGGGAGGCTGGCGAGCGAGCTCCTCGCAAGCCGGTCTCTCTCTCCGTGGGACTCACGACCGCCTGATGATGCCTCCAACGTGGGAGGCAAAATGTCGCAAATGGGAGTGGAGGAACGCTAGATACGGATATCCCGAAATAACAGAAATTCTGACCCACGATGACGTATCACTCACCATTGGCATCTTCATCCTCACCATGACTTTCCTTACCGCCCCCAGCCACCAGTTACCGTAATCACCGTCGTCAACCCGTCAAAACTCCGCATCATTGATGCCCAAATGGGTGATATTGCGACGGCTCGCTGCCAGCAAACTGAGCACCGCGTGGAGGATTCCGACACCGGGAATTGGCATCAAGGTGGCATCATAATATAATTATAATGATTACAATTTACGACGCGCGTATATTCGTTCAACGACACACAGGTGCAGAGAGAAAACCGCAGAGAGGCGGGGGTCAAGGCAGCCATGTGGTTAGCTGGCACCAACATTTCCCAAACACTGCGTTCTAAATGTAATGATGTTATCGGACAACTAATTAATCAGGGTTTTTTTTTTAGTTGTAGGAGGAAGCTGGAGTGCCCAGCGAAAACCCACGCATACATGGGGAGAACATACAAACTCCACACAGCAAGGCACCCAAGCTGAGATTCGAACCCGGGTCGTTCTTGCTGCGAGGCCGCAGCGCGACTCACCGCTACGCCACCGTGCCGCCCTGTAAAGCGAGCCACGGTATTTAAATGCTTCTCAACCTCTGTGTCGGTCAGGACAGGGAAACCCAACCGTGCAAAGCCAGGCACACACGAAACTATTTAATTCCCGCTGAATTCAATGCGCGGAATATCGATCGGCAACTTATACCCAATAATTACGTTTAAATAGACTTTTCTGCTGCTGCTAACCGAGTTAAGGCGCTGTAGAGACTCGCCATAATATCGTTGAACAATTACAACTGCTCGTTAGGGATCAACCTGTGAAATCAAGTTCAACTGACGCAGTGGCGAGCGGTGACGCGGTTCAGATGTCTTGTGACCCCTATTTAATCAACCCCTGTTTTAAATAACCCTCACTTATTTATTTCAAATGGCCACAATATGAGTTCAGGTGGTATTAAAGAAGGGCTTGTAGTCGGCGTACGGGCTCGTGAAAGATCACAAGCGGAAAAGAGTATGAAATTGGGTCACGAGTCATCATTTGGGACCTCGTCCATCTGCCTTGACGTCTTCAACGAATCAATCAATTTCTTAAACGTTCATACTTCACCACGTCGAGCGCATAATGTCATGACCGGACCGGACCGGCCCGGATAGGCTGTGACGATGTGAGCGAGGAGGCTGTGACGATGTGAGCGACGATGTGAGGGAGCAGGAGGGGGGGGCTGACCGTGCACGGTGAGCACGGCGCTGGCCTGCATGGTGTCGGCGCCCTCGCCCACCGTGCAGGAGAAGAGCCCCGCGTCGCCCGGGGTCACGGCCTCCACCAGCAGGTGGCCGCCACCCACCACCTTCACGCGATCACTGGCCACACAGCGGACCGGCAGGTTGACGGAACGGACACGCGACCATCAGCACTCGGCCATCGCCACTCAACCATCAGCGTCTCCGTTTCACGAGCCGTGCCAACACCATCGGCAGAAAAATACCCAGTGAGCTCGCGGGCTCTTTACGGGATTCCTGCAACAATATTAAGGGGAAAAAACTTTCAACCGAGCCCCGGATTGATGCTGGAAGCATCGGGTCAAGGAGGGGTCGTTTCGGCCGGCACGATGCCACGGGACTCCCGGGGGCCGCGGGCACCTCACCTCTCGTGCACGGCCTTCCCTCCCTTCTCCCACCGGATGGTGGGCCGCGGAAAGCCGCTGGCCGAACACTCGAGCAGGGCCGCCTGGCCCAGGAGGGCCTCCACGTCCTTGGGCACGCGCAGGAAGGCGGCGCGACGGGCGGCGCCCGGCTCTGGTGACGACAAACGCGCGCAGAAACACAAACACACGAACGTACACAACTGCAAATACACGCGCGCACCACGGCGAACGCTCGACGGACGAAACGCTTAAGTGGCTGCTGCCACTTACGATCGACGACCGTGATGACGGCACAGGCAACGACGAAATCCACGATCGCGACAACGACTTCAACGACGATGCCGACGATCGAACCCGCCGCGCCGCGCGTCGTACCCGGCAGCACCGTGAGCCGGATGTCGTCGCCCGTCCTGGAGAAGGCCGGGTTCTCGGCCACGCAGCGGTACGTGCCGGCGTCGCCGGGCTCGGCGCGGGCGAGCTGCAGCGCGCCGTCCGGCAGGGCCACGACCCGGCCCGTCGCGCCGCCCGCCTCGGCGCCCTCCTTCAGCCACCGCACCGACGGGCGCGGCTCCCCGCTCGCCTCGCACGGCAGCACCGCGGCGTCGCCCGCGTGCACCGTCACGTGGCCCGGCCCCGCGGACACGCGCACCGCACCTGGCGCGGCAAGGGCGGCGGGTCAGCGACGCTCCAGCGGCCGCCGGGACGGTCGGCGACCCCCGACCTCCGGCGGGCGACACGTCGCCCTCGGCAGGACGGAGCGCTCGCAAATGATCGTGCCGCCGCGACCGGAAAATTCAAATTAGCTTCGTTAATTAGCTGGCCGTGCCCGCCTTGCCGAGCTCAAGGTCACGAGGAGATCGCGTGGAAAAGTGCGCGCTCGCAAAACACGGGGGTCTGGGGAAACGCTACCGCGCCGACGGCCCGACAGAAGGCGCGGGCGAGGCGGGAGCGGCGGGCGAGGCGGGCGCTCATCCATCACGCCGACCCCCGTCGCGTTCCCGCGGGCCGGCGAGCGGGAGGGCGAGCGGGCAGACGGGCGGGCGGGCGGAACGCGGGAGGGTGGGCGGCGAGCGCGGGACGGACGGGACGGCGGTGGGGAGCGGTGGGGCCCGCGGCGGGAAGGAAGATCGCGCGTTTGGGATTTACGCCGTCCGCCCGGCGCGGGACGGCGGGCGAGACGGCGACGGGCGGCGCACGGGGGGCGCGGGGGAGGAGGGAGGCGACGGGAGGCTCGCTCCGGGTTTCACGGTAAAGGTTGTGTTTGCTCAGTTCGGTGAGATTCCGCCGTCAGAACATTCCTGCCGCTCTAATGTAACGCTAGAGCGCGCATTCGTCTTCTCCGCCACTTAAAACAACAAAAGTCGGGCTCCTGTAAAAGCTTTCGGAGGGGCGCGCGGCGCGGTGTTATTGCGGCGCGGACTCGAGTTACCGCGGTATTGCATGTCGCTGCTACGCGACTCTGGGGAACCAACACAAACAGCCATTTTGACTATCGCGATGGGTTTTACGTTGAGAAGACGTTACATTTGCTTTACTGTATTTCGGCCGATCGCAATCTCCAAAGCTCGCGGCTTAATAGTCACTCATACCGGAGATGCCAGGCCCGGCGGGTTAGCGCCGCCACGCTGGGAAAACTCTCGAGACAAACGATCGTCGCTCGAACGACGGCCTCGCCGGTGGCGAGCGGCCTACCCCACCGCCCCTTGTCTCGCGTCACACACCGGGCCTGGCAACCGCCGCCCGCGTAGCCTAAGCGCCTCCCTGCTCGGCGCTCATCTGCGGTGGCAGTTGCCCCGCGCGGGTGGACATTCCACGTTCCCACGGCAGGGATCTGTCCGTCCGTTATAATAACTGCCGTTCGACGGCGGAGTCACCAGGGCACGTGCGCCAAGCCAGATGCCGCGTGAAGTGTCGGACGCTCACGTGCGCGTACGTACGCGCACTCCGTACGGACGCAACACGCGTGTTACCGAACCAGACGAGCTCTCGCAAAGATTGAAAACGTGCCAACGGGGAAGAAAAGGTGGACGTTGGAAGCATCTCCAACGTGGGAATCGAAACGTCACGAGGGAGAGAGAGAAAGAACAGCCCCGAAGAGCAATCATCACGAATCGAGCCGTGAAAACCTATATCACCGCGACGGTGCGTTTGTAATCGCAAGCGCCGCGGCGGGCGTGGCGGAGAATCGGAGAATCGGCCCGCGCGGCGTCGTTTGAGCGACACGTCCGCCGTTCACGGCACGCTCCCGTCGGCTGAACAAGATTCATCGTCCGTCAATACGATCGGCCGTCATTAGCGCCGCCCGGCAGACGGGCGCGACACGCGTCGCGGAGCGCGAGGAAATGAGCGCATCGATCGCGTTCGCGGATCGGAGCGCGACACCGACGCCGGCGGCGGAACATCGCGACGCGGCGCCCGGCGACCTCGCCGCAGGTCGCGACACGACCGCGGCACCGCCGGCACGGGCATCGTCGCGAAATGGGGCCGGCCCGCGACGCGAAATGTACGAAACCAAAAAGCACGTGCCCGTGCGTGCCCGTGCGCGCGTCCTTACCGGCGACGGAGAGCCGCGCGGCCCGGCTCACGATGGTGCCGACGCCGGGCGCCGTGGCGACGCACTCGTAGCGACCCTCGTCGGAGCGGCCGCCCCTGCCGTGCTGCACGGAGCGCAGCAGCAGCGCGCCGCCCGGCAGCAGCACGCGGCGCTCCTGCTGCTCGTGCTGCCGCGGCTCGCCCTCGGCGTGCGCGGGCAGCGCCAGCGGGAGGCCGTCGCGCTTCCACTCGACGCGCACGGCGGGGCCGGCGCCGTCGCCCGCCGGCCCCTCGGCGGCCGGGCCGTCCAGCCGCGCCGAGCAGTTGAGCCGCGCCGGGGCCGCGCGCGCCGCCACCGTGTCGGCCGGCTCCGTGACGAACTGCAGCGTCGCCGAGCCCGGCGTCGCTGCCGACACCGAGCCTGCGGGGGAGACGGGAGCGTCGCGGTCACCGTGCCGGACCCGCGAACCCGCGGGAGGCGAATGTCGCGAAAGAGAGAGGAGGAACGCTCGACACGGCTACACCAAATGAGCAGCTGTGAATGTTGTAATTGATGCTAGCTCAGCGTCGCGGTGTTTGGGCGCGAGTCGTCACGGAGCGTCCGCTTCGCACCGAATCGGCACGGGCGGAAATGTAGACGCTGCCGACCGAGCGATGTTCGCACGGCGGCGGGAGCGGCGCGGGTAATTAGCCCGCTGCCGCGGGCCCGCGAAATCCCTGGATCGACGAGCGATCGTTGAGACGCGCCGCCTAACGAGCGAATTCACCGGGCGCCCGACGCGTCACCTTCGATTCGCCCACAATCCTCGGCGGCAAGAGGCGGACACCGTTCACAAGTCACCTCTTCACTGACGCCGCGCCTCTGAATCAACGGGTGCAATGCGCCCGGAGGATATGCGCGCGTTACAAATATATATTCTTGTAATCGAGTTTGCGTCAAACCACGCGCGACCCGCGGGTGCCGCAAACCTCACAAACGCACACCGCCACGCATCGGGCAAATAGCGCACGCAAAATGTAACGACGTCGAAAGCTTTCTTTTATAAGATGCGCTAGGCTTTTGTAACCGATATCATGATTCGGAATAGATTCTGGGGTCAACTCGCGTAAGTACAACGTCTGTCGTTCTACCTCCTCCACCCAACAGCGCCAATTAATGAAGTTGTCACGTGAAGCCCCCCCCCCCGTTAGCCCTCGCAATTTCCACTCGCATCGATCCGGGCCGAAGGTTAATCCCAGAGAAGGCCGAGGCGAGATCGGCACACAAAGAAGACAAAGATCCCCGTATAGCCTTAACAGACTGTAGGATCAAGTACAGTTAGCGAGTAACACCTACGAAGGTCAACACAGCACACGAGGAGGTGGGTGACACGCTTACACACTTACACATGCAGATGGGAACTCGTGCGCCGGCGCCGGAACTGGGACATTCGTGACCTCGCAAACGGCTTCGCGCCGCTTTGATGACATCGTTAGCGGCGGCGGCACCTCTCCTCCGCCTCGCTTACGCTAATTACGCATCAGCATCGCTTCCTCCAGATACGGCAGCGGGCCGTTTCCCCGCTCCTCCTCCACTTCCACACCCTCCTCCTCCACCACCTCTTCCACCACCTCCTGCTCTGCGCAGCGAGGTGGGCGCGCCTCCGTGACAGCCGCGTGATGAGAGGCTCGCGGCGGCTCACCCTGCAATTTGAGCCGATTACCCGTTTAACTGCAGGGGAAGCGGGAGGAGGGGGAGAGCGCCGGGCAAACTCCGACATACCACGGAGGCTGCCGGCAAACGCTTCACTGCCAGGCCGAACAGGTCGGTTTACAAAACCTCTCCGCGCCGCGGTGGCGAGCCGGAGCCTATCTCGGCAGACACAGGGCGCAGGGCTACACCTAGGATGGGACGCCAGTCCATCACAGGGCACCGGGGGCAATTTAGTCCGCAGGCCAATTAACCTATGCAGCAGCATGTCTTTGAACCGTGGGAGGAAACCGGAGTGCCCGGTGAAAACCCACGCGGACTCAGCCGACAACATCATAAGCTATGGGGATGCAGTGTCTGGTAGGTTGGCACCGGCTCACCGCGTGGCTCCCTCCCCCCACCCCCTACGTCTCTGTATTTTCCAGCATCGCCGTGGGACATCTGCGCCGCTATATAAATGTAATAAATTATTATTCTTTTCACCAAACACCAGATTTTTTTTCCGTCCTTTGTTCTCTTTTACATTAAAACCGACGGCGTTTCTCGAGCCATTCAATCTGAGTTTAAGATGTTATCGGCGCGGCGGCGCTTCGTTTGAGGGTTTCCCGGTCCGCTGGTTAAAGTCGCTGCTCTGTGTCGTTCCCACCGCAACCGGCACCACGCTGGATGTGAAGTGTTCTGTCCAGCAGCGGAACGAGCACGGCGAGCGGCGTTCCTTACGCCGGCGTGACCCCGCGCCGAGCAACCCTCGAGGTCTATCGTCACAGCAGAAAACAACCGCTTAAACCTGTACAGGGTCGTGGCGAGCCGAAGCCCATCCCGGCAGACACAGGGCTACACGCAGTATGCGACGCCAGTCCATCACAGATCACCGGGGGCAATTTATTCAGCAGGTCAATTAACCTATGCAGCAGCATGTCTTTGGACTGTGGAAGAATGAAGGCGGGCAACGGCCTTTACGACGAACGTCATTACCAACTTGTATTTACAAAACATCCGTTTTGTGAAATCCGATTCTTCCTGGGAAGAATTGCCCTCAAACAGGAATCTATCCCCGCCTTCCGATGTCCACTGGGCAGTCAGCAGATGCCCAGACAGCGCCACTCAAGGCACCGCATCTCACGGAATCGCAGATTTAGTAGAATATCCGAGGCTTGCAAGCTCACTGAGTATTTTTCTGCTGTAATAATAAACATCTGTCCACATCTATCTGGGAGCCGAGTGTTAAAATGCGCCGTGAGGGAAATGCGGCATTGTGGTAATAACCGCGTCACGCACAACCGCACTCGTGAGCCGCCGTGTTTACCCATTAACCCCGGCGCTCGGTAATGCGCTTTCTCAATTAGCGGGCCAGGCAGCCATGCGGTTTCTAACACGTATAGATTATCGCGGCGCGGTGGCCTCGCAGCAACAAGGACCCGGGTTCGAATCCCGGCTCGGGTGTCTTTCTGTGCGGAGTTTGCACGTT
This sequence comes from Geotria australis, assembly GCA_036362915.1. NCBI lineage: Eukaryota > Metazoa > Chordata > Hyperoartia > Petromyzontiformes > Geotriidae > Geotria > Geotria australis. Next base: position 216,932 of record JAZEWU010000040.1, read on the forward strand.
CTCCCCGTGTCCGCGTGGGTTTTCGCCGGGCACTCCGGTTTCCTCCCACGGTCCAAAGACATGCCGCTGCATAGGTTAAGTAGCCTGCGGACTAAAGTGCCCTGTGATGGACCGGTGTCTCATCCTGGGTACAGCCCTGCCTTGCGCTGTGTGTCTGCCGGGATAGGCTCCGGCTCACCGCGACCCTGCACAGGACTAAGCGTTTTCTCACAACAGCTGGATGGATGGATGGACGGCCACGTAAACCGCGGCCTCAGGAACCCCACGAACAATCGCGGCCAACACGCTCGCCGCCGCCGCCGAGACTTACAGCCGCAGCAATAAACACAGACGCAATTACCTCAAATCAAATAAACACGGCGCGAGTGAACGAGCGAGCGGGAGGCAGCCGGAGCGGCGTGGGCGGCCGGCCTCGTGTGCGGGGAGATCGCCAACTCCACGCAGTGGCCGCGCTACGCGGCGATCCTGACGCCAGCAGAAAGGCGGCGTGAAAGAGTGCTGCGTCGAGTTGACGGCACTCGTGCGAGGGTGGGAATTTAAAGCTGAAATCGTGTTAAAGTTCCATCCATCCATTTTCTAAACCGCTTGTCCTGGCGAGGGGCGGCAGCAGTCCAAGGAATGTGGACGAGACATCCCTTTCCTCAGCAACAGATTCCAGCTCTTCCAGGGAGATTCCCAGGCCAGACGAAGGATATCACCCTTCCAACGTGTTCTGGGTCGGGCTCTAGGTGTTTCAGAAGAGTAATCGGTAATTGGTAAGTTAAATAAAAATGCCTTGTTGTGGTGCAGATACAATTTGCGCGTATGAAGGATTTGAACCCTGTGCCCTACACACACACACAATCGCTCCATGATATATAGATGACACATGGGTTTCCTTGCTTGCAAACGTCAAAGTGCCGTAAAGCCACCTCCACGCGACACAGCCAATCAGCAAGGTTGTGCCCTGCCTCGCAGCAAGAACCCACGGGTTCACATCCTGACTTGGGTGGGCCTCTCTGTGCAGAGTTTTGTATGTTCTCCCCCTGCTCTGCGTGGGTTTCCTCTAGCGTCTCTGGTTTCCTCCCGTATCTAAACAAACACGACACGATGTAACTGGCATCGGTGAAGACATCCCGCCGCTAAAAAATATCCCGCAAATTAGTCAATTGCGATCGCGCAGATTGGCGAGCGGAGAGGGGAGTCGCGTGGTGGTACGCCGTGTGTGGGCACAGCGGGTAGGACCGGGCCAGGGGTGGGTGGCTGGGCACCCAGCCCACAGGGTTATCATAGCGATAATAGCGTGATGGGTTGTTTTATTCTCACATTCCTGCCTCGCCTGATAAGCCTCTTCCTTTCAACTCGCAGCTCCACTATTTATCTTGGCCGGTGTGAGGTTTACACTTAACTCCAGACACATGTGTGGAATTCTAACCTTTCCCGAGCGCGGGTGACCCCGCCGGGAGTCGAGGCCCGGGCCGCGGTCGGTCGCTCGCTCGGCGCCGCCCGAGAGGAGCGCGGAGCCGCGGCTCGCGAGCCGGCCTCCGGACCCGCCTGGTCCCAGGTCCGACTCCCGACCCACGGCTAACGAACTCACGGGGCTTAACAACATAACAATCGGGTTTTCGCTGCTCGATTCACAACGGTTGCTCTTCGGGGCCGCTCTCTCGCGTTCGAAGCACCGTCGCTCGACGACGTTTGCGTCCGGCTCGGCGGTCCGGTCGTCCCCCCGGACGTTTGGGCAAGGCCCGGCGAGCCGCGCGGCCCCAGCGGCCGATACGGAGGCCGCTCGGGCCGCGGGTGAAACGGACACGGGAAGGAGATTCGCGGCCAACAGCGAATCGTAAATCTTCGTCGCGTTACAAAGCAGCCGTGCGAGCGAGCGGGTCATTACGCGAGAGGGGGCGCAGGAGGACACCACAAACACGGCTGGAGGGGGGGCGCGCTGCCCGGCGGCGATTACGCGAGCCTGCCCCGCACACGCTCGCTTCGCGCTTGCTCCCCACTCGCTCCCCCCTCGCTCCCTGCACGCTTCCCCCTCGCTCCCCGTCGCTCCGCACACATCGGCGGAGAGCGGTACCGGATCTTTCCAGCACCTACGACGGCGAGTGCCTCGGAAACATTTGCATTTCATAATTGCGAAACGCCCGAAACGCTGGCAGCCGCTCCCCACCGGGGGACGTTAATCCCGCACGATTGACAAGCGACGGACCGCAAACTCGATTACGCGCGCGCCGTGTAGCGATCCCGGCTCGGGGGCCTTTCTGTGCGGAGTTTGCATGTTCTCTCCCAGCGTCCGCGTGGGTTTTCGCCGGGCACTCCGGTTTCCTCCCACAGTTCAAATACATGCTGCTGCATAGGTTCAGTGGCCTGCTGACTAAATTTGCCCCCGGTGCCCCGCGACGGACTGGCGTCCCATCCGGGGTAGGAGCCCTGCCTCGCGCGGCCCTGTGTCTACCGGAACAGGCTTCGGCTCACCGCGACCCTTTACACGATTAAGTGGTTTCTGACGATGAGCTGCGAGCGATGTCGCAGTGAGACGGACGCACGGTCCCGCGCACCGCTCCCCTCCGGGCGGCTCCGCTCCCTGTTTGCTTTGTCCCGAAGAGGAAAGTCATAAAAATGTCCGTTTCCGGCGATGCAGGAAACTGTTCAGGTTATCCCCAACAGTGCGAGACGGCGATTACGGCGCGCGCTCAGCTTCCTGTGAGCCCAGCGAGGGAGCTCCGCCAGGGAGCTAGTGAGTGAGCTAGCGAGTGAGCTCCGCAAATGAGCCTGGCGAGTGATGGTAGCGCAGAGGCACAAGACGATCCCCATCCACTCATCCTCCACCACGACATCCACCGCCTCAATAAGCACCACCACCAAACTTCTCCACCAAAGACAAAGGTCCCCCGTATAGGCTTAACAGACCGTAGGGGCTTTTTTTGGTGTATTTTTCAATAACTATAACTCACAGTAAACAAACAAATGTTCGCTCCTCTGTCGCAATAGTGGAAATAGCGAAGCAATTTATGGAATGAGATTTTTTTAATACCCAAAGAACACAAAACAACTCCCTAAAATAGAGTAACTGCGTTCAAACACTTAGCACACAGCGTCTACCTGAACAATACGACAACACAAACACGTGCAAAGGATTCGCCAGTCGTCGGAGCCCATTTGACACTTTGTAAATTGCAAGATTGCGTGGATGGGTGGGGGGAGCTGGTGGGCTGTGGAGGTGGTGTGGGTTAGTGAGTGGGTTGGTGAGTGGGTGGGTGAGTGGATGTGTGGGTGGGTGAGTGGGTGGGTGAGTGNNCCCTCCACCATCCTCGCTCCACCCACCTATGCGAACGTTACGTTCATGCCTAGCGCCCCCACCCCCCCACTCCCACGCCTGGCCACTCGAAACTAAATATTTGCCCGACTAAGTATCCGCATGAGGTGATTAATAGACGTGGTGTCTGCGGCTCAATGCAGGGCGGCGGCTCGAGACGCCTGCATGGTCAAAGTGCGCTCGAAATGGATTTCTCTGTTTACGGGGAGCGTTTGCGAACGATCTGATACGCCTATGGTGGCACTTTCTTCTCCGTAAGTCATTTAAGTGAAAGGAAAAGCCTTAAACAATCACCGCAATCCTGTACAGGACTAAGCGGTTTCTGAAAATGAATGAATGAATTTCACCGTGCACTCCGGTTTCCTCCCACAGTCCAATGACATGCTGCTGCACAGGTTAATTGGCCTGCGGACTAAATTGATCCCGGTGCCCTGTCATGGACTGGCGTCCCATACTGAGTATAGCGCTGCCTTGCGCCCTGTGTCTGCCGGGACAGGCTCCGGCTCTCCGCGACCCTGTTCAGGATTAAGCGGTTTCTGACAATGAGATGAGACAAGTGAAGAAGCGACTGCGCGTCTGCCTGAGAGCCCGGCACACCCGCCCCCCCCCCGGTTTGTTGGCACGGGTACCTGGTCCAGAAAACAAGAATTAGGGCCGCACCTGGGCATGTTTTAGGTGAGACGGAATGTTTATTCGCTACAGTAGTTCTCAGCGTAATCTCGCGACATCTAACTCAAAACACACCTTCCACTTTAAGCTAACCACGACGCTCTTATGTAAAGCAACAAATCCTCTCCGTGCCAAACCCAGGCGCGGCCGTCGGCCTGCCCGCGCGTCCGAGTCTCCGCGCGTCTCTCTCGGCGGCACGTGGAGCCCAACCCAGGCTGGGGGGGAGCTGAGGAGGAGGAGGTGGCCGCGTCGCTAACACGACGTCAGCTCCGCGGCGCAAAGGCCCCACCGTGCGCGCACCGCCCTTCAAGCGGTCGTTGTAACGGACGGTGAAGCGGCCCGTCACGATCACGGGGACGGTTTCATTCCACGAGACTTTCCATCGGCGGCATTCCCGGCGAGGTGAAACGAGGGGAGATGCACCCTGTGCTCTCCCCCCCTCATCCCCCCGC
>JAZEWU010000040.1:251430-279104 GCA_036362915.1 Geotria australis
TTTTTTCGTTGTTGATATGCCGTCCTCTTCGCGGCCCTTGTGCAGCGCTTTGTGACCCTCGGGTGAAAGGCGCTATATAAATTGAAATTATATTATATTATATATATACCCAGGATGGGACGCCAGTCCATCACGGCACCGGGGGCAATTTATTCAGCAGGCCAATTAACCTATGCGGCAGCATGTCTTTTGAATGTGGGAGGAAACCGGAGTGCCCGGCAAACACCCACGCGGACACGGGGAGAACATGCAAACTCCACACAGAAAGGTCCCCAGAGCACTAATGTTCTTATAGAGCGTATATTGTAAAGTGTTTTCATCGTTTTGTGAGACCACTGTATTGGTGTAGGTTTTCACTTTTCTATGTATGGGAATTGCTCTTAAGAGCTGCTCTTTCGGGATAGCCGCGTTGAGTGTTCCTCCTCTTCGCGATGTTTTGGCTCCCACATAGGAGGCATCATCATCGGCCTTCTATCAGAATCCCGAAACACGATCCTCTATCACAAGAGATATCATCACATCCTATGCCTTGTGTTCATCACCTCAATCCATTTAAGTTATTGGCATAGTTGTTTATGTTATATATTTAACTTTTACATTTTCGATCAATAAACTTTTAATGGGTTTCTGTATAACAGGCTCTGGTTTCTTGTTATTCAAAGGCTGTTATTGAACGTTATATCTTGGCTAACGAAGCTTATAATCTCAGACGTTTGTTGTTTTCAGTTTCTGCGAGGAACTGCAGCATCAGAGCCAGGAGCTGCATGCCATCGGCACGGCGTGTACGCAGCACGCCCCATCACTCTCCCACCCGCTGCTCTATCAGCCGCACTGTCTCTCACCTACACCATCTTCTCCCTCGCCGCTCTCTCTCCCGCACAGTCTCCCACCCACTGCTCTATCACCCACACTGTCTCTCACTTGCACAATCAACGTGCGCAACGCGCCCGGCGGATATGCGCGCGTTATGAATATATTATTATTTATATAATGTGCATTAATAGAGTGGGTTCTTTACACGTTTGTGTTAAGCATTAATAGTGTTTTATTACTGTTGTCTTTTGCTTTGCAGACAATAACAAAACGGAAGAGGATATTTCCCTCGATGCTCTCCATAAAAAGTATGATCCCATCTGTCGTCACTGAGCACTCTTGTAAAATTCACTTTGTGCTTTATAGGACACTAGATTCTGCCAATTACTTTGGCCCATCTGCTGACCCCTACCCAAGAGCCCTGCTCTGCAGCAGTGAACCAGTTCAGAGGTTCGCGTTGATCAAATCCACCGGCTGCCCTGATTGTTACTGCCGGTGTAATAACTGTGATACGCGCCGTCCCCTTCACAGTAGGTTTTAAGAGTCCTCGGCATCGTTCGTAAGAGTAGGCCATTGTGTGCTGGGGTCAGGGTTCAAAGTTTCCAAATTTGAAAATAACGACCATGACTCATTAGGGGTGATGCATAGCATTCATCACCCTCTACTAGCAGACTAACACCCCAGGTCACTTACAAATGAGATTTTCGTATTCTCCTGAGTGTTCACCCAGTAATACTTTTTTTATGGCTTGCTTTTGTCTGAAATGTCACAGTCCAGGTCAATTACCTGGAAGAGCTTGGGATTTTCTTAGCGAGCACAAAGGTGTCTTTATTGGCACAACTATGCTTTAAATTGACACCAAATGTAGTGAGTACGATGTCTTATCCCCTACACAGAGCTACAAACAACCTGTGGTTTTAAAGTAACAATTTTGAAACTGCAGCTTTGTTTTTTACAGGATTCTGAAACTGCATAAAACAGTCGAAAACTCATCTGAATTCGCCTCCAACAGGGAGCTGCTGATCAAAACGTAAAGTGCCCTCTTCGTTAAATTAATGTTGAATATTCTGTTGAGTGTTAATTAGATATATTGTTATTAGTTTTGCTAATACTGTAATTGGTATTGGTCAAACATCCTAATGCTGAAAAGTTAACTACGAATTCATAGAGTTATACCTAGCAATCATCGCTCTCTAGAGCGGCTGTTTCGGGATAGCCATGTCGAGCTTTCCTCCTCATTACTGCAAAGCAGAGAGAATGAATGCTATCCCGAAAGAACGGCGGGGGAGAGAGGGGACAGAGATATGACGAGGGCGGGTGTGCACGCTGGGAGTGGGGTGATGACATCACGCTGGAGTTGCGACTGAGTTCGATTCCAGCTGCGGCATTGGAAGCGAATGTGATCTTTTTGACGGTTGCCCCAGAAAGTGCGTAAGGTTATTGTACATTGTGAAGAATGAGTCCGTCTGCAAATTAAAGTGCGACGTGTTATTGCTGCAATGTTTACAGTCCTCATTTAATTGTGTTATTTCCCTTCGATTCATGCGCTCCAGCTGTCTTATCAACAAGGCACTTGTCCAGATACTGATGGAGGACAGAAGCGAGAAGTCAGAGTATGTCATACAATACATTTCTTTAACACATGCATTTTATGACTAAACACTTTATGGACTATATTCAACCCATTGTCACTACAGTGTAATAAATTGTTTTAGTTTTTTTAACATAAACTTTTATGTGGCATCTGCATGTGTGTGAAGGGCAATTTTAGCACAGCTCTTTCACAAAACCACACTGAGTCAGCAGATCATTGCGGTTACAGAGGTACGTATATTATTTAAGAGCAAACATTTCAAATGGCTTCCACATGGTGCAAACGTGTATTTCAGAATGTATGTGTTGTACACAACACGTCCATATTACAGCCTGTTGTGTTACAAAGTAAGAGTCCTAACTGCATCATGCAGTCCTCTACAGCTTGTATCTAATGCAGAGTTCGTGCGTTACGTTGTGTAACTTGTTTGACTTATGTAAAATAATACAATTGAGCATTGATATAAATGTTATGCATCCTCTTTTCCAGTTCTGTGACAGTTTATGACATTGTGTTTTATAGAAAAAGATTCGTGTTCGTGAGCAGCTCCTAGACAACCAGAGAGAGGTGCTGGGTGAGTGACCATCAGTAGCAAGGAGACACATCTGTGCAGGACGAGGGGTTTCCACACGCAATCTTGGTGCACTATTCATACCGAGCTTTAAATCTGCAAACATCTGCTGTTTAGAGACCAAGGGTACAAATCGAAATATAGTCGTACAAGTCTAAATCACGATCACACCTTTTGTTTAAGGAACACTCCAAGCACTTCGCAACACACTCATCGTTTGACACGGTACAAGAGTTGCTGTTTCGCGACTGCCTTGTGGAGAGTTCCTCCTCTCCCCTTCACGACGTTTCATCTCCCATATTGGAGGCATTATCAGGCTTCTCCAACTTGGGGGAGGGTGGGAGGGGGGCGAAACGTAGCGGAAGAGAGGGACGCTCATACATCGAGCCGTGAAAACCTCCATCAGTACGTTGACATGGCACATGGTACGTTCAGATAGTTACTACCCGGCGTGGTGCAGGTGATCCATTCACATCATGGGCAATAGCTGGTGTCTGAGTAGGCTGCAGCCTTCTTGGGGCACGCTTTGCCATCCTCTGCTTTTGTCTCCCTCTGTCGGGCTGCAGTGGGATGCACATTTAAGTGTCTGGTTGATGGGTTTTTCCTGGAATGCCGCCGTTTTGCTTGGGAGGCTCTTGTTTTATGACTTCTCTACCATTGCTGCGTTTATGTCTTGAGCAACGCATTGAAAATGCACTCCCATTACGTGTTTAACGGCCTTTATCCATATAAGCTTCACCGAGTCTTTAGACATAGTTTACAGAGGATCCTGCATATGAATGTTCTGGAAACGCCATTAAAAAGTGATTGTCAATGGATGCATGCAAATAATGTGATATATGCTAGGAATTCCATGGCAGAGTAGCTAAGCTAGGTCAAGAAACATGCAAGTTTGGAATAAAACAATACAGAAAAAGTATTTTGGCTTTGTCATCCACCTATGAGGTTCTCTCACACAAGGGTCACCCAGGGGGCAGCGAGGAACCACATTCCTTGCTGCCTGTGCGGTTAAGACACAATAATTCCATCTGTACCCCAACATTCTACAATGAGATATGGTACCAAAGGCGTTTAGTTGTGCCCCAGTAATTCCCCGAGTGTCCACATCTTGGCTCCAGTGGAAACACGAAAGCCAAACAGTGGGAGACAAAGCACAATCCTTGACAGTGGAGCGTAACAACTGCAAGATATGGTGAGTGAGAGGAAGCTGTTTTGAAATTCTGGTGACATCCGCATTGGCCGTGAGATGACCTCCTTACCACGACGGTTTGGCAATGAAATCTTGCGTAACTTGCGTAGCAGCTTTCGGGTCCTCAACGTGCAGTGTTCATGCATCGTTCTTTACAACACAATTGTGCTGCCTGACACTGAGACTCTAACCCAGTCGTTCCCAAAGTGTGTGTCGCGGTGCTCCGGAGCGCTGCTGCTCACTCACAGCGGGATATTCAAAATTTCCAATTTATGCCATATATTTTCTGACTTTGGACGCCGTGGAAAAAATCCTGATACACTAAGGGCGCCGTAAAACCGAGAAAGTTTGGGAACCACCGCTCTAACCTATGCCTGCCCACAGCCATGAAGCAACAAAACCAGGCATTGCTGAAGGAGGTCAAGGAGGCACGTGGGGTCCAAGAAAGCCAGAACCAGAAGTGGAAAACAGCGCAGCCGACAGCCGGGAGAGACAAATTGGCAATCGCCAACAATCGCGTCACCATTCTCCGCAACGTGTTGCAGGTGAGAGGGGCCTCATGGTACATGAGGAGCGGTAGCCCAGTGGTTAGCGCACTGGTCTACGAATCTGGCGACCCGAGTTCGAATCCCGCTCACGGCCAACAACAGTGACGATTTTCTGAAACCGGTCCTGGGCCTCCCCTAGGTCGACTCAGCCTCAAATGAGTACCTAGTGCGGTGTGTAAACATCGCCACTAGGGAGACAAAGGCGGCCGGGCGTGGTGCTGGTCACCTACCCCCTCGTGTGCCGTGTCGACCTTCATAGGTGCTCGCTAACAGCACTTGTCCCTACAGTCTGTTAAGGCTATATAGGGGATCTTTGTATGGTACATGAGGAGCTCTTCATCCAGCAGTGGATCGTTCATGTAGATAGGAAGTCTCATCTGCTGAGTCTAATGTGTTTCCTGGCATGCAGGCTCTGGTTCAAAGCAGTGGCACCAACTGGGCTGCAGATTCTGACCTACAAAGTTTCGTCCTGCAAATGGGAAAAGACAAGAAGTTTTAAAGTGTGCTAAAATGTTCAATAATTTCTGTTGAAACGTTATCTACGTCATTTGTTGTGTTATTTGTGCAAGTTAATTAATTGTATGTATTTTGTTAGTATAATCCTTGTCTTACCTATTTGAAAAGTGTAATAAAAACGTATACTCTTGCTGACCTAGATTGTTAAATGTGATCTTATTTTGTGTCTAATTGTCTTTTGCCCTCTCTGCCACTTATATTGGGACAGTTTGTGATGGCTTCTTGCTGAATAAGACACGTCTGGCAATCATGGGTTTGTCTACCAGAATAAAATAAATCCCATCTCGAATTTCACCTGTTTAGCTGCTCCATGCCTGTTTCCTAGATTCGTTTGTTGTAATAAAAATATTAAATTCACACCCATCCATCCATTGTCAGAAACCGCTTAATCCTGTACAGGGTTGCGATTAGCCGGAGCCTATCCCGGCATACACGGGGCGAAAGGCAGGGCTATACCCATGATAGGACGCCAGTTCATCACAGGGCACCGGGGGCAATTTTAGTCACCAGGCCAATTAAACGATTTAACAACATGTCTTTGGGCTATGGGAGGAAACCGGAGTGCCCGGCGAAAACCCACGCGGACAAGACTGCTGCGGCTGATGGGTTCAGTAACTAATGTTTAAGTGGAGACGGGGATGTGAAAGGGATATCGTCTTCTCATTAGGCGTCCCCACAACGACGCGATGTACTGCAGTAGAACATCGCACATGCAATTAAAACAAAGGTTAATTGCGAAGCGGAGTTGGTCACGGTGCAAGTTCTGCTTCTGTCGGTCGCGCCTCCTGCTCGCGCCACCCCGCGGAGAGCGCGAGGAGCCGCCATCGCTCACTTACACTCAGCTGTGAATCGCGCTGACAGCCACCTCCATCCCGCCCAGTACCCCCTCCTCTTCCCATACCCCCGCTCCCTCTATCCGCCGCCGCTGCTGCTGGGAGCGGCGTGGCGCGCACGTGTTCGCGCGCCCGGGGTCAGGGACCGCGACCAATATCTGCGCTGGGCTCCGTAAGCCATCCATCCATTGTCAGAAACCGCTTAATCCTGTAAAGGGTTGCGGTGAGCCGGAGCCTATCCCGGTCGACATAGGGCGCAAGCCAGGGCTATATACATGATGGGACGCCAGTCCATCACAGGACACCGGGGACAATTTAGTGAGCAGGCTAATAAACCTATGCAGCAGCACGTCTTTGGACTGTGGGAGGAAACCGGGGTGCCCGGCGAAAACCCACCCGGATACGGGGAGAGAGCATGCAAACTTCACACAAAAAGGCTCCCGAGCTGGGACTCGAACCGCGTGGTCCTTCTTGTTGTGAGGCGGCAGCGCTACTCACCGTGCCACGGTCGCTATCCCGAAAGAGCAGCTCAATCTTGAGATCCATTTCTCTTCTTCTTCTTTGCGATTCTTCGAAGCACGATGGTCAGCTTCTGGCCATCGTTGTCTTTCAGCTCGGCTTCGAATCAATTTCTCTGTGAGTGCCCTCACCACTCGAATTGGCGGGAGTTCGCTCCTGCCCTTCCCGCGCGAGTGTCGCAAATCGCCGCGGTGCCTGGCCTCGCGCCGCTGAATTGGTGAGCGCGGGACACGAGGAGTGAGGCGGCAGGAGCGCGGGAGGAGAGAGCGTGAGGAGAGGCGGGCGAGAGTGGCGAGAGTGGGGAGAGCGTGAGGAGAGCGCGAGGGGAGCGGGAGGCGGCGGGCCAGTCCGGGAGCGAGCAGGAGGGGAGCAAGGAGCCGAGCCGGAGAGCAGCGGCCCGCACCGCGTCCCGTCGTCCCGCCAGCCCGCGGGCCGCGGCCATGGACATGAAGAAGATGATCATGGAACTGCGCGGGAAAGCCGCGGCAGAGGTGGGTGCCGCTCACCGGAAACTCACCCGGCGCCCATCTCGCACGGCGCTTACACTACACGCAGCTTGAGATGGCCACGGAGCCAGCGCATAGCCGGCGCTCATCCACACTCGCGCCATACTCACCCAGCATTCAGCCGATACGCCCAGTACTCAACCCGCGCTCACGATACTCACGCAGCCCTCTCACCACACGCGTCTAACACCTAAGCTCACCCGACACAAACCTATTCTCAACCAACACTCGCCTCGCTCAGCCCAACAGGCGTCCAACACTCGCCTTAACTCACCTAAAGTCACCCAACACTTACCTCATTCATCGAGCACTCACACAAAAGTCACCTCGCCTCATCTAGAGCTATTGCTCACCATCCCACTCACACCCCCACTAAACACATGAACTATCTCAACGCTCACATAAACTCACTCCTTAACTCGCACTCAACCCGCAAGGCACCCGCTCAAACTCGGCAAAACGCACTGAACCCCTCACACACTCAAAACTTACCTAAACCCGGACAAACTCTAACGTTGAAGCAAGACAAAGACAAATATCCCCTATATAGCCTTAACAGACTGTAGGGGCAAGTGCCGTTAGCGCGCACCTATGAAGGTCGACACGGCACACGAGGGGGTGGGTGGCCAGCACCACGCCCGGCCGCCTTTGTCTCCCTAGTGGCAATGTTTACACACTGCACTAAGTACTCATTTGAGGCTGAGTCGACCTAGGGGAGGTCCAGGACCGGTTCAGAAACCGCTGGGCCAACGTTGAAGCTCACACACAAGGACAGACGCTTAATACTTAGACGGTAGCTGTTGAGGCGACACGGCTACGCGACCATCTCGCCTCTACTCCAAAACGCGGCTCTGCTGCTACTGTGTTGTTATGCCGTGTTGTATTAACCGCGTTGGCCCATGAAGGCCTCGCTGAGTCTCAATACTTTTCCCGGAGGGTCTTTCCCAGTCCTTCGCAGTAGGGGGCGATGTTGCTGCAGTGTGTGGCATCCCAATTGCGTAATTGGCACGCAGCCACAGCGACACCTAGTGTCCCAGCAGCGTTCCGCCTCCTCGCCCACCCCCTCCTCACCGCCCTCGCTATCCACAGGTCAAGGAGCTGGTGTTGGACAACTGTGGTTGCCGCGATGGGAAGGTGGACGGCCTCACGGAGGAGTTTGAGAGCCTGGAGCTGCTCAGCCTCATCAACACCGGCCTGACCGCCCTCTCCAGCCTGCCCAAGCTCCCCAAACTCAAGAAGGTAGGTGTCGGGGGAATGGGGAGGAGGGGGACGAGCACCATTCCTCAACAGCAGCAGCCTCGAACGCGAAAATTCCTACACGTAATAATAATTTAAAATCTATAACGCGCGGCACGTATTCATTCAACGTCGAAGGTATTCAGTCGACGAGAGACCGTTCAGAGGCGTAGCGAGGAAAGCGCAGAGAGGCGGAGGAGGCAGCCAGGCGGTTTGCTTCACTACTTGAGCACGCCGGTGCGCTGTAAACATTGCGGGTGTGTTCTTACGAGAGTGCGGGAGGGGAGCCTCAGCGGGGGTGGTGGGCGCGCGGCTCAGCGGCGCGACCCCCGCGCTCACCGCCGCGTGTCTCTCCGCAGCTGGAGCTCGGCGGGAACAAGATCTCGGGCGGCCTGGAGGCGCTGGTGGAGAAGACGCCCAACCTGACGTACCTGAGCCTCACGGGAAACAAGATCACGGAGCTCAGCAGCCTGGAGCCCCTGGTGAGCGGTGGCACGGAACCGAGCGCCGGCGACGCGCTCCGGCTCGAGGCCTCGCGGTGCGCGCGCGCGTCTGCGATCGCGGCGGCGACGGGTACCGTCCGCCCCTTCGTACCCGGCAGCCTTCGCCTCGAACGCGACAGTCAGCGCTGTCGGTTATAACCGCCGTTATGCACACGCGCACGGCGTTACGCGCGCGCGCGCACATGCCGTTCCACACGCGCACGCCGACGCGCGCCGGGCGCTCGCTCACCCCCGCGTGCCCGTGCCTCGGCTCCGCACAGAAAAAGCTGGAGAAGCTGAAGAGCCTCGACCTGTTCAACTGCGAGGTGATGAACCAGCCCAGCTACCGCGAGGAGCTGTTCCGCCTGCTGCCCACACTCACCTACCTGGACGGCTTTGACCGCGACGACGAGGAGGCCTCCGAGTCGGACGACGACCACTGCGCCGGCGACAGCGGTGCGTGCGGCGAGCGCGGTGCGCGCGCGTCGCCTCTCACTCTCGCGACCGCTCCGGCGTTGGCATCTCACGACCCACTTGGCCCGCTCGGGCCAAGTGTGTCACGATCCGCCGGTTGAGAACAGTGGACAGAATGTTTCCCTCTCGCGTGTGTGAGTTTTCTCCCGGTGCCTCGGTTTCCTCCCACGTGTAAACACTCATCAATTGGTCGATAACAGGCCTCGTACATAAAGAGCTCGGGCGGTTACTGGCGCCAGCTTACCGCGCGATTGCCTTCCCGCTCGTCTGGTTCCTCGCACTGTTCGGTTCTCCGCGTCAACGCCCGATGATGCTTCCGACGTGGGAGGCGTAACGTCACGAGGGAGAGATGGAGATCGCTCGGTACGGCTATCCCGAAAGAACAGCTCTGAGGAGCAACCGTCTGGTTAACGACGACCGGTCGCGCTGCTGCCGACGATCGCCAGTAATGGACGTGCGTGCCCCGGCGGTGCTCTCGCTGTGCCAGATGACGACGACGATGACGACGATGACGACGACGACGATGATGAGGAGGAGGAGGAGGAGGCTGTGGGGGAGGACGACGGCGAGGAAGACGAGGACGACGTGGGCCTCGAGTATCTCGCTCGCGACAACCTGCAGGTGGGCACCGCGGGCACGGCCCCCCCCCCCCCGGGCGCCACGACCGCAGCGGAGAGCGCGCAGTGGAGAGGGTGTCGGAGTACAGCGGTCCTTCGCTTTACGATGTTAATCCGTTGCGTAACACGTAACGTGAAAACATTGTAAAGCGAGACCGATAATACTGTACTTTGTTTTATGGGAAGTCGTTCCGAGACCTCGGAAGTTGAGATGTAAACGCTAAAAAGCACCGCCGTTGGCTGAGAAGCTACCCAAGCGGCACGCGTTCGCATCGCCGATCGGCTGCCGCGCCACCCACGCTCGCGCGCGGCCGTATCGTAACACGTAAATTCCGTTTTCGTGTGACGCTGATAATCACTCAATGTCCCGTCTGGCCACAGGATGATGAGGATGATGGCGAGTACAAGTTCAAGGAAGACGAAGAGGAGGAGGAGGAGGACGACGAGGATGGTAGGGGCTCCGTGTGCGCCGACCCACCAGTGCGGAGTCAAGTGACCCCGTCCGTAGAATTGAGATAAAGAGATGAGCTTCACACCGCTGTCGTTTGTTTACGACGACCAGATTAGATCACGGTCGCTGTGAGAGACGGTGGACGATCGTGTGATTGTCGTGAGAGACGGTGGACGATCTTGCGATCAGTGCGAGAGACGGCGGCTCAACCTCCGGTCGCCGTCTCGCCCTTTAGACGGCGGGACGCGCTCACGACCGCCGCGCTCGTTTGTTTTTGACTCAGATGAGGAGGACGGAGGGGAAGACGGAGCCAAGGGCGAGAAGAGAAAGCGCGCCCCTGACGACGAAGGGGACGAGGATGATGATGACGACGACGACGAGTGAATGCCGGCGTGCCGGTGGGCGAGGAGATTGGGGGGGGGTAGTCGGCGACATTTGTGTGAATGGGGAGCGAAGGTTTTCAGCTGAGCTGTGTTTTGGGAACTGTACTGTTTTTTTTGTCAAATCACCTCCGGGCAACATGGCTGTGGGGTGCATTGGAACACGCAAACCCCTCCACCATCATAACGTTACTAATCCACGGGGAGAGAGGGCGGGGGGGAGGACAGGTAATTTTCGGATTTAATCCGGTAAGTGAGCCGGACCGCGAGCGAATGACGGAACCGTCCGCCTGAACGGCGAGTGAGTTCCCAGCGCCGCTCCCGGTCGTGTGGAACTCGGCTCCGAGCCTCCCGCGGTCGCGTCGCCTCGTGCCGTCGCCCCGCGCTGCCCCGCGTGTGTTTAACCTGGCGGACGCCTCTTGTCCGCCGGCGTTTCCCCCGGCAGTGAGCGTTGTCGACCGTTTATCGCGAGTCCGCCTGCATCCAGCTCCCTAACAGTGCAGTTTTCATACGGTCTGGTTACCAACGCAAGCTCCCAGAATGTAAACACGAGTAGAATTTCAATGTTCGGTTTGAAACGTGTTGAGTTAAATATAAAGTGTGCTTTTTTTTTTTCTTGGGCTGTCTTTGCTGTGTAAGCCGGCTCGTACACCCATGTTATTTTTAGCTAGCAAGTGTTTTGTAGTATTTTATTAAATTAGCAGGCGAATCTTGCTCCAAGAAGGTCCCATACGTTCCATTTCTGTAACAGCGCTAGGATGTGTTTACCGCGAGAACGATTGCCACGTAATCTGGGGCTGTCTGACGACGACACGTGACGTCCCGTTGTCACGTTTTGTTCGGTTGCTGTTACTTAATTTGGGGCAGATGGATCACTAAACTATCATTCTCGGACTAAGGCTAGAAACACACTCGCCCATGAACCCCTCGAGATGAAATGTAAATTGACCAAATACGTTGAGCGACATCTGTTTTTATGGTTTCGGATCAAACCCGCGCTGCCGTCGTTTTGAAATTGCAAATTGTCTCTCTTCTCATTGTCAGAAACCGCTTAATCCTGTACAGGGTCACTATGAGCCGGAGTCTATCCCGGCAGACACAGGGCGCCAGTCCATCACAGGGCACCGGGGGCAATTTTAGTCCGCAGGCCAATTAACCTATGCAGCAGCATGTGTTTGGACCGTGGGAGGAAACCGGAGTGCCCGGCGAAAACCCATGCGGACGTGGGGAGAACATGCAAACGCCACACGGAAAGGCTCCCGAGCCGGAATATTTGAAATTGTCGTGTCCCAAATGTCCCGCCGTTCAAAGCACCGCGGCTCGCTCTCGCGACCGGCCGAGAGAATCTGAAGCCATATCCCAGGTGACGACACGGTGCCCCGTGGCCCCTTTTTGGCAAAACCCAGACTCATGATCCCAGATAACGCATTTATACTGTTTTGTTGACACAGTACAGTTTATATATATTTTCATGTTAAGGTTGCATAATCAGGCGGCGTTCAAGTTGTGTCCACCTTGGAATTGCTTATAAACTGCTTTAATAAAACATTTTGAATATACACTGGATGTACTGAGGTAGGTTTTCACGGCTCGATTCGTGATAGTTGCTCTTCAGAGCTGTTCTTTCGGGATAGCCGTGTCACAGCGATCTCCCTGTCTCCCTCGCGACGTTTCGCCTCCCACCCCTGATGGAGAGCGCTCTTCATGTGTCCGTGTGTCCAGGTGACGATGTCTCCGTGTCTTCATGCCTCCGTGTTTAAGGACGTCAATCCACCCACAGCGGCCGGCGTGCGGGGCGGGGCGCTCCACCAGGGACACTGTCGCGCGGACGCCGCGACTCATTTTTGACCAAGCCTCTCCGTTCATCATCAAAACACAAACAATAGGCGTCTCACCGTAACCCGGCGGCTGTGCATGCACCAGCGAGGAGGGATGGCGGATCACCAGACGTCGTGAAACTGCGTGAGTGGGGGGTCGAGGAGACGCCACGAGAGGGCGCCACAGGCAAATGCAGACTCCACCTGCTCCGTATGTAAGGGTTGGAGTGTTTCCCCCTCGCATGCCGACATCACCGAGGTATGCAGAGGACCGCAGATATACGGGAGGCCTTCCCGCCTTCTGTGGGTCCTCCTCGCGCCTCTCAGTCGTTGTCTTTGAGCGAACACTGGCATTTCTATCGGTAATTTCTACATGAGGCATGTTCGTAACTGCATAGGCAATGCCAACATACGTGCCTCGAGCCGTGAAACCCTACATCATTCGTGCATTCAGTGAGTAGCGCTGCCGTCCTAGCCTGGGTATAACCCTACCTTGCGCCCTTTGTCAGCTCCACGGTTCGTTCTGGCTTCAATACAAACCGAGTGTGTTTGAGGGCCCCATCGCCCCGCATCGAATCCCCAAAGCCACGGCTCCGTGAACTCTGCAAAGTTAATAAGAAGGGATTGAGGTCTCACCTGCTGCGCTTTTCATTACAAACTCCCCCGCTGCCCCCCCCTCCCCCCACTCGCTCCTCCTCCTCACAAGTGCGTTGTGTCGGCAACAGTGGGGAGCTTTGTGCGTGGGTAATGGTTGAGTCGCAGGAAAATTCTCAAAAGTGATAACCACGCTTTGTGCCGACACTTGACGACACAGTGACGCCTCGGCACAAAGCGCGCGAGCGGGGTGTCGCGGCGACGTCTCCCGACCCCGGCTTCTCGTGATCACGCGACGCGAATGAGAGTGCGTACCGGCGGTCTTGGTGATTGTGGGGCCCCAGGATAAAGTCAATGACGAACCCACCCCTCCCCGCTCTCCACACTGAACCATGGGGCAACCCATGCAATTACAAGGGCTTGGGGAGGTGGGGGGTGTCTTCCCGCTTGGCCGAGCAAAGTTCGGACTACAGACAATTCCACACGTGTGTCACAATTGCTTAGTCACGTATACAAGAATGCTTGTTTACTGCTTGGTTCTCTATTAAAACGTCTAACACATCTTAGTCCGTTATTGCAAAGTGCATTGGAAGGATTCGGTGGTTTCAATCAGTGTGTGGGGGGTGTGGTGTGGCATCATTGAATTTCGCCCGGAGCCCCAGAATCACCGCCACCGCCCCTGCCTGCCACTTAGCCTCGAGAATCTCTCCACAGCTGCTCTTTCGGGATGGCCGCGTGGAGCGTTCCTGCAACCCTCACACACGGAGGAGCCGTAACAAATCCACGGCGTCCCACCTGGGGGGCTGTCGGCGGCGCCCATTGTGTTTCCGCGGCGCCACCGCTCGCCTCGTGACAACGGCGGCAGCTGCTGCTCATTACGGAGCAACAGCAGCGGCGCGGTCTTGGGCCCGGGCCACGGATTGTAACTCGCGAATCATGACCAATTTTGGAAGAAAACAACGAAGTCTCAAGTCTGCCGCTTCCAGCGCAGGGAGAGTGAGGGGATGCGGGAGGCCACACAGCGCGCCGGCTCCGCGCCCGCGCTCCTCCAGCACGCTCCCGGGCCGTCTCCCCCTCTCGTTTCCGCCGCCTCGCCATCATCCATCTCTCTTAGGCTCCGTCTCCCTCCTTCCCCACAGCTCTCGTTCTCCCGCTGTGGTCTGCATTGTTGAGTACTGTATTTATAGTAGCCAGCGCCCTTGTGTGTGCCTCCAAACTATGAGATCCAGCTAGAGTGCGGGCCACCGACGTGTACTCTGCTGGGTGGACGCCGATGAACTAGCGTGCCATCATGGGTCTAGCCCTGCCTTGCGTCATCTGTCTGCCGGGATAGGCTCCGGCTCACCGCGACCCTGTGCAGGATTAATCGGGGACTGAAGTGAATGAACTGAGAAACGAGGGCCGCGTGGTGCTCACTGACCCTCGGCGCCAATCCGCGCCGTGCCACAGGCTTCGAAGTGTTTCGTAGAATTTGCAGGTAATACCAAGTATTACTGGACAGGAATCGCGACGTGAACGTTTCTACCGTGATCCCCAATGCACATTAACTTACGAATACACCACCAAGGACATTTCATAAAAAAATACAACTCTCACCAAATCATCATCATTGTCAGAAACCGCTTAATCCTGTACAGGGTTGAGGTGAGCGGGAGCCTATCCCAGCAGACAAATGGCGCAAGGCAGGGCTATGCCTAGGATGGGACGCCAGTCCATCACAGAGCACCGGGGGCTATTTAGTCTGTAGGCCAATTAACCTATGCAGCATGTATTTGGACTGTGGGAGGAAATCGGAGTGCCCGGCGAAAACCCACGCGGACTCGGGGAGAACATGCAAACTCCTCTAAGGCTAAATCATAAAAAAAAACCCAACTCTAACGCACAACGCGAAGCAGCGAATAGTGCGCAGTGCACATCTAGCGTGACGCCGCACAGCAAATACTCGATTAGCGGTGGAATGCGTGGATTGATCGAATGCTTTGAGTAAAAAAAAACCCCACCCGGGCTGAGAGCAGCGTACAGTGGGGGCATTGAGAATCCGTGCAGAGACACAGCCCGCTCGCCAGCGCAACACAGCGGCAGAGGCACAACACAAAACCCGCGCCGTGTTGTTTTAAACTTAACGCCCCGGTTCCCCCATTGCCGCGCCGCACAATGCCATCAGTGTGCGCGCCCAGGCCATGTCAGGGGTTTGTTCCGCGTGGGCTCCCACCCGCCGCTGCGCGCGCATTCACCAGCGCCGCCTGCAAGCCCCTTTCTGGAGCCTGGCTCCCTCCCTGCATCTCCCTCGCTCTCTATCCCCCGCGTCTCTCCCCCGTTCCACCACCCCCGTTCTCTCTCGCTCTCAGTGGTGGGGGCGCTCAATGTGAGTTTGTTAAAAACAATGGGGACGTGGGAGGACTAGGCCGAGCGGTCTTCGCCATATGTGTGGCGGGGAGCCGCGGGCCGATCCACGCCGGGATTTACTCGCTGCCCGTGACCCGCTCGGCCCCCCTGATCCCAGCGATGTCAAGTCGAGAGGGAGGCGACCAAGAATAAGAAAACATATCGGACGTTTTCACTTTGCCTCTGCGGTGGGGGGTTGCGGGGCTGGGATTAGTCAGAAGCGGAGTTTTTGCTCAAAATAATTTGCCCTTTGAAAGATTGAGCTGCTTTTCAATGGAATTCTCCATCAGTGGTGGCGCGGGGTTCCGAAACAGAAGGAGGCGATGCTCACCGACGCATTTGCTGATGGGCAGAGAAATGCCCAGTTCGCCGTTTTAGCCAGAGCTGGCAGCAGGAGGAAAGCTTTGTGAGAAAACACCGGTTGTGTGCGCGACATTGAGCCTGGACGGCACGGTGGCGTAGCGGTGAATAGCGCTGCTGTCTCACAGCAAGAAGTCCCCGGGTTCGAATCACGGCTCGGGTGCCTTTCTGTGTGGAGTTTGCATGTTCTCCCCGTGTGCGCGTGGGTTTTCGCCGGGCACTCCGGTTTCCTCCCACGGTCCAAACACATGCTGCTGCCTAGGTTAATTGGCCTCCGGACTAAATTGCCCCCGGTGTCCTGTGATGGACTAGCGTCGCATCATGGGTACAGCCCTGCCTTGCGTCCTGTGTCTGCCGGGATAGGCTCTGGCTCACCGGGGGGGGGGGCAACCCTGATGGTTGATCTTCAGAGCTGTTCTTTCGGGATAGCCGTGTCACTGGACGCTCTCCCTCGCGAGGTTTCGCCTCCCACGTTGGAAGCATCATCTTCACACTGGCATCTCGGCCGTGTTGCTGAGGCCATCAGGCGCGCCGTGGGCACGGGGCCCGCGGCCGGCGTGTGGCGCCGCGGTGGAGACTCTGTCCGCGCAGCTGCGTCTCCTCCGCGCGTCGGGCTTCCTCCCACGCGCAAACACTCTAATCCCCAAATGTAAATGTACTTACCGCCCTACGCAAAGGCAAAGATCCCCCTGTATAGCCTTAACAGACTGTAGGGTCAAGTGCTGTTAGCGGAACGGCACGCGAGTGGATGGGTGGCCGGCATTACGCCCGGCCGCCTTTGTCTCCCTAGTGATGTCGTTTACACATCGCAGCAAGTACTGATTTGAGGGTGAGTCGACCTAGGCGAGGCCCAGGACCGGATTAAATGTTGGCCATGCGCGGGAATTTAACTCGACGAGTGGAGGGGGGTGAGGGAGCTCCACACGGGGTGGAGAACTGTACGCTACGCTAACCCGTAGCTTTACATTGAGGTGCACCATGGGCAAAGCTTCAAGTCCGTGGAAAGGGCCTAAGATAAGTCTTCTTCTTAGCGATTCTTCGAAGCAGCGCGATGGTCAAATTACAGTTTCCCATTTTCTTACACAGCCCCTTGCATTTTCATTGAACTCCGCAAGGTCTTTTGAGCTGCAGAGGTTCGGTAGTAGAGCACAGACAAGGCAGTGTTCCATAGTATGGTCTGCTTCTCCACATTCGCAGGTGGTTGGGCCGGACTTGTAGCCCCATCTGACCAAAGCATATTTTGATCGTCCCGTTATAGTTCTCAGGCGGTTGAGTGTCTTCCACTGAATCCATGGTGCATCTGAGCCAGGAGGGAAGTCTTCAGCAGG
The DNA here is from genome assembly GCA_036362915.1 of Geotria australis. Classification (NCBI taxonomy): domain Eukaryota; kingdom Metazoa; phylum Chordata; class Hyperoartia; order Petromyzontiformes; family Geotriidae; genus Geotria; species Geotria australis. The sequence goes on from JAZEWU010000040.1 coordinate 268,644, forward strand.
TGGGATTCCCATGCCAGTTGCAGGAGGGTCACTCTCAAGCTTTTCCGTCCAGAGCTGGAGTCTAAGATAAGTAAATAACCCCCGACGGGTGCGGGTGTGGCATACGCGGTGGTGGAGGCGTGTGTGTGTGGAGGGTGCCAGCATCCGGGCACCACGCGGGCAATCAGGGGTTCCGGCGGCGGGAGGGACGGGGGGAGGACAGGGGCGGGCTTAGTTATTATGGGGCCCCAGGTACAATACAATGATCACATCCCCCCCCACACACTGATTAAAAAGCACTGTAACCTCCCAACGAATGTTGCAATAATGGACTTCAACTTTAATCTTAGCTTTTATAGATTTATTTTAACAGAGCATCAAGCGGTAGGTAAACAAGCAATTCTGTAAACACGACTAATCAATTGTGAAACTATTGTGGGATCGTGTTCGTGCCGAATGTCGCTCGGCCAAACGGCCGGCCTGGGTTGCCCCACGGTTAAGGCGGCTAGTGGGCATGGCGTCTGGGCTGGGAGTGGGGGGGTCATTGTAGGGACCCCCCCCCTTCCTGTTGCCTCGTCGAGCTCAGTTGCCGGCGGGACGCGGAGCCGTGGGGGTGGGGGCCGCGTCTGTGGGGGAGGGGAGCGGCGCTTTCTCTCGGGGAGAATAGCGTTAGGTGCGGGTGAGCGGAGGCATTGGAGCAGCGGGGCCCGGCGCTCTCGGGATAATGATTTACAGCTGGGAACCCCGCAGGAAGATGAAGTGGAGGGACACACCGACCAGTTCATTCCTTCCTGCTCAATAGCCAGGCCCCGGGGTTGGGGCTCGGCAGACGAGTGGGGGTGGGTGGCGGGGGCGCTGCTGGGGACGCGGTGTGGGGGGCGTCCTCGTCGGGAGTTATTGGACGCCGTGCCCGCTCCGCGTCATGCTGGGAAGGCCCCGATAATTCACATCTGCGAGCGGCGACAAAACCCATCGCGAGAGAAAACGCGCGCATTCTGTTCCGTTAAGGTGGAGGTTTGGATAAGGGTATAGTCCTGCCTTGCCCCCGGCTCGGGTGCCTTTCTGTGTGGAGTTTTCATGGGCTTCCTCCGACAGTCCAAAGACATGCTGCTGCATAGGTTAATTGGTCTGCTGACTAAAGTGCCCCCGGTGTCCTGTAATAAACTGGAGTCACATACGGGATATAGCCCTGCCTTGCGCCTTGTGTCTGCCGGGATAGGCTCCGGCTCACCGCGACCCTGTAAGGATTAAGCTGTGTGCGCGCGGTACTGCGCCGCCGCGTCACAGCGTTTACACAGCAGTGACCCACCGGCACAATGGCGCACTACAATAGCCCCGCTACCCCGGAGAACCGCGGCCCACACGACACCTCGAGTGGCGGCCGATACGGTGGCTCAAGCACGGCCTTTGTGCCAGAGTATGCCAAGGAGCGGGCGATGTGCACACACTGCGGGCTGGCACACGCAGTGTGAGAGCGCGCCCTCACTGTGCCGCTTTGCATCACAATGCAGACACTCAACACCAACATGACTCCGGAGTTGCTTTTCTATTGGACAATCATAAATCGTGGCCCGGGCTGAGGCTGCGCGGCGCCGCGGGCCCGGGCTAAGGGAGGCCCTCCCCCCGCGCGGTCGGAATGGGGGTTGCCCCCTAGTCTCACGTGCCCGCGGAGGGAGTCCCGCCGCACAGAACAGAGCTGAGACACATCCGCGCCTCACAGAAAGAAGGTCCTGCCCGAGGCGGTTCGTTTCCTGCCTCGGGCACCTTTCTGTGTAGAGTTTGTGTGTTCTCCCCTTGTTCTGCGTGGGTTTCCTTCGAGTTCTCCGGCTCCCACATTAAGTAATTGCCCGAGAATATCATGATATATAGGACGCAGGCTCTGGTCGGTTTGGCGCCGGAAAATGTGCGTGGCTTCCCTCATCCCCGCCACCCCACTCCGGTTTCCAGCAGCGCCTTGGGATTTATGGGTGAAAGAAGGCTATATAAATGCGAGACAGTGCTATTCTGAACGCGGGTGTCTGACTTGGTGCAATGGGCCGGTAAAGAGATGGGCCCGTGTGGTCCCGGAGAACGTGTGGACTCGCCAACGACTGGTGCCAGTCGTGGCTGGGAGACCGACTGCTCTCTGTGTTTTCACACAACCCGTTACCCGGTTATTTTAAGCCTCAGTCACCTGAGCAACGGCGGAAAGTCCCGCTCATACAGTGTGGCGGATGCGGCACCTGTGGCCCGTCACCCCGTTCCTCTTAAACACAACCAAAGCAAAGGCTGCTGTATAGCCTCAAGGGACCAGAGGGTTAAGTGCCTACTTAGCCTAACACCACACACACACAAACGTATCATCATCATTGGCCGAAACCGCTTAATCCTGTATAGGGTTGCGATGAGCCGGAGCCCATCCCGGCATAAACAGGGCGCAAGGCAGGGCTATGCCCATGATGGGACGCCAGTTTTTATGCCCGCATCTGTGAGAGTGACACGATGCACGTAGCCTGACATAAGTGCCGCGATGATGTCACGACCACTTAGTGACACATGGCCGTTGTTATTGTGTGTAGAATGTAATGTTTGTTTAAAAAGAACGTGTTTAATATTGGCCTTGTGTATTTTGCTCCATAAACATATTTCAACATACATGTTTGTTTAGAGAACTGCGTTATATATTTCGTCAGACACAAACGTTCAACAATTCCACGAATTGGGAGTTTGGATAATGGGATTTCCCCGGGGCATCAGTTGGCGGGGTCTCTGATGGGAACTCGGCTCCACGTGACCCGAGTGCGGGCTGCACTCCTCATCGGATTCAGAAATAATAATAATTTTAAAAAACCGAAAAGCAATTGTGGAAAATGTAGCACAACAAAAACAGCCAATGTTGCTTTTTTAAATGAGGAATGTCTCAAGCTAATTGCCGTTTAATTGATGTTTGGGTAAATCTATCAAAATTATCCGCACGGCGCGTCTCTCCCGTCACGCGTGGACCACACGCCGCGGCGTGACTTCCCCCCCGCGACCCCCCAACTCCCCCGGTGACCCGCACTCATTGAGGCGGTCCCCCAAACACTCATTACAAATCACCAAATTATCCCAATAAATGAGTATTACAAGTAACACATTTCAATTTGAATCTTATATTAAATAGATACATTTTAACAGAGCACCAATCAACAAACAAGCCTTCTTTTATAAATTACTAATACACTGCGGAATTGTCTGTTTAATAGTAATAATGTTACATTTATAACGCGCACATATTCATTCAATGTCGGAGATATTCATTCGATGAGAGAAGGTCTCGGAGGCGCGAGGAAAGCACAGAGGCGGAGGAGGCAGCCAGGCGGTCTGCCGGCGCCATATTGCCACACACTGCTGAGGAAAGGGATGTCTGGTCCACTTACCAGGACAAGCGGTTTCGAAAATGGATGGATGCTTCCTATATATTATGATGTTATCGGGCAAATAATTAATGTTTGCTGAACGTCGCCCGTGCCAGGGTCACGATCTCTGCACGAGACGCCGTTTTGCTCATTTACCCGGAGTCAAACTCGGCCGACCCCCTCACTGCCGAGGTCGCCTCGCGTTTCCGGCGCCTCACTCCGATCGCACGCGCTAATCGCGACAATGCAATCAGCGCAAATTGTCGCAATCAGCGCAATCATCACCCCCGATCTGTCTCGTGTATCTGGCGGCTAAATTACACTGTGGGTGTTTTCAGAGAACTGCATTCGAATACTTACAGTGGAATTGTCCGGCTTCTCCCTGTCCTCTCGTCGCCGTGGCGATGACCCCGCCCGTCGTGGCCAATGGGCGCGCGGCGCGGGGCGGGCTGGAGGGGGGAGGGGCGCACAAAGCGCGGGGCGCAGGCGGCGCGCGCGCCCACACCCGATTCCCGCGCCGCCGCCGCCTCTTCCCGCTCCTCGCCCCGAGCAGCAGCGGCAGCAGCAGCTGAGCCTCCACTTCCACTCGCCTGGTCGCCCTGACGGACGCCGCGCTCACGGCTCCGCGCGGGGCTCCTTCTCCTCTCGGCTGCTCGGCCGGCCCGCCGGGGGCTCCCCGTCTTCCGCCGCCTCCTCCTCCTCGCAGCGCCTCCTCACGGTGAGGGACGCGGCGACGCGCTCACTGTCGGCATCTCGGCCGGTTCGCCGTGCTCTCCCCGAGGGCTCCCCCGCGCTGTCCTCGAGCTGCGGTCGCCTACGCGAGCCGATCGGCCCCGGCGCGGCGCCCGGCAGCGGGCGCGGGCCGGCGTGAATAGACCCCGCGCCGAGGCCCCGCGTCCCCGCGGGACCCGTGGCGCGACCGCGGCGGCGGTGGGAGCGCGGCGCGCATGGCCGCGATGCGCTGGTGGCTTCGCGTGGCCCTGCTCTGCTGCTACTGCTGCCGCTGCCGCGCGGCCTCGGGATCACGGGACGAGGCGGAGGCCGCTGGCAGGCGGCCGTGCTGGGAGGCCGAGATCCGCTGTCTGCAGGAGGCCGAGTGTAAGCGCGCCTACAGCCAGTACCTGCGCGCCTGCGAGAGCGTGCTGCGCAACGCGGCCTACCGCGACCCCGCCGACAGCCGTGACGAGGACGAGGCGGACTACGACGCGTCGGGGCCGCAGTGCCCGAGCCACTGCATCCACGCGCTCATCCGCCTCAACCAGACGCGCAGCGGGCCCCTGCTGGAGAGCTGTGACTGCCGTGACGACGCGGTGTGCCTGGGCTACAAGCGCGCCATCGAGCCGTGCGTACCGCGCACCTACGCGGCGCGCCGCGCGGCCGGCGACGAGGCGGGGGGCCTCATGGGCTGCACCGAGGCGCGGCAGCGCTGCGAGGACGAGCCGGTGTGCAGCGACGCCATGCAGCAGTACCTCATGCGGTGCGGGAAACTGTTCAACGGGGCGCGCTGCACGTCGGAATGCCTCCAAATCATCAGCCGCATGATGACCGTGCCGCGGGCCCTGGCGCTGAGCGAGTGCGTGTGCGACGGCGTGGAGCGGCCCTTCTGCGAGGTGGTCAAGGACAACATGGCCAGGCTCTGCTTCGGCGGCACGGCGAGCGAGACGGGCAGCGGCCATCATTGGGACGATGTGTACGACGACGGCGGCGCTGGCGACGATGACGAGGAGCTGCACGGGGACGAGGGGCCCGGCGGCCCGGCCCTCGGGCCCCACGGGCCCAGGTCCGGGCACGCCTCCGGTGGGGCCCGGGTGCGGAGCTCCCTCGGGGCACAGCTGGGCGCGCTCGCCTGGATCGCGTGGCACGCCGCCCACGCTGCTTGACAGAGTCCCTCTCCCTCCTCAACCACACTCCCTCCTCATCCACCCTCCCTCCTCATCCACATTCCCTCATCATCCTCCACTTCGAGGCCGAGCTGAAAGACAACGATGTCCAGAAGCTGACCGTCGTGCTTCGAAGAATCGCAAAGAAGAAGATCATCCTCCACTCTCCCTCCTCATCCTCCACACTCCCTCCACACGCCCCCTGCTCATCACAGCGGACGCTTCTCCAGGTTCACCACCCGAGGCAACATCGAAGGAGGTTTATCCCGTGTCTCCAAAAGAGCGAATGTTTATCCCGTCCGAGCGAATGTGGAGAGAAGCAGCGTCACCATCTCGCTAATCGGGGCCTTTGTGGAGCCCCCGTTCTCTCCACGATTCGCCCATGTGCCTTGTCCCCTGGTGATCAGCTGATCGCGGCGTCTGGTGAAAATGGACTCGTCGCTCTGCTGCTGCTGCCTGACTCCACGAGATTGAATCAGCGGGCGCGAGTCGCCGTGACGTTGAGCAAACCCGTCATCCTCACCGCAGCGGTGACTGTGACGATGGCCTCTGGTGCCCCGTCGTGCTTCTCGAGGAGTCCGGACGCCGCGTGGATGTGAGCGCGGCATGACGCCTCACGATGCCTCCAACGCGGGAGGCGAAACGTCGCGAGGGGGAGCGGAGGAGGAGCGCCCGAGGCGTCGACGCGTCGGTGATCGCGAGTCGCGGCGAGCGGCCGCTCCGAAGCGGGTTCCGCCCGTGCGGCGGACACGCGTGCGGGCCGACGCTTCGGCTCTGGGTCGACGGGGTCACGCGACCTGTCCGGCCGTCCGCTCGTCGATTCAGCTCGTTCCACATAAACACGGATCCGACAAATGAGCGCCACGTTCATATTTATTTTTGTAACCGTCGCCATATCCAGTCGAAGCCAACTAATTGTATAGACGCGAGGCGGCTGCTGCTGTGTAACGCTCTCTGTATAATATGTGCATATGTGTATATACGGGACATATTTTAAGCCAAGTCAAATGAATGTGTTTTTACGACATCAAAATCGTGTTGCGTCTTTCTTTTGTGTTGTTGTCATTGTCGGCCACTGAACGTCCGAGTTTCTTCCCGTAAATCGTCTCAGACGAGTGAGTGGGAGGCGACGCTGGCCGTGCTGGAGGCTGCATCTGGCCTGGCACGAGCGCCGCGGTGACGTCACCCCCACTTAGTGGCAAGCGGCGGCTGCTGTTGTTATTGGAGGAGAGGGGTTCTCTGTCGGGAGCCGCGGCTGTGGGAAGGAGACCGTCTTGGCCGTGAGAGCAGCGATGCACCGACTGCGCGCACTGAGCAGCTCGCACACAGCCAGCATCGTGAGCCCTCCTCTAGTGACCTGTCGTCCCTCTGTAAACATTCTACAAACATTCGCCTTCGTTCAGCTTTGAATCTCAATCTCTCGTCTGGTTGCCTGAGCAATGTCAAACACGTGTGCCCTGCGTGGGTGCGTAAATCGCGAAGGGAGTCGTGAACTCGCAGGATAACCGCTGGCGGTATATTCTGCAGTCCCGTCCGCCTGCTCGTGGAGTCACCGTTCTGTGTGAAACACGACCGACCATCCGTCGGTTGTCAGAAACCGCTTAATCCTGTACAGGATCACAGTTAGCCGGAACCTATTCCGGCAAATACAGGGCGCAAGGTAGGGCCATACCCATGATGGAACGCCAGTCCAACACAGGGCACCAGGGGCAATTTAGTCCGTAATGCCAATTAACCTATGCAGCATGCCTTTGGATTGTGGTAGTGTGAAACACTGCCCACTAGCATTGTACCCGTCCTACGGGAGATATTCCAAGTGTGTAACGTGTTCGACTGACGTCTCTTGTTGATGACGTCTTCTGCCGACGTCACCACTTGGACCTGGGTTCCTCAAATAACATGTAAACGCCTTGATGTTGTTCAGATAAAATGTGTTCTAATGAAGAATTCGAACTCGGTACCATTAATGCGGACACATACACACATACAAACACTTGCTCCAGTATACAAGCACAAGCCAAGGAAAGTCCGATGAGCTTGTTTTGGAAAGAAACTTCGGTGTGCTTGGGAAGATATTTAGTTGCAATGGTAACGGAAAAATACCGCTCAGACTTGGTATATCGTTTGCTTTTGTGTCTCCGTGCCGCTGTGCCAAGCCGCATGTCCGCGTGTCTGGCTGTGTCTCCGCGTTTGCGTGTCTGTGCATCTGTGTGTTTCTCTCAGTGTGCCTGTCTCTCTGTGCCTTCGTGTATGTGTCCGTGTCTCTCAGTTAGTTGCTTGAGTATAGCCCTGTCTCTACGAGGTCGCTGTGTCTCAAATTCTCCCTGTGCATCTCTCTGCGTCTGTGTCTTCAAGTGCCTCTGTGTCTTCGCTGCTGTGTCCCTCTACCTCTGTGTCCCGGTCTCGTTGCGTCACTCATTCCTGCGTCTGTCTCAGTGTCGGTGTCTCCGTGTCTCCCCGTGTCTCTCTGTGTCTCTCCGTGTCTCCCCATCTGGCCCCCCTCTTTCCCAGTGCGGCTCCGTGTGTGTTGTGGTGCAGTGACGTGAGTCGAGGCTGGAGTTCAGTGTTTGGGAAAATGCCGGCTGTGAGTCCAGCCATCGCCGGGCAGCTGAGAGCCGCGTGACCTCAGTGTGGCGCGTGACCTCAGTGTGGCGCGAGAGTGGTGACATCTGTGTGTCTGTGACAAAGATGCCCCGCGTAGCCCTAACAGACTGTTGGGGCAAGTGTTGTATTGACGACAAGGCAAAGATCCCCCATGTAGCCTTAACATACTTTTAAGGGCAAATGCCGTAAGCGAGCGTCTAGGAAGGCACAAGAGTGGGTGGCCAGAACCACGCCCGGCCGTCTTTGTCTCCCTTTTGACGATGTTTACATATCGCACCAGGGACTAATTTGGCCAAGACAAAGATTTTTCGTATGGCCTTAATAGGCTGCTGCGGCCCTTATGCTTAGCGAGCACCTGTGGAGGTTAGCAGCACGGCCGACGAAGGGGTAGACTGAACCAGCACGGCGCGCGGCCGCCTTTGTCTCCATAGTTTATACAAGGTACTGATTTAAGGCTGGGTTAACCTAGGGGGTCCTAGGACCGGTTCACATATTTATGAAACACACGCGCTCTCGTGTGTGCACGTGTGTGTGTCGTGAGTGTGCGTGATACCGCAAGACGAAGTCACCCGCGCAAACACGTCATTATGGAAGTGTGTGTCATTATGAGAGTGTGTGTGTATAATTATGGAAGTGTGTGTGCCGTTATGAGTGAGAGTGAGTGTGGGAGTGTGTCATGAGACTGTGTGTCATTATGGGTGCCATTATGGGAGTCATCTCGGTCAGGCAGCCCATGACTCCTAGGTCTGTTCCCTGACCTCCTGTCAGCGAGCCTCAAGGCGCACCTGGCCTGGCACAGGCGCCGTGGTAACGTCACCGCCACTTAGTGGCGAATGGCGGTCGTTGTTGTTGTTGTTGTGTCATTTTGAGAGTTGTGTGTGTGTGTGTCATGGGAGTTTGTCATCAGAGTGCGAGTCATCACGGGAGCGTGTCATTATGAGATCGTGCGTGTGTCACTACGAGTGTGTGAGTGTGTGTGTTGGGAACTCAATCCCGCGTGGCAGATCGACTCCCGCAGCTTGGCGCGCCACACAAAGGCGGCGCGGCCGCGTTGCTCGCGTGTGCCCGTCGAGAGCCCTCGAGGCGGCCTCCTTTGTGGGATCTCGAGTAGCGCCCTTTGTCATGGAGATGGCCGCGGCGCCGCCCGCCGCACACAAATCACGGCGAGCGACTCTCCCTGTGCCCGACAGCTCGGGCAGCGGCGGCGGCTAGACGGGCTCCTGACTCCTCGCACTAGCCGGCTTCGCCACGGGGCAACGCGGCCAATTGAAGCACCCTCCCCCTCTCCCCCCCGCACCTAACGGAGGGGGGGCCGATGTCCGGCGGTTTGGCCGAGCGACGTTTGGCATGCAGACAACTCCACAATCCTTTCACGTTTGATTGGTCTTGTATACAACGGTTGTTTACTGAGAATTGCTCTCCATAGCTGCTCTTTCGGAATAGCCGTGTCGAATGTTCATCCTCTCTCTCTCGCTCTCCTATCCCGAAAGAACAGCTATGGAGAGCAATTCTTATACACCGAGCCGTGAAAACCTCCATCAGTGTAATGCTTGTTTACTGCTTGGTGTTCTGTTAAAACAAACGTGAGATAAAAATTGAAGTCCATTATTGCAACATTCATTGGGAGGATGCAGCGCTTTATAATCAGTGTGTGAGGGGTGAGCCTCAAAACGAGTACCTGATGCGGTGTGTCAACATTGCCACTAGGGAGACAAAGGCGGCCGGGCGTGGTGCTGGCCACCCACCCGCGCGTGTGCCATGTCGGCCTTCATAGGTGCTCGCTAACAGCACTTGACCCTACAGTCTGTTGAGGCTATACGGGGATCTTTGTCTTTGAGGGAGGGGGGAGTGAGTATGTGAGAGCGAGAGAGAGAGGCGCTCTCGCCGTTGTGCGCGCGAACTCTCCCGGTTGCTGAATCCTCGCTCTGGCGGCGGAACGAACGCAATTACCGCCGCCTCGACGCGTCTCTGGGGCCTTGTGTTGTGCGCCTCTCGCGCGGAACGGATCGGCGCCCAGCGGCCTCCCTCCGCCTCCTCCTCCGCCCGGCCCGGAATCCAACTCATGCACTCCGAGCACGCCGACGGGTGTCTCCCGCGGGAGATTGACGGCGCGTGTTTGAGTGTGCCGGTATGGCCGCGAGGAGCGGTGGCTCAGTGGTTAGCGCGATGCTGGGCTACAAACCTGGCTATGACCCGAGTTGGAATCCCGCTCACGGCCACCAACACCCAGTGAAGATTTTCTGAACCGGTCCTGGGCCTCCCCTAGGTCAACTCAGCCTCAAATGAGTACCGAGTGCAGTTTGTAAACATTGCCACTAGGGAGACGAAGGCGGCCGGGCGTGGTGCTGGTCACCCATTCCCGCATGCGCTGTGTAGACTTTCATAGGTGCTCGCTAACGTCACTTGACTCTGCAGTCTGTTAAGGCTATATGGGGGATCTTTGTCTTTGATGGGGTTGATAGTGATGGTGGTGATGTGCGTCTTGGTGGTGGTGATGGTGGTGATGTGCGTCTTGGTGGTGGTGATGTGGTGCCCCAAGAATTGGAGGAAGTAGCCGCCCCCTGTGAGTGGCTGGCAGAGGTGCCATCTGTAGAGGAGGTGCGCAGGGCAATCCAGAGCCT
>JAZEWU010000040.1:292099-320356 GCA_036362915.1 Geotria australis
GTGTCGCTTTGGCTGTGGTGAGCCTCCGTGTACTCTTGAGTTTGAGGCAGAGTGTGACTGAGAGCTCTAATAATGGGAGTCTATTAACAGTGCTCGTGAGGCACGGGCCACAGGGTCCTGTATCGGCATTGTTTAAATCCCGGCGTCGCGCTCCCACGCACCGCTCAGGGGCCTGTGAAGGGAGTGAGCAGATGGAGGTTCAGAATCTAGCACAGTGACCAACGTGTTCCGTGTTTGTGTGTTGGATGAAACACAACTAGGACCGACATCAGGACGAATAGCGAAACGACACTCATTTTCGCCAAAGTCCTCTCGTCACTGCTAGCAGACCTCCACATTGGTGTTTGTCTCGTGAGCATAATGTTGCCGTACACACTGAAGAATTCAACAGCTATGTTTACAATTCTGTTCGGCTGGTTTTTGTGAGACTGGTTTTTCATGCCGAGACAACATCCACGTATCATTGATAAACGGCAAAAACAAAAAAAAGGAAGCGAGTCACATGTCTGGGGTAGGTCTGTTTTCGAGCATAACATAAACACTTCCTCCCGGTGGCAGCCACCAACACGCTATTTCTGTAAACACAACTTCTGAACCACTATGTTGTGCTGTTCAGCAGCCCTGGCCTTGCGGCTCTCCGTACAGCTGCGTAACGCATCATCCTTGTGTATTCTTTACGGTTGCAATTCCTCCCGACTCGACACAAATCAATGCTGTAATCGCGGAGAATATAAGTAACAAAATAAATAAGCGGATGACCCATCGCCGTGTATCTGTCCGTTCGCGGAAAATATCCGAGTGTTTTACCCGTCCAGTGCTGTGTAACCGGCTGTGTAACCGGCCGCTGTGGTGTGGATGCGCGCCCGACATGTAGACGCACGTCTCTGTAAACGGCGTCAGACGACAGTCTGCCGAGACTCATTACGGGGAGAGCTGCTCAGTGTGGAGCCTGGCACAGCAGCACGTGCTTGGCGCCTCGTGCACAACACGTGTTACAAACGCTTTATCGTCCATTGTCAGAAACCGCTTAATCCTGTACAGGGTCACGATGAGCCGGAGCCTATCCTGACAAACACAGGGCGCAAGGCAGGGATATATCTAGGATGGGACGCCAGTCTATCATAGGGCACCGGGGGCAATTTAGTCTGAAGGCCAATTAACCTATGCAGCAGCGTATATTTAGACTGTGGAATGAAACAGGAGTGCCCGGCGAAAACCCATGCGGACACGGGGAGAACAGGAAAACTCCGCACAGAAAGGCACCCCAGCCGGGATTCGAACTGTGAGGCGGTAGCGCTACTCACCGCGCCACCGTGACGACCGTCACAAATCAACGTATACTGTATACTGTGAACAATAGCATCTTATGGGAGCGCGTTGGTAAGCACGTTCGTAACCCGGTGACAGCGTGTGGTACGCGACGGTGTGCTGTGTGAGTATGACGCGTGGGTGTGTGTGTGCCGCCCCGCAGCTGGCGTGCTGCTGCGGCTCGGCCGCCTGCTCCCTGTGCTGCAGCTGCTGCCCGGGCATCAAGACGTCGACGGGCACCCGCATCATGTACACGCTGTACCATGTGCTGGGCACCGCCGTGTGCTGCCTCATGCTCTCTCCCACCGTCTCCGAGTTCCTCAAGGACAACGTGAGTCAGCGGCGCTTGCTCCAAACCGGGAATCTAACCGCCTCGGGCGCCTTTCTGAGCGGAGTTTGTGTGTTCGCTCCCCCCTGTTCTGCGTGGGTTTACTCCGGGTTCTCCGCTTTTCTCCCACAACTCGTCTGGAGTTTGTGTGCTCTCTCCCCCTGTTCTGTGCGGATTTCCTCCGGGTTCTCCGGTTCCCTCTCACAACTTCAAAACACTCATCAATTGGCCGATAACATCATAATGTATAGTCGCGACCCACCAGTGGACCACGAATGCCATCTGTTGGTCCGTGGAGACCAATCCCAAGTGGATCAAGTGGGTCGTCAGGTGCAAAAGGTTGAGAACCCCTAATATTTGGGACGCGGTGTCTGGTCGGTTGGCACCACTTAACCGCCTGGCTGCTTTCCTCCTCCCCGCCGCCTCTGAGTCATTCTCTCCTCGAACAAATATCTTCGACGTTGAACGAATACTTGGCCGCTGCGTAATATATTTTTAACATTTTATTTAAACTCAGAACCGGTTACACGACATCGTTGAGGACACGTTGCTTAAGAAATGCAGTGGCGCTGCTGTAGCCCGCAGGAAGGGGCGTGCGTTTACTTATTGCTGCAATAGTTAACGCGGGCTCCGCAGACCGCACACGCCTCTTGAACTGACTGAGGTTGTTGTTGTGAGGGCGCGGGGACACGGGCGATGGGAGAGAGAGTTCCAAAGTGGAGCAGTGCAGAGGGAAGAAATGGAGAGGGCCGTGAGCTGCAGTGTGGCGAGTGGGTCAACACATCCATCCGTCCATTGTCAGAAACCGCTTAATCCTGTACAGGGTCGGGGTGAGCCGGAGCCTATCTCGGCAGACACAGGACGCAAGGCAGGGCTATACCCAGGATGCGCCGCCAGTCCATCACGGGGCACTGGGAGCAATTTAGTCCGCAGGCCAATTAACCTATGCAGCAGCATGTATTTGGACTGTGGGAGGAAACCGGAGTGCCCGGCGAAAATCCACGCAGACACGGGGAGAACATGCAAACGCTACACAGAAAGCACCCACGTCGGGGATCGAACCCAGGCCTTAATTCTGTGAGGCGTGAGTGTGGCCGCCGCTGCGCCCCCCTGCCGCCCCATGACGTCATCGCGCCCGCCGCAGATCCCGTTCTACACGGATCTGTGCCACTCGATCAACGCGGGCACCAACTGCGAGCGGCTGGTGGGATACTCGGCCGTCTACAAAGTGTGCTTTGGCATGGCGGTCTTCTTCTTCATCTTCTCGCTCTTCCTCATCAACGTGAAGAAGAGCAGCGACTGCAGAGCGGCCGTGCACAATGGGTAAGGGTGCTCGCTTGCCCGCTCACCCACCCGCTCACCCACCCGCTCACCCGGCGCTGGGCGAGACGTGTCCCGCTCCATGAGCTTGCTCGCCAGCTTGGCAGCATACTATTCTCTCCGTCACACGGTTGCTGAGCCCAGGCCCTAAGGCCTAAAACGCCGAGCGGTTGGCAACAAACAGCATCGTGGAAGTTGATGCAGGTTTTCGCGGCTCGATTCATGATGGTTGCTCTTCAGAGCTGTTCTTTTGGGATAGCCGTTTCGCCTCCCACGTTGGAAGGCTCCTCAGGCGCCTGACGATCCTTCCAACGTGGGAGGCGAAACGTTGCAAGGGAGAGAGGGAGCACGCTCGACACGGCCATCCCGAAAGAACAGCTCTGAAGAGCAACCGTCATGCAAGTTATAATATATAAGTGTAACACGTTTCTTGGCTTGAACCCGGGAACGTCCTGCTGTGAGCCACTAGTGTACCACTGCGCTACCACCCTGCACACAATAATGAGATGAGATCCAGCGAGACGGGCGTTCGAGGCTTCAGGAGGGATGCCCCCCGTGTGGCGAATGCAGGTTCTGGTTCATCAAGCTGGTGGTGCTCATCGCGATGTGTGTCGGAGCCTTCTTCATTCCTGACCAGGACAACTTCATCAAAGGTGACAAAGATCCCCCGTGTAGCCTTACCAGACTGTAGGGTCAAGTGCCGTTAGCGGGTGCCAGCTATGAAGGTCGACACGGCACACGAAGAGGTGGGTGACCGGCACCACGCCCGGCCGCCTTTGTCTCCCCAGTGGCAATGTTTACACACCGCACTAGGTATTCATTTGATGCTGAGTCGACCTAGGGGAGGTCCAGGACCGGTTCAGTAAATCGTCACTGGTGTCGGCCGTGAGCGGGATTCGGACTCTGATCGCCAGGTTTGTAGCCCAGCACGCTAACCACTGAGCCACCGCGCCCCACATTAAAGCTGACACCCACCCGATTACCATCATCCCGCAACACAGTAACTGAGTTTAGAATTAACATTGCCATCACAGCATCCCCCGCGTCTCGCCGTGTGAAGCAGACGGTGCGTAGTAGTTTAACGCTTGCGGCGCTAATCGGCGCGGCCGCTTGATTTAAACCATGAACCTCTGCCGAAAACAGTGAACGAAAATGGCATCGAGTAAAATGGTGGTAACAAAAGTGAGAAGTTGGCAGTTTAAATGAGACGGCAACCCGTGTCGCTGCTGCTGCTGTGCTTGGTGTTTGGCAGTGTTCATGTACGTGGGGGTCGTTGGCGGTTTCCTCTTCATCATCATCCAGCTCATTCTGCTGGTCGACTTCACGCACAGCTGGAACAAAAACTGGTGAGTGGAAATCTCTCGCACTTGACGGGGAGTTCACAGATTATCTTAGAATTGCTCGCGAGAGTAAGAGCCCCGAGCACAATGGAGGCTTCCTCAGTGATGTGGCCTGACAGATAATCATGCACAGTGGCTACAGTGTGTTGAGGTGTGTGTCTTTGTGATAAGTTGTGCGCGGTGGGGAGCGGCGGCTCAGCGGTTAGCTGGGCCACAAACCTGGCTACGACCCGAGTCAGATTCCCGCTTACGCCCAACACCAGTGACGATTTTCTGAACCGGTCCTGGGCCTACCCTCGGTCGGCTCAGCCTCAAATGAGTACCTGGTGCGGTGCGTAAACGTTGCCACTAGGGAGACAAAGGCGGCCGGGCGTGGTGCTGGTCACCCACCTCCTCGTGTGCCCTGTCGACCTTCATATGTGCTTGCTAACGGCACTTGACCCGACAGTCTGTTAAGGCTGTACGGGGGAGTAGAGTGTTTGCGCGCGGGAGAAACCCAGACTCGTGGAGGAGGAGACGCTCGGCTGCACAGACAGTGGAGGAGTTGAGCTCGCACACCTCGGCACTGCGCCCGTGGCCAGCTCCGGATAGAAACAATACCCGCGTGGGGCACCGCGGCGAGCGCTGAAACCGCGACGGGCATGCGCGGGAGTGTGGCGCGAGCGGGAACGAACGGCGCCGTCTGCCTCGCCGGCGCTCAGGACCTCCGGCGTCGAGAGCAACAAGTGCTGGTACCTGGCGCTGGGCTCGGTGACGCTGCTGTTCTACTGCGTGGCGGTCGTGTCCGCCGTCCTCATGCTCGTGTACTACACGCACTGGGACGGCTGCACGCTCAACAAGATGCTCATCGGCCTCAACGTGACGCTGTGCGCCCTCGCGTCGGCGCTCGCCATCTCTCCCTGCATACAGAAGCGTGAGTGTTCGACTCCTCGCCGCGGCGCCCCTCCGCGTGCGCGTTAGCTTGCGTGTTTGACGCGTCGTTCTGCGTGGCGCGAGTGTGCGCGCGCGTGGGGAGCGGTGGCTCGGCGGTTGGCGCTACGCTGGGCTACAAACCTGGCTGTGACCAGAGTTCGAATCCCGCTCACGGTCAACAACACCAGTGACGATTTTATGAACCGGTCCTGGACCTCACCTAGGTCGACTCGGCCTCAAATAAGTACCTGGTGCGGTGTGTAAACATCGCCACTAGGGAGATGAAGGCTGCCAGGCGTGGTGCTGGTCACCCACCCCCTCGTGTGCCACGCTAGCCTTTACAGGTGCGCATTGCCGCCTACCTCCACAACCTGGCGGAACCCTCCTGAAAGGGAGTGTTTGAGGCTCGCTGCCGCTTGCTGCTGCGCTCCAGTGAGTAGCGCACACCGTCAATGATCGCATCTCCGCCTGCTTACGCTCCGCAGACTCGATTCCCCGCTCATGTGCTCCTGCCTTAAGACTACGGGCACCTTTTTGCCAGTGTACAGATAATGTAAACAATATACAAGGTTTCAAGGACAATGCATATGTTCTCATAGCATTTTGTTCGCATGTTTTTGCCACGAGCATGTGAGGCTTCTTGCAAACTAGACCCTTTGCAAAACGGTGTCCATTTGGTGTTTCTAAGATCCTAACACTTGTCTCATTGCCTGAAAAGGTAAAACCTCGTATATTGTTTACATCATCTGGGCCTGCCTTGTTTGTCAATTTCAGGCCAAAACAATTCCGGGCTGCTGCAGGCGTCCATCATCACCTGCTACGTCATGTACCTCACCTTCTCTGCCATCTCCAGCCGCCCGGCAGAGAACCGTGAGCCCCGATGCCCGCATTTCCGCTCCCTGCCACTGTGTGTCGCCGCCACTAGGGGGCGACGCGGGGTCTTATCCCCATGTCAACCAGACAACGGTGTCCAGAAGCTGACCATCGTGCTTCGAAGAATCGCAAAGAAGAAGACCAGACTTAGTATTTGTCCGTTGGTACGTTTTAACCGTGACGCCGAGCCACCTCAGGCAAGACCATTCTTTCTGTGAGGCGCAGATATTATCACTGCGCCTCACAGAAAGAATGATCTCACAGAAAGAATGGTTCGATTCCCGCCTTGAGCGCCTTTCTGTGTGGAGTTTGTGTGTTCTCTCCTCCTGTTCTGCGTGGGTTTCCTCCGGGTTGTCCGGTTTCCTCCCACAACTTACAAAAAATACTAATTAATTAATTGTCCGATAACATCATTATAATTAACATCTATCTGTCTACCTCTGCCGGTCTGTCAACACGACAACCACCACTCGTTTGCCAATCCTGGAGGAATAGCGCTAGGCTGCGGGTTTACCCGACGCTCACGTGACCCCGCGACCTCTCGACACGCGGCGCGTGTGTGTGCCGCAGTGGTGGTGGACGGGCAGACGGTGAAGATCTGTCTGCCGAGCGTCACCGAGTCGGGCCTCAAGGTGAGCGACGCGGCCGTGGCTGGGATCGGCGCCGTCATCATGTACGGCTGCGTGGTCTTCGCGTGGTGAGTGGCGGCGATGGCGCCGCGTGGCGCAAGCTTGCAAGCTCTGCACACGATTCCTGCATCGATACAACAAACACCGCAAGCACGAGAACACGGCGGTGATGTGCTCAGTCCTGTGCCTCCGTTCGCTGCCCCTCTTCCCGTGCCCTGCTCCCCTCCGCCTCCGCGGTGACCCCACAGCCTCCGTTCCACGACCCGCTCCTCCACGGCCGCGCTGGGCGTCAGCCAACCGTACAGCGGCGTCACCACGGTGCGCACTGCCGCACCGCACGCTCCGATGCGGCCACACATAATAACAATTTTAATAGTTTTAAATGTATAACGCGTGGCACATATTAATTCAATGTCGAAGGCATTCATTCGACGAGAGAACGACTCAGAGGCGTAGCAAGGAAAGGGCAGAGAGGCGGAGGACGCAGCCAGGCGGTTTGCCGGCGCCAACAAATTGCCTGGGTAGACGTATAACTGTTAACATTTTTCTTACAGAGAGCTGCTTGCTGCTTCTGCTTTATCGACGATGACGAAGGTGAGGTATTGAAATGAGTCCTCGGAATGTCGAGACGTTATTTTCAACGATAATTACGGTGTTTTATTTTTACTTGGCGTCGTTCAAACAAATCGCATCTCAAACGCTGCTGTCTAATTTGTAACGCGCCCAAATTTCACACGGGAGGCACGGGGAAATAACAGACAAGCTCTCTGGCTATTAAAACCAGCACCAACATTTTTTTCAAGCTCTGTGGTCTATATTGCAGCGTTTGACCAACTACCGTGCAGGACCCTCACCCTCTGTACACTGCACTAGGTACTCATTTGAGGCTGAGTCGACCCAGGGGAGGCCTAGGACCGGTTCAGAAAATCGTCGCTGGCGTTGGCCGTGAGCGGGATTCGAACTCGGGTCGCCAGATTTGTAGCCCAGCGCTCTAATCGCTGGGCCATCCCTCTCCACTCAGCCTGAATTGAGTACCTAGTGCAGTATATAAAGATTAACAACTAGGGAGACAAAGGCGGCCGGGTGTGGTGCTGGTCACCCACCTCCCGGTGTGCTGTGTCGACCTTCATAGGTGCTGGCTAACGGCACTTGACCCTACAGTCTGTTAAGGCTACACGGGGGATCTTTGCGTGTGCCCCGCAGCCCCTGTGAGGGAGGTTGACGAGAGGCAGCACGGTGGACAGAAGGTGATCCACAACGAGCACGAAGCCGTCATCTACAGCTACTCCTTCTTCCACTTCATCTTCTTCCTGGCGTCGCTCTACGTCATGATGACGCTCACTAACTGGTTCAGGTGAGCGGCAGTGACGTCTCGCCAATGGGCTTTCGCCGGGTCCCACGGCACCACGGCGGCGTCTGGTACTCTTTAGCGATGTTGATGGGGCCACTGAAAATATCAGATATTCGGGAAGTTTGCACTTGAAGTAGTTTACGAGACAAGGATATTAGGTGTCAGATTTTGGGGCCATTATAGCAGATCAAGATGTATTCGTGGCCAAATAATAATCGAGCAATTTGTCACATTTCACGTTTGAGTCACGTCGCGCCTAGTTCGAGGCCCGTGCTCTCCGCTCGGCTCTCGTTGCTTAACGCGATCGCCTCGCCTCCGCTAGACTGCCGTTTAACTCGAGCGCCCGGTCTCCGTGTTTTGCGGCAGCTATAGCAAAGCGGGGCTGGAGGAGACGTTCGTGCACGGCAGCTCGTCCATGTTCTGGGTGAAGGCCAGCTCGTGCTGGATGTGCCTCGCCCTCTACACCTGGACGCTGGTGGCGCCAATCTGCTGCCCCACGCGAGACTTCCAGGTGTGACGGCGGCAGGGCCCGGCCCCGGCCGCCCCCGACGGCTCCGTGTATCGTCCCGCGACGGCGCCTCGCCGTGCCGCCCTCGCCTCTCCTCCTCGTGCCCGCACGGACGCCACAGGGAAGACCCACGCTGGCCCGAGCCGCGGCTTGCCGTGCAGGCAGGCTTGGGAGAAACGGTCGCTCGCTCTCCCTCTCTCTCGCTCTCTCTCACGCGGTGCGCCACCCACGGAAAACGCTGAGAATCTGCCCGCGGAGCCGATGCTCGCCGGAGGTGGGTGAGTCTCGTGGCGGAGGAGAGATCGTGCGCGAGCGTTACGCGTCGCTCTTACGGCGAGCGCGGACTCTGCGCGCTCACGAGGACCGCTGTGCGGTTGTGACGCGGGCAAGTAGGCTGTGTTGGCTCGCTGCACGACCTGACGTGCATTATAACACGGCATGCTGTCTCACGGTGTGACGAGACGGCCACCCGCCCTCCAGTGACGCGACTGCCGCCGCTCGGTTTCCGTTGGGCTCACCGGGCGGAGGACACCGGCCCCGCGCGTGTCCTCCGTGCCGACTCGCGCTCCGCGCCGGATTCCTGGCGTGTAAAACAGTCAACACGACGCCACACTCTGATTCCGTTTTCTATCCATTACGTCAGCACGGTGACCTTCCAGGCAGTAACACCCCGCGGTCCACAAGCTGCTGATGAACGATCTACACGTGCT
Source organism: Geotria australis (assembly GCA_036362915.1). NCBI lineage: Eukaryota > Metazoa > Chordata > Hyperoartia > Petromyzontiformes > Geotriidae > Geotria > Geotria australis. Next base: position 301,379 of record JAZEWU010000040.1, read on the forward strand.
TCTAAATTCCTCACCTTGCTTCCAACTGATAATCGTGTAACATTACCCAGCTGATGCAATCGAAACACTGACGCACTCTGCATAGCCACTGCCCTTGCCAACATTCCTCGCTAAGAATCCTTTAGGGGAAATGAAGGCCGAGGATAGACGCCACTGAGAGGGTCAAACGCGGTTTATCTGTGATGATGAATACAGGGGTTATACGTTACACGCCACACGTTGCCACGGTCCCTTCACAGCCCTCGTGCAGTACGCGTGATATCGTCGTAGCCTCCCACATAATGATGCTTCCAACGTGGGAGGCGAAACGTCGCGAGGGAGAGAAGGAGAACGTTCAGTGACACGGCTATCCCGAAAGAACAGCTCTGAGGAGCAACCATCATTTTTGCTTACCTTAATTATAATACCTTTTGTTAAGTAATTAAGTCAACGAAGTATTTTAGGTTAAGATTTAAAGCATATTATCTCGCTCAGTATTACCCAAGTAAATGTTCACTGTTCGGTGTTTGTTATTAATGCACATTAAAATAATAATTTCAGATTTACATTAGTAATCTTATGACCTTAATACGTTTTTAATAACACAATCATATAAAACGATAGCTCGGTTATGTGTTTTGCTATGCTAAAGAGCCGCTGTATTGTGAACCTTGCCTTGCTCCGTTCGTACAAACATTAACATTACGTGTGCAGGAGGATTGTCGCGAGGCGCTAAACCATTTTCTGCTTCCGTCTTCCTGTAGTCAACGCGCCGTCGGCGATGGGAGTTTGTCTCCACATCCATCTTAAACTCGCCTCCGCCCGACACAGCCAATTAGTAATGTTTGTCACGTGAACAAAACGTACCAATTGGTTACTACTTCAGCATTACACCGGTATGTTGGACAGCGTACCCACAACATTTATAATTTAGGTGCAACGTTTCGCTGAAAGTTGCAATCAGCTTCATCATGAACAAAGGTGTGGTGAAGTAGTAACGGATTGGCATGGTTTGTTCACGTGCCAACCCTTTCCAAATTGGCTGTGTCGGGTGAAGGCGAGTTTACGACACTTATTTTTTCCGTGCTCTGTCGTTGTTGACATGTCGTTCTCTCCGCAGCTTTGTGCAGCGCTTTGTGACCCTCGGGTGAAAGGCGCTATATAAATGCTATTATTATTATTATTTCGTGACCTCGTAAAAAGAGCTATATTATGTAGCTAATGGTCACTGCTCAGGTCTTGCCGTGATGCGATGAGAGTGGTGGAGAGGGTGCATGAGTGGCACTGCGAGAGGAGTCGCGGTGTGTCGTGGTCTCGCTCACCGCGAGTCTAGATCGGGGTTCTCTCTGCCCCTCGTGTGTTTGCATGTTTCCTTGTCTCAGTATGTTGTTTACTATTGCAATATTGTATAATTTAGGTTCAGTGCACTGGATGTGATATACACTGCACTGAATGTTGTGTACTCCACGTTTGGGACTGAGTGCCAAGTGTGTCAAGCTTGCCGCGCAGTCATCGATATTCACCGAGTAGCTTCTGCCGTAAATGTCACTCTGCGTCGTTTCCAACGAGTGGTTTCTCATTTTTCACGGTCACCACAGAGGTTGACAGCTTCCATGTTGAAAAATCACGATGAGTTTAAGTTAAACATTTAAACCAATGGTGCTGCTTATGAACAAATGTGCACCATGTGTCAATTCTGCCAAATACTGCGACTGTGGCGGGTTCGACACCAACTCCCAGCGTCTGCGTCTCTTAAAGTCCAAGCAGCGGTGCTATCCGCCCTGACCTCCAGTCATAACTCCCTTTACTCCTGAATGCTTCTCTGGCATACCAGAACGTCCAAGAAATCCCTTCACTAAACATGGCCCTGTTGACACAGACGTTGATATTGAATTGATGATCATGGACGCCTGCGATCCAGCACTGGAGGCAAAGGTTGGTGGATGCCGCATCGTATGAAGGTCCCATGGACATCGAGGGGGAGCCGTACCCCGCTTTGCCAGCGGATGGCGGTAGAGTGCAAACGTGGAATCGCTTCTGTTCCAGCTGTGTGGCTAGTGTTGTCCCCTGACAAGCATGGGTCTTTTTCCAGGTGCCCTGGCTTCATCCTTCATGTAAGCACTCATTAATCGGCTGAAAACACTGAATTAGATCGGGAACTGCAGATCTTGGGCAATTGTTGGTGCTGGCTCACCACCTGGTTGCCTTCTGTGAGTTGTCGTGTCTTCGAGAATGAGCGACTATTGTGCAGCAGGGCATTACAAGGTGATGTTGTTCAGGCAGAAGAACCTGATGAGCTCTCGATCTATTTGTAGCCTCCTCAACAAATCCACAGCACCTCCATAATTCTCATGACATGTCTATCAGCTGCCTGATGGTATGTGATCGTTACACTCCCTCGCAGCCACGAATCCAGCCGTGCTTCCCTTGTGTGCCATCTCCTCGTGTCTTGAAGTGTCCTCTTAGCAGGACAGCAGGCTCCGGCCCGTGTCGGGGACCCGCGCTGGGTTACAGATGCTTACGTATTGTACACACTGCCTAAACATCCCCCTGGACGCTCACCCAAAGCCGTGTACGAGATCTGCCGTTGCACTTGTGGCGAACGACAATCCCTCTCGCCGCTTGCGGCTGCGATCCCTTTTGCTTGCGATGACGAAACACATAACGATGTCCTGCATCTCCAAACGGCTCGTTTCAGCCATCGCGAGTTTCCTACATCGTGCTCACACGCCACTGGCATCGTGAGCGTCACGGGGGGGTGTTGTACAATACAAAGTGTCCTTTGCTGCTCTCAGCTTTGATCCAGCAACTTCCTCTCACGGTCCATGGACCCAGACCAGTTATTTTACTTGTCGGTACCACCTGAGGTCTCGTAACTTTGCCGGTTCCCGTTCCTGATGGCCAAGACAAGTGAGTTAGGGTATAATCTGTGCCATTGGCCTGATGGAGGATCGTTTGCATTTGGTATTGCGACGATTACACATGTTGTGTCTCCCTTGTGAGCTGCTGGTCACTCCGAGGCTGAACATGGGCGTGTTTGGAAGGTTTATGGGGGGCGGCGCGGTGATTAGCGCTGCCGCCACACAGCAAGAAGGTCCCGGGTGCGAATCTCGGCTCGGGTGCCTTTCTGTGTGGAGTCTGCATGTTCTCCCCGTGTCCGCGTAGGTTTTCGCCGGGCACTCTGGTTTCCTCCCAGAGTCCAAATACATGCTTCTTTTTCTTCGCGATTCTTTGAAGCGCGATGGTTAAATTACAGTTTCCCATTTCTTTACACAGTTCTTTGCATTTTTATTGAACTCTGCAAGGTCTTTTGAGCTGCAGAGGTTGGCTAGTAGAGTGCAGACAAGTCAGTGTTCCATAGTATGGTCTGCTTCTCCACATTCACAGGTGGTTGGGCCGGTCTTGTAGCCCCATCTGACCAAAGCATCTATTGATCGTCCCGTTCTAGTTCTCAGGCAGTTGAGTGTCTTCCACTGAATCCGTGGTGCTTCTGAGCCAGGAGGGAGGTCTTCAGCAGGGGGGATTCCCATGCCAGTTGGAGGAGGGTCACTCTCAAGCTTTTCCGTCCAGAGCTGGAGTCTGGTTTCTTCTCGAGATGTTGTTAGGGGCTGCACATGGCTGAGGAAGCTTCTTCTTGACTTCAGTCGTTGGGCCGGGGGTTGAAAGACATGCTGCTGCATAGGTTAATTGGCCTGCGGACGAAATTGCCCCCGGTGCCCTGTGATGGATTGGCGTCCCATCCTGGGTATATCCCTGCCTTGCGTCCTGTGTCTGCCAGGTTAGGCTCCGGCTCACCGCGACCCTGTACAGGATTAAGCGGTTTCTGACAATGGATCTTCTTCTTTGCGATTCTTCGAAGCACGATGGCTAGCTTCTGGACATCGTCGTCTTTCAGCTTGGCTTCGAAGTGTTTGGTAGAATTCGCAGGCCATACCAAGTACCACCTGACAGGGATCGCGACGTGAACGCTTCTACCTTGACCCCCTGACAATGGATGGTCACAGTGCTCACACGCTTCGTGTCGCTGAGTCTCTACGCTTAGCCTAACGATACACTGACCGCTAACATTTGTTATGAACCTGTCATTTTTTATCCTTTTAGTTGTGAAAACATGACCTGACGTACTGTTTTACATTTTATGCAATTATATATTCTCGTTAAATGTCGTTGTATTATTGCCTTTTTGAGTGCCTGTGGTTGAAATTCTAAATCTAGAAACTTTAACACAGACAACAAAGTCACTGGAACAAGCCCACTGTGTATTGTATGCATTATTCCTTGTGTATCAGCGATGAGGTGGAGAGGTTTTACCGTGTACTCATGTAGGTTTTCATGGCTCGATGTATGAGAATTGCTCTTTTTGAGCCGCTCTTTCAGGATAGCCGTGTCAAATGTCCCTTCCTGTCCTTCGACACTGTACTGGCCACTATACACTAAAAAGGCCTAAGGTTAGTTCGTGAACTCATTGAAGTTCAGAAGACCTGAGAAACATGAATTGCAAGCAAGAAGCAGGTCTTAAACTTAACACATGGAAACAAACCTTGCAGTTAGTCACAGTTCACACTAGCCAGCATAGACATGGAACACACAAAGTAATGCAACAAATGTAAACAGCACTGAGGCAGACACCGCAGGACGTGTCGAGGGACCATACTCACACTTTGGATTCACACTCCAGCAGCACGTCGACATGTACGACTTTCAACATCACAAACGCACACTCGCGTACACCGCAGACACTTATAGAAAACACAACACTTTCCAGCTAAACCATTCAGAAGCTTAATGGTTTCGCCAATGTCAGAGGCAGAACTTCGCAAAGGAGAGAGGACGGACACTCCATCCCAAAAGAGCAGTCCTTAAGAGCAATTGTCAGGTTTGCCTGTGTAAGCGCAGGTCTCTGTTGAATGTGCTTTTGGTGCTATGGATCGGGTGTATAGTTTAAATACACAAGGTAGGGTGGTTTCCTGTAGTAAAGGTGTCCCTTGGCCTGATTTTTTATAGTTGTACATTTGTATTACTTTGTAGTAAACCTTTATGAAACACAGGTGCATGTCCAGTGTGATCACGGTGTGCTTCGGAATCTTTGTGAATCTCTCCCGTGACCTGTCAGTGAGCCGTCCACACGTCACGTGGCCTCAGTGCCCCGAAGCTGGTACACAGACTGTGGTAACGTCACCCACACACATCTCGAAAGGGCAGTTGTGTGAATCGATGGGTTGGTGGGTGATTGGGAGATTAATCAAATGGTGGTTGCTCCTCAGAGCTGCTCTTTCGGGATAGCCGTGTCGAGCAATCTCCATCTCTCCCTCGCGATGTTTCGCCTGATGGAGCTTTCGACGCCGAGTCATTTGGCGTGACCTTGGTGTGCTGATGACTGAAAACTACGGAAAACCTGAGAAAAAGTTTGGGAGCGATTGAATCATCAACCCAGACCAGTGTGCACCAAGGTCAACTCTGCCCCAAGTATGCGGGCATTATGGCTTATAGAATGTACAACGGTGGCACACGGCCATCATTATTAATACGCTTAATAGCAGATAATCATTCTTAGGAAACATGTGCTAGTTCTTAGGGTAAAAAAAAAATCCACCCAGATTCAAAATGTCACGTTTTATAAGGAATGTTAAGTTTCCATCTGAATCTGCTTAATAGCACCGGTCCGTGTTTCCAAATGTGGCTTTTTCCAGCAGAGGCGAGTGACTCCCAGTATCACTGAGGCAGCACCGTTACATACAGTTTATAATAATTATTATAATAATTTATATAGCGCTTTTCACCCGAGGGTCACAAAGCGCTGCACAATAGCGCGCATAGTATTCATTCATTGTCGAAGGTATTAATTTGAAGAGAGAATCATTCAGAGGCGCGAGGAAACTGCAGAGGGGGAGGGGGGGGTCAGCCACGCGATGAGCCGGTGCCAACCCGCCAGACACTGCTCCCTGTATATTATCATCTATCGACCAATTAATAAGTGTTACTTTTAGTTGTGGTAGGAAGCCAGAGAACTCGTAGAAACCTCACGCAGAACAGGGGGAGAACACACAAACACCAAACTAAATTATTGCATACGTGTATCGCATCACAGCTTTATGTTTGGAGTTCATAACACCGAGGAGTTCTTGACCCAAACTTACATCAGAGACAAATCGGAGCCGTAGAAGAACATGTTAAAGTTGTTCAATTCGCAGTGTATACATTTGCTTTGCTTATGATTGTGCTTGCGTCGGGCAGAAAGAACCACATTCTCTTCAGCGTGAGGAGATGATAAGATAGTTCAGCAAAATCTGCTCTTGCATTTGCAGAACATGCACAGTAATCAGCGCTTACATTTACCGTAACAACTTGATCCTGTACAGGGTCGCGGTGAGCCGGAGCCTATCCCGGCAGACACAGGGCGCAAGGCAGGGCTATGCCCAGGATGGGACTCCAGTCCATTACAGGGCACCAGGGGCAATTTAGTCCGCAGGCCAATTAACCAATGCAGGACATGGGTTTTGACTGTGGGAGGAAACCGGAATCCCCGGCACAAACCCATGCAGACACGGGGAGAACATGCAAACTTCACACAGAAAGCCACCCGAGCTAAGATTCGAACCTGGGACCTTGTTTATTGTTTTCTCAAATGATTTACAGCCACACGGGACAGGTGGCCCATCGCCCCAGGAACATTTCTCAGCCAACCCATATGTGCTGTTTGAAAATTCTATAATAATATTTAGTCAGAGACCATATAAGTTAAAGATTCCAACGCTTTTCCCCATGACACAGAAGTGGCACGTAGTTCATATCTATAACGTTAGAAATATACGTTCTTATTTTGTGAACTAATAACAATTAGTGTAAAGACAAATACGTAACGCAATGTAGGAAATGTTACGGTGTTCATTACAACATAGAATATTTCTTACCTAGTGTTTTCATACCTCTCAAACCCTTAGCATTGCCTCTTGAACTCTGCTTTCAGGTACACTCGAGGTTTAGGTTCCATATTCATTGATATTTAAACAGAATCATGTTTCATACAATAGATACAGAGTTTGACCAATAGGGAAACTGAGATAATACTTCATTCGTCATACAATTCACCCTCTGGGCGACTGTCCCAGCGGGGTGATGCATTGAAAAAGGGGACACTGAATGTGGCTCTTCAGAGCTGTGGTTTCGGGATAGGAGTGTCACTGAGCGATCTCCATTTCTCCCTCGCGACGTTTCGCCTCCCACATTGGAGCCATCATCAGGTGTTCTAGTGATGATGCTTCCAACGGCTCTGAAGAGCAACCATCATGAATGGAGCCGTGTTGTTGTGTTTTGGCTAAATGACAGAGCGGGTCATGGAATACCAGCAATGCCTGTTCTTGCAAATATGCCACATTTTAAAATAAATGTCTGCAATTTTACAGGAGGTATTGACGGACGTTTGATAATAATCTCACAAGTCACTTTTAATCAATGTATTTCCAATAAAAAACTACCCCAATCTAAGAGCGCACAGGTGATGTTGCCTGTAAGCGACGATTGTCTGTAATATTTTATTCTTTCATCGGTTACAATGGTTGTTCATTTATTTCATTCTCTTTCATCTAAACACTCAAACAAAACTAATCACTAGTAAAATCATCTAACGAAATGTCCACGCCACGCGGAGAATCTGCCCTCGCGGTGTCTAGGCGGTGTTATCACCGAGACCGGTCACCAAACCGTCGCGGTTCAAACCCTCTCGCGGTCACAGAGGCCACCTCCCCGCCGTTTGCGCTCGTGAGCAGCACTGATGTCGATTCCTGTAACGGAACGTCGGTCCACGCGGAGCGGCGACATTCCAGTTAAATCCCACGCGGACAAAACGCGATGAGCTGCAAAACACATCTCACGCGACAGTGACACTGTACGGGCGACAGTGATACTGTACAGGTGACGGAGACACTACAGATGGCAGTAATACTGTACAGGCAAACTTTGATACTGTACATGTGACAGCAATAGTGACACCGGTGATAAATGGCGCCGTGATGGCGACGGTGACACCGCGTGGCCACCAGCGACACCGTCGACGCCCGTGCCCGCTTCCAAGCAAAGCGACAAGGCCTCCTGCCGCCGTGCCGGGTGAACCTTCCGGCCGCACGACATCACATCGACGCAGCGGCCACGTCTCCCCCCGCCCCTCCCTCCCGACTCGCACTACGCGTGACTCTCCCCGGCAGCCAGGGGCGCGGGCCCGGCCGCGGGTCCCGGCGGCCCCCCCCGGGCCCCCTCGGCGGTGCCGGAGCCGGGCCCGTTGAGGAAGCTGGCGGCCTCGGCGAGCTCCGTGCCGCGCTCGGCGGCGGCGCGCTCGCGGTCCACCAGACGGTAGTTGATGAAGTTGGCGACGAACAGGAAGACGCCGGCCACGCACAGGATGACGCCGCTCACGTAGAACATGTACTTGTACTCGCCCGTCACGTCCACCAGCTTGCCTGCCGGGCAACACGGGAGCGTCACCGGGGCGCCTCACCGACGCTCACGGCGCCGAGCAACGTTACCAGATCGCTCGCTGGCTCGCTTGGCGGCAGAGGGAGCGGCTCACAAAAGAGAACGGTTGAGAGAGCAAAGCCGGGTTTTTTGGGGGGAAAGGTTGACACCGGTTTCCTCCAACAGTCCAAAGACACGCAGCTGACTAAATTGGCCCCGTGCCCTGTGATGGACTGGCGTCCCATCCTGGGTATAACCGTACCTTGTGCCCTGTGTCTGCCGGGATAGGCTCCGGCTCACTGCAACACTGTACAGGATTAAGCAGTTTCTGACAATGAATGAATGTACTTTAATCTAGTCCTGGTTATTATTTTTAATCGTAAAATGTCACCGCGACCCTGTACAGGTTTCTGACGATGGATGTCTGGAAAATTCTAAAGAGTGGTGGCGCCCCGTGCTCCGAGCTACGAGCAGTGAGCGAGACGGTGAGTGAGACGGTGAGAGAGATGCGGCGAGAGGGACGGTGTGAGAGTCGGCGAGCCTCGGCGTTCCGCGGCTCACCTCCGATGGGCGGTCCGAGCAGCACGGGGCACGCCTCGATGATGGTGACGAGGCCCACGGCGCTGGAGAAGCGCGCCGCGCCCACCAGGTCCATGAGCGTCTCGAACAGCATGGCGCTCACCATGCCGAACGCGACGCCGAAGAAGATGGCGTAGACGACGAGGCCGCCGTAGGTCGTGGCCATGGGCCCCATGAGGTGGCAGAAGCCGTTGAAAACCAGCGAGAAACAGAAGAGGTACTGGATGCGCCGCCGCACGCGCTTGACGTTGCCCAGCATGCCCGTGAGCGGCCGCGCCACCATGTCGACCAGCGCCAGGATAGAGAGCAGGAAGGCGGCCGAGTACTCGTCCACGCCCATGTGCTTGGCGTACGGAGCCAGGAAGATGAGCGGCGCGAACAGCCCGAAGAAGAGCAGCACGTTGCCGGCGAGGTAGATGAGGAAGCCGCGGTGGCGGAACAGCGTGAGGTCCAGCAGGCGGCTGACGGTGGCCACACAGCCGGGCTCCGGCTCGGGCGCCTTGGCACCGTCGCTGTCTGTGCGCTCAGACGCGATCGCCCGTAAACTATTAGTCGCCCTGTGAGCTGTGAGAACAGTCAGTCGGTTTTTACTTAAACTGGAAGGAACTGGGGCGGCACGGTGGCACGGTGAGCAGCGCTGCCGCCTCACAGCAAGAAGGCCCCAGGTTCGCATCCCGCCTTGGGCGCCTTTCTGTGTGGAGTTTCGTGTTCTCTCCCCCTGTTCTGCGTGGATTTCCTCCAGGTTCCCCGGTTGCCTCCCAAAAAAACACTCGTTAATGAATTGGCCGATAATATCATAACGTATAGGAAGTAGTGTGTGGCAATATGTTGGCGCCGGCAAACCGCCTGGCTGCCTCTTCCGCATCTCTGCGCTTTCCTCGCTATGCCTCCGAGTCGTTCTCTCGTCGAATGATTATCTTCGACATTGAATATGTGCCACGCGTTATAAACAGGGTTTATTATTGTTGCGGTATGCATTTTCCACTGCCATATCATACATCTTAATAGGGCTAGGTGTGGAAAGTATATAACGATTATTATTATCCGAGCCGTGGGCAGGAATCCGTCCCGCGGTGATGATCTGCCGCCGTACCTGCCGGGGCGGCGCTGCCCTTCTGTGGGCCGATGGGCCTCATGAGCGTGCCGGCCATGCAGCAGTTGAAGAGGATGCCGGCGAGGATCAGGAAGCTGCCCCTCCATCCGAACGCGTCGAACAGAACCTGGTTGAATGGCGCCAGGCTGCTGAGCACCACGGGGCTGCCCGCCATCGCCAGGCCGATCGCCATCGGGCGCCGCTTATCGAAATAGCGGCCCAGGATGGTGAGCGCCGGCTGCAGGTTCAGAGCCAGGCCGAAGCCTGCAGCGCACGGATGGGGTAGAGAGATGTTTATTATCCGTCCATTTCTAAACCGCTTGTCCTGGCGAGGGTCGCGGCGACAGCTCTCTAAGGTGGGTGGACCAGACATCCATTTCCTCAGCCAAAAGATTACGGATGTTTATTATAGCAGCAGAGAAATAGCCAGTGAGCTTGCAAGCTCTTTATGGGATTCCTGCATTGACACAACAAACACGCACAGAAGGAACGCGTGACGGGCAGCGGAAAGCGCGGACGAAGCTACGGGTGACGGTGTGTTCGCACGCACCGCACTGTATCGGTGCCTGCTTAACAGCACTTGCCCCGACAGTCTGTTCAAGGCTACACACGGAATCTTTGTTGTTGCACGCACCGGACTCCAGGCTGTAAACCCAGGTCTTGCCCGGGGAGAGCAGGCATTGGCCACGCACACCGCACACAAATACAAAGATTCCACTGTAGCCTTAACAGACTGTAAGGTCAAGTGCTGTTATAGCGAGCACCTATGAAGGCTGACACGGCACACGAGGAGGTGGGTGACCAGCACCACGCCCAGCCGCCTTTGTCTCCCTAGTAGCAATGTTTACACACCGCACGAGGTACTCATTTGAGGCTGAGTCGACCTAAGGGAGGCCCAGGACTGGTTCAGAAAATCGTCACTGGTGTTGGCCGTGAGCGGGATTCGAACTCGGATCGCCAGGTTTGTAGACCACGCACACAGACATTGCCCACGCGCACACACACACGACAAAGATAAAGAGCCCCCGTATAGCCTTGACAGACTGTTGGAGCAAGTGCCGTTAGCGAGTAGCACCTATGAAGGTCGACACGGCACACACACACATTACCTTAAGCCTCAAGGCGTCCAGAGCTGCCACCAGGCGGGCAATGGCAGCGTCCGCATGGGTGCAGGAGGAACGCAAATAAAACTCACACAGATCGTAAACACGCGACTGGGTTGGTTGTTGTGTACAGTATAGCCAAAGGACTGACGCCCTCAGGACTGGAGTATATAACCGACGTGACTTACAATTGCGGTATTCATAGCAGACCGTGGAGCAGCGGTACAAGTGTGCATTATACGTTTAAATTGTAATTGTTGTTAACCAGGGTCTTAAACCCCTCAGTAATAAGGGCCTTGTCTGACAGCCCTCCGTGAGCCTCCTCAGCGCGAGGCCGCTCCGTCTGATGCCAGGTTTGTGGCGGCGCGCCGGGGACATAGCCGCCGCTCTGTGTAATACCCTTTGAGTAATTTGCAGGTATTTCTTCAGCCTTGGTATGTTTGGGATAACGCCAGCTACAGTGCGTGGGGGTTTGTAGCTACGGGAGGAAGCCCGTGCGGAACACGGGGAGAACTTAGCGACTCCACGCAGAAAGGTGCCTGATTCGGAAATCAAACCTAGGTTGTTTCTGCTGTGGGGCCACGGGTTTTAGTGTTGCGCCGACAGTTGGGGAGATGGGGAGATGGTGTGGACCACCATGTGGAGACGGGGAGATGTGGCGTGTGGGCTCGCCGTCCCCGCGTCAAGACGCCGGGGCGGCCACACGCCGCGCGGCATCATTAAGTTGATTATTCACACGTCCCACATAAATAACGTGGTCATTAACCTACGGTCACAGAAATATTTTAACGAATCTCGCGCTCGCTGCCAAACCGCTCGCCGTCAGCACGGGGTCAAGGGGCAGTGTGCCGACCGCGGAGCTGCCGACACAGTGACCCGTCACATGATCGGCGACATCCTCCGCAGGGTCGTCACGTGAGGCCACCAGGGTGGTCATTAAAGAAATTAGATACATACAAATCATTCATTCATTGTCTGAAACCGCTTAATTCTGTACAGGGTTGCGGTGAGCCAGAGCCTATCCCGGCAGGCACAGGGCGCAAGGCAGGGATATACCCAGGATCGGACGCCATTCCATCACAGAGTACCGCGGGCAATTCAATGCACAGTCCAATTAACCTATGCAGCAGCAGCAGCAGCGCGTCTTTGGAGTGTGGGAGGAAGCCACCCTGGTTAATGTGGCTTGGTGGTGGTGGGGGCCAGGCAGCCATGGCCCATTCAGATAGCGCTCGGTGGGAACGGACGCCAGGAGCCGGCGGTGTCGGATGACGTCTGTGGGCCGAGTCGGAGACCGCCGCGGGCGCACTGACCTCCGATGACCCCCACACAGATGTAAAGCTGCAGGATGCTGGTGCAGAAGGAGGAGATGATCAAGCCGCTGCCCGCGAGCAGGCCGCCCACGATGACCACGGGCCGCGAGCCGAAGCGGTTCACCAGGATGCTGCTGATGGGGCCTGCGGGACAGAGGTCGCCCGGTACACGGTCAGCAACACTCAAACGCAAAGATCCCCCGTGTAGCCTGAACAGACGGTAGGGTCAAGCGCCGTTAGCGAGTATCCCGAAAGAAGAGCTCTGTAGAACATCCATTAGAAATCACTTTGTAGTTGACCTGAAACCATTTTGCTGCAAACATCTCCGCTGATGATGACTGTGGCGCCGTGTGGAGGTCGGGAGGTCAGCTGCGGGGTCACTGCGCCTCGGACAGAGTTAATGAGTCTGCGGTCGCTTTTGTCCTCTCTCTCCCAGGACATCACCATTAACCAAACTCCCCGGGCGCTAATGAACATTAATGAATTATTAACATGTTCTTGTTGAATCAGCATCAGTCCTAAAAAAAAAAGACGAGGGACTTTGCGAGTAAGCCAGGAGGCTGGCAGAGATTAGTCATGGCTGCTGATCCAGTGGAGTTTGCACGTTCTCCCCGTGTCCGCGTGAGTTTTCGCCGGACACTCTGATTTCCTCCCATAGTCCAAAGACATACCGCTGCATAGGCGAATTGGCCTGCGGAGTAAATTGCCCCCGGTGCCCCGTGATGGACTGGCGTCCCATCTGGGGTATAGCCCTGCCTTGCGCCCTGTGTCTGCCAGGATAGGCTCCGGCTCACCGCGACCCTGTACAGGATTAAGCGGTTTCTGAAAATGGATGGATGACAATGAATGAATAACAGCAGCTGGAGATGACCCCCACTTGCTGCACCGCCATACCATGGCAGGCCAGGAGATGGCGACCTCGCGCTGTGAGATGTTCACGACTGCTTGTGATCCACCAACTCTAATCGCCTCAGCGCCACACCAAGCTGAAGCCAAGCTGAAAGACGACAATGTCCAGAAGCTAGCCATCGTGCTTCGAAGAATCGCAAAGAAGAAGAAGAAGCGCCACACCGTCCCAAACCCTGGTGGTATTGTGCTGACATTCATTCATTGTCAGAAACCGCTGAATCCTGTACATGGTTGTGTCAATGCAGGAATCCCGTAAAGAGCTTGCAAGCTCACCAGGTATTTTTCTGATGTAATAATAAACATCTATCAGAGTAGCTATCCGTGGGCATTTGGGCACACGGCCTCGCGAATCAAAGCTTTAACCGAATTGTTATTCAAAGTATTAATTGGCAAACACAGAGGTTCGTGCGATAAGCCCTCGGTGGCCCGTGGTTGAAACTAATTTCCCCCGGACGGAGACTTTGATCGTCCAGCCAAGTCGCCAAACCGTGCAGAAGGGACCGAGCGACACTCGGCGTTTGAAGCCAAATGGCCTCCTCAGCTGTGCGGCCACGAAGGCGGCTTCCCGAGACAAACAAACAGCGTCCACCTCTCGGTGCGAGGGCCTGCTACAGCAGGAGGCCTTAGCGGAGTTTGCGAGAGCGAACCGCGCGGGGGGGGGGCTCAGCCAGACACTTCCCCTTCGGCCAGGATGTGTCCGCTGCACCTTGGCAGGTTTTCACCGATGGGAAACTCTGCGCGGTGTGACTGGCCACAAACGACCTTTGCGTGCGTTTAGGTTTCTGTTTTTCCGTCACTGGAACAGTGTGTGCACGCGTGTCGTTTCTCAGTTGTACATGACTGCTGTCTTATCCTGATAAATGTGTCCGCGTGGGTTTTCGCCGGGCACTCCGGTTTCCTCCCACAGTCAAAAGACATGCTAATGCATATGTTAATTGGCCTGCTGACTAAAATTGCCCCCGGTGCCCTGTGATGGACTGGCGTCCCATGCTGGGTATAACCCTGGGAATGTATGCGTACTTATGAGCACTGTGCCCACCGCCAATCTTGCTTCTGCTTGTTGATCATCCGTGCATTGTCAGAAACCCCTTAATCCTGTATAGGGTCGCGGTGAGCCCGAGCCTATCCCGGCAGACACAGGGCGCAAGGAAGGGCTATACCCAGGATGGGACGACAGGCCGTCACAGGGCATAATATTTTCTATTTAGCGCCATCCATGCAAGCTGCATCTCAAAATGCTGAACATTGTGTCATTTAACTCTGAACCTGATGACACAAAGTGTTGCAGCAATGTGCCCGGAAACGTAATCTATCAATCGCTGCATGATGCCTGCTGCGAAAATACAGCTCAGAAGCCTCGCGCTTATTAACCTGAGAAACATGGAAGGAGAACCGAAAACAAAAACATTGAAAGAATTAATAGCACTGAGAGTGAAAGAACACATGCCGAGACAGGTTTTATTTGTTTGACCAGGCGACAGCGGCCTAGCGTGGGTTGCCAGCGCCCGGGGCAAGGCAAGTATTGCGCCCCCTAACCAGTCTTCTTTGCGATTCTTCGAAGCGCGATGGTCAGCTTCTGGACATCCATCGTCTTTCAGCTCGGCTTCGAAGTGTTTGGTAGAATTCGCAGGTAATACCAAGTATTACTTGACAGGGATCGCGACGTGAACGCTTCTACCTTGACCCCCCTAACCAGTGAACCGTTAGCACTCGCTGAGTCCCTTCCACCAGTCCAGTATTGAATAAGAAATGACTACCGCGTCAGCAGAACAATTATCACAGCAAAAATGTTACGTGGCAACGTTTATTTGCCCCGTCATGTTGAAAACTGTGTAGAATGTTCGAACGTTGGGAGATTTTCTTAAGAAATTTTGCGCCCCTAAGAATATTGCGCCCGGGGCTACCGCCCTGGTGGGCCCGCCCACGCTACGCCACTGCCAGGCGACAACCCGACGGACCGGACTATCCGTATTTGTCGTCTGAGCAAACGGACGAACGGAGTCGAGGAAGGGCGGAACGGATTGCAGAGCAGTGAGTTGCTTGCATTGAGCTCTTGTCTAAAGGGAAAGGGATTAAACTGCTTTATTATTTAAACGTGGCGGCACAGTGGTGTAGCGGTGAGTAGCGCTGCCGCCTCACAGCAAGACGGTCCCGGGTTCGAGTCTGGGTTCGGGTGCCTTTCTGTGTGGAGTTTGCATGTTCTGCCTGTGTCCGCGTGGGTTTTCGCCCGGCACTCCGGTTTCCTCCCACAGTCCAAAGACATGCAGCTGCATAGCTTAATTGGCCTGCGGACTAAATTGCCCCCGGTGCCCCGTGATGGACTGGCGTCAAATCCTGGGTATGACCTTGCCTTGCGCCCTGTGTCTGCCGGGATGGGCTCCGGCTCACAGCGACCCCGTACAGGATTAAGCGGTTTCCGAGAATGGATGATGGAGGGAGGCAACCCCAACGCCAGCGAGTTACAGTTCACCCTAGCGGGGAGCAGCCACGTGTCATCAGAGTGAATACGCCATGCGGTGGTGCCGATACACGTGGCCTGTAAGCACCAGCGGTCTTAACCATGGGGTTGGGGGGGCGTAAGGGGGGGGCGGCATGCGCGGTTGTTTGGCCAAGCGACGTTCGGCGCACAGACATTTCCACAATAGTTTCACAATTGCTTCGTCATGGATGCAAGATCGCTTGTTTACTGCTTGGTGCTGCTCTGTTAAGATAAATCTACGGAATCTAAGATTACAATTTAAGTTCATTATTGCGACATTCATTGAGAGGATTCAGGGCTGTGGAGTTTGCATGTTCTCTCCCCGTGTCCGCGTGGGTTTTCACCGGGCACTCCGGCTTCCTCCCACAGTCCAAAGATATGCAGCTGCATAGGTTAATTGGCTTACGGAGTACATTGCCCCCGGTGCCCTGTGATGGACTGGCGTCCCATCCTGGGTATAGCCATACCTCGCGCCCTGTTTCTGCCGGGATAGGCTCCGGCTCCCCACCGCGACCCTGCACAGGATTAAGCGGTTTCTGACAATGACTGAATGAATAGTTGGTGACCCCAGGCCAAGTATAAATGAGACTCTACCCTGGTCTCTCTCGATCCCTGCTGCTTACACAAAACAAACTTCACTCTTTACCGCAGAGAACCTCGGATTGCGACGCCGTGCGGACGCTGCCACACGCCGGGGTCCCCGGTCAAAGGTAAGCGGTTTGTGCCACCGCCGCTACTGTCCCAGCGCGCACCTATTTTAGCCACGGTGTCGCGTGTTTGGCCAGCGCTGATGGATCAACTTTCCACGATGGATTACGGGAGCACTTAAGGGCTTCAATTAAGGGCGACCGGGGTCCCAACACGTTAGGCATCTCTCTAAATAACACGAAGCCTGACACATTGTTTTAAATAGGCGAATGGATCACATTGTGTCCATTATATGTTAGAAATTGGCATTTAGTTTTGCGTCGCGAAACCACGGCGCTGGTTGGGGGGGAGCGGTGGAGCGGTGGCGTGGCGGTGAGCGCGCGCCGCGCTACGAACACAGCAACCTTGAGTTTATTTCCCGTTTTACGACCACCACTGGTGACGATGACCCGAACTGGTCCTCGGGACTCCCATAGGGCGACGCAGCCGTAAATGAGTACAGGGTGCGGTGTGTAATCAGCACTGGAGACACAAAGGTGGCCGGGCGTGTTGCTGGCCGCCCACCCGCCCGTGCACCGTGCCGGCCTTCATGGGTGCGTGCCAAACAGCACTTTCCCCAACCGTTTGTAACATAATATGCGGGTGATCTTTGTCTTTTTCATTCACAATCGAATGAAGCCAGTGCGGGCGGCACGGTGGCATAGCGGTGAGTAGTGCTGCCGCCTCACAGCAAGAAGCTCCCGGGTTCGAATCCGGCTCGGGCGCCTTTCTGTGTGGAGATTGCATGTTCTCGCGTGGGTTTTTCGCCAGGCACTCCGGTTTTCTCCCACAGTCCAAAGACATGCTGCTGCATTGGTTCATTGGCCTGCGGACGAAATTGCCGCCGGTGCCCTGTGATGGACTGTGGGTCCCATCCTGGGTATAGCCCTGCCTTGCGCTCTGTGTCTCTCGGGATAGGCTTCTGCTCACCGCAACCCTGGACAGGAATAAGCGGATTTGGACAATGGATGAATGAAAGAAAATGAATGGAAGCAACCTTTGAGCTGTTTGGCAATTTGTAACCGTTGTCCAACGGGGAGGGGTAAGCAAGTCAGTATGTGCGGCAAACAGGTCATAACCGTCTTTTGAGCGTTGTTGTCATGCAATCAACATAACGTACCGTTTTATTGTAACAGCCCTGTAAACTACTGTTGGGGTTTATGACCCGATGTACATTACTCCCTGGATGGGGTGACTGTGGAACCAGCGTTTCGACAGATCTGGAACAGGCAACGAAAGGGAAAACACTTTTGTGAGCAGATTATATCTCTCGGCTGGCCTGGGAACGCCTGGCAATCCCTCAGGAAGAGCTGAGGAAAGGGACGTCTGGTCCACCCTCCTTGGACTGCGGCATCGCGGGAACGCGGTGGCAGCTAGTGGAGGCTTTCACGTAGCAGCGGATAGACCCCGGCTCGTTACAAAAGCCGTACAGTAGCCGGCGTGTGACCTCGCGCATCGCCCCCTACGCTCACGAGCACTGTATCCGCGCGCTCCGCCTCCGTTAGAGCGACGGGACCTTGCCGCGACTTTGACGCAAGCGCTGGCGACGCGGGCGCGCGGGGAGCTCGACGACGGACGGGTGCCAGCCACGCGCTGGCACCGCGCGCGTGCACGACTGATTCGGCACAGTCTCCGGGTCCCCCGTCTGCCGGCAGTGGCGTCGGAGAGACATTTCAGTGCTGGTTCTTTAGCTTTACCTGATGTGTGGTGGGTCACGAAATTTGAAATGCGTCGGGTATTTCCGGTCCACCGTGTATAACGTAAGCTGCAGCGAGGACAGTTGTGTTTGCCGTCCTGTCGCCAATCTGACCCCGAGCGTCGGCCACATGCCACTCTGTAGATGGGCACGGGGCGGGCGAGCGTTGTGGCAGTTCTCGGAATTTGTTTTTGCCAGTGCACGGGCACGTCCCAGCCCGTGACGGGACCGTGTACTTGGACACAGAGTACACACAGTATCGATCGCATGACGGTTGTGTCATCAGTTGACGGCCCACGGAACGGTATTTGATACTAGTTGACGTTAAGTCAGGATTGTGACTGAGCGAATGGGATGAATTATAGTGATGTTCGAGATGGGCTAGAAAGCGCTCGGCTGCCACGGCACATGACTAATTAAGTTTATGCTCATACATAGAAACATCTAAAATCCCAGATATTGAGTGGTTGTTTGCAATACTTGTTTTGCCGTTCTAAATGCCATTAGAACTCGGGATAAACATATCCGAGCATGCCATCCCATTGCTCAAGAGCCCATCCATCCATTATCAGAAACCGCTTAATCCTGTACAGGGTAGCGGTGAGCCGGAGCCTATACCGGCAGACACAGCTTATTTTATCCCTGTGGAGCGAGATGCTTAAGCCGATGTTGGCGCTTAGCCACGGATGCTCAGC